>CM029013.1:122229858-122821256 GCA_016801055.1 Panax notoginseng
TTTCTCTATTCTTTTGATGAAATTACTTTTTTCTATCTAAAAGAAAACCATATCTCAGTATATTAGTGCATCAACATTGAGACACCACACACATAACCTGTCACCATTGACAGCAGAGAGCAATTTAGTCTAATTTTAAGTGTTTTTGTCTCCATCTTTAAGTTTATAACCTTGGCAAAACACTGATGCTAAAGCATTTCCTGATCTTCTTCAGTAGCTTTCTTGTAAAACAAATAAGTCATTCACTATTATTTCCTCTGCTAATAAGTACCAATCAAACTCAACTTCTATTGTTCCTCTGAATATCATCGTATTGTCGTCGAAGAACTTCATAGTTTTTCATTCCTCCCCTATATACACTCATTATCGTTCTCCTCAATTCTGCCAATCCCATAACTTACTTCTTTTCCCTCCCGAACCTATTCTCAAATTGTTCAATGTGTACCTCACTTCCTTGAGCTTCTATACTATCAATACTGTCCAAAACCGTTAGCTTTATATTATCTTACCAGCCACCTTTTTCCTGTGTTGCTTGGACTCTTCTATAATCTAGAAGTACCCGTGTCGACACGACACGGAAACGGTGAGGGTGTCAGACACGACAATTTGGTGAAAAATGAACCAAAATGTTCTAAAAATAGGTGTGTCCGTGTCGTGTCGTGTCCTTTTAAGGATCCTTCAAAGGGTTGCCGAGTCCATGTAACATAGCCTTTTTCCTGATATTTATTCTTTTGGCTTGCTGAGCTTCTTAGGAAGGATGGTACTTTCCTACTTTCCGATCTGTACATTACTGTTAGTTAAGAGAATGCTGCTTCAATTGTTATAATAATAAAATATATTCAACATGAAGGGCTTAGGCTATCTTATCAAAATACTAAATAGAAGAATGAGTTACTTAAATTATTTATGCTTTTCACTTGTAAACTAAATATAAGATAAACTATTGACCATGTTGATGTCATCTTTGTGCACTCTTGTTCAAGTTGTACTTACTGAAAAAGTTGAGTGGCTGTAATCATGTGAGCATATGTATCAGCTGGGTTTCATAATTCCACAAATGTTTTCATTATCGCTTAATGAAAGAAATTACTTATATTTGCAAGAATTTTTGTGCAAAGTTTCTCCAAAGCAATTGTGCGTTAATGGTGGTTCCAATAGTCACCTAGACTGACAATGTCTTTCTATAGGGGGAAGGTAGTTATGCTGTTTATTATTATTACTTTTATTATGTGTGTGTGTGTGAGTGTAACAATATATACTAAACAGCACGAAGGTGGCACAATATTTTATTCACAAGGTCTACCATAATGGGCAAATAAAAAACTACACTAGATACAAATTAAAAGCGATTTCAAGAAGATATTCTTTCAGGTAAATCACCATATCTGACAGCAATACCTTATTTTAACAATCCAATAATCTCCAAGCATTACTTGATCCATGAGCATAGAGATACCTCCACAAGAACTTGAAGGCTTCAAAGCTCCCCAATGGTGGTACCTGTAATTTCTGTTGTTACTCCATCTGTTATTCTTACTTGGAAGTATGTTCCACTCTCTTATCTCTCTCTCCTCTTTAACTCCCGTTCTCTCATCGCATGGATGTCCTGAGACCTAAGAGTAGGGAGAGGTCATAATAAGCGTGTCACTAACCCCGAAAGTGATGGTTTTATTTGTGTCATTCCTTTGACTGATTTTCTTGCTTGGTAGTATTTTGCATATTCACTTTGCATGCGTGTTTGTTGGCAAATCTAGTTTCTTATATCTTGCTTTTGAGAAAGCCTTCATCATCTAGTGTCTTCTTAACTTTCTTGCAACTACTTCCTCCCCAATCATTTTCACAGAAAAGTAACTGCCTTTATTTGATGCAATATCTTTTTATAGTCTTTCAGCATATGTTCTGCATGTGTTAAAAGTCTATATAAAGATTTGTGCATAATATCCAGGCAAAAATCTTTATATAGTTTTTCTTTGACTTGTATATAAAATCCTATGTTCTGCATGCCCTTTTAAATGATATTGGTACTCATAGTTTTGAGAAAATTTGTTTGGAACTGCTTAGTGAAATCTTAGATTCGTTTTTTTAACTAAAAGACAATATCTAAGTTTACATATCATCATGTCGTTCTTTTTGTGTGTGTTCACAGCTTGATCTGTTCTTGTTAATTCTATATAGTACTTACATTTTAAGGAGAATTAATGAAGTTAATGAAGGCTATAGTACTTAACCATTCATTTACATATACTGTGTGTTGTTTTTAACTGCAGTTCTTTGACTTTTGAGGGTGTCCGGAGACTATTGGAGAAGGACCTGGGCTTAGATAAATATGCATTAGATGTGCATAAGAGATTTATTAAGCAATTGTTGTCAAAGGTACCTCTTCTAAATTAAGAATCTCTGGTCTGCATAAAGTGTATATGAGATATTCTACTTGGGGTAGACATAAACATAAGTTTTTCCTCATTATTTTGTATTATAATCATTCTATCTTGTAAGGTTGAAGGATTTGTCTGCATAGCTTAAACGTTGTCAGATAAATTCTTCTTGTCAAAATTATCTGATTGTCTGGAAAAGTGTGACAAAATTGTACATTTATAAAATATGAGTATGTTTACTTAAAATTCTGTTTATAAGATCCAAATTCATCAGCTCACAAGTTTACAAATTAAAATTCAATTTTTTAAATACTAAATTTAAGATAACAATAAGTCTAGCAGTCCCACGTCCGTAGTAAGTAGGGTTTTTAAATATATAAAATGTCTAAATTTCTCGTTGCCTTTTGATCTTGCACATACCCTACCCTTCCTTTAATAGTCCTTTATGGGTTGCAAGTGGGATATGTTGCTAGAATAGAAGACTTGTAAGTTGTAACCTTCCCTAATGACGGGGAAAGTCGAGGACAACGAAGAGATTTTTTATATTTATTATTTGGAGTTTTTATTACGTTTAATACAAAAGTAGTTGATGTAATTTATGTATTTTATTTGTTAGTGAGGATTTAGGGATATTAATTAGTAATTTTTAATGTTTAGTAAGGGTATCTTAGTCTTTTAGTACTTTTATTATTCTCCAAGTAACATTAGGGTTTTGAGTCTCCACAAGTAATTGAGACTACATAATATTGATATTGAAATTGATTATTTCATTCATATTATAGAGGTGTCCTACCGTAGAGGTATTTTATTCATCTTGGTGTCATAGGGCTGTAAATGGTAATCGGAAAATTCGTATTCGTCCGCATCCGTATTCGAAAAAAAACGGATATTATTCGCATTCGAAAAAAAAAAACGGATATATCCGTATTCGGTTTAAAGGTATCCGTAAATAAACGGATACGAATACGGATATAGGCGTATTCGTATTCGATTAACATCCGTCCGTAAATATATCCGACGGATACGGATATCCGGAATCCGATATCCGGAATCCGTATTCGAATAACTTATATATATATATATTAGTAACTTACATATACATTTATATATGTAAGTTATTATATATATATATATATATATATATACAATATACACACACATATATTAATGGTGTATGCATCAAGTTAAGTTAGGATGCAAATTAATCTTGTAATTTTTATGATGATATGTTTGACATTTTCCTCCCCTTATGATTAGGATGTTTAATTAATATGTATGGTTTAAATATTAAATTGTGTTTAATTAATATGTATGATTTAAACTTTAATTTTTTTTTTGTAAATATTTTGAATGAATTTTATATTAGGTTACTGATAAACGAATTCGGATATTCGGATATCCGAATAATTTTTCTATTCGGATAAAATAAACGGTAACGGATATTATCCGTATTCGAATATTTTTTCGAATATCGGATACGGATAATATTTTTAAAATCCGACGGATCGCGAATTGGTTTTCCGGATACGGGTATACCTGTATCCGTATCCGTTTAATACCGTTTACACCTCTAGGTGTCGATATGTGGAGTGGATACACTTGAGAGATTTTAGTGGTTTAAACGTAGAGTTTAAATTCTAGTTTGTTTTTCGTTAATTCTTCATCCCAAATCTGTCCTACATCATTTTGGAATCAAAACTTAAGGTTTCTCCATTAATTTTTCAATTTTTGGGAGATCTTGGGTTTAAAATAAAAGAAAAGAAAAAGGTCGGAAGTACTGTTCATGGGATGGAGCACTGTTCATCGCTGGAGTTACTGTTCATCGCGGTCGTTCAGTGAAAAAAATAAAAGGGAAGAGGAGAAGAAGGCTGCTCTGCGTTGTTGCTACTGCTGCTGCTATTATCTAGGGAACAAGAGTAACCTTGATCTCTAACTCTCTAACTTATAAATATTTTGTCAAAATTATAGTTTATACCCCATGGTTTTCATAACTTTTTAATTTTAACCCTGTAGTTTGCACACTTTTCACTTATACCCTTTCATCTTTTTTAAATCAGCCCTTCACTTTCTAAATTCCTATTTTAGCCCCTATATTTTATTTTATTTTCAGTTAGGTCCTTAAGTTATAAAAAAAAAGTTTTACTTTATTTATTGATTATTTTATAACCCATTGTCTCAAACATCCAATGCCTCAAGCCACTAAAGAGTTGATTGCCGATGCAAAAGAGTATATTTGGTTTCTTGCCAGTGAAAGTAATTGAATAAACTACCTTATTAATACATGTGGTCATAGATATTTGAAACACGAGGAGGAAGAGCTTAAATGGGATATGGCTGATGCATAAAATTACCTTGGAAAATTGGAACGTCGATATCAAGATGAACAAAGGAAAGTTGAAGCAAGGAAACGTCAACAAGTTAAAGCAAGAGAACTTGAAAAGGCTACACAGAGTGATTTTTATATATTCTTCTATAAAAGATGACATCTTTATTAAAAGATGACATATCTTCTATTAAAGATCTTTATTGATTTGCGGGCACATCTTCAAACAGAGTAAGAGAAAGAAAAAGAGGATGTTTTAAATTTTGGGGTTACAGATAGTTGTGACGTGTCCATGGAAATTCTTGAAGTTCCAAAAGTTGAACCTGAGATTATGTATGAGGAACAAATTGAGGAAACATTTAAAGTTGCTTTGGAGTTTGTTACCGAGAAAAGGACGATTCGAGAAGTTGATCCAGTCCAAGTTGACATTGTTGACTTCGTTATTCCAGAAAGCTTATTTGCAACACCTTTGAATACGAAAGCGATGCTCTCATTAATTCTCTTTCCAAATTTTTTTGAGCATTACCTCGTGATGATGTTGTCAAATGTGTTCCAAAACGTTCTTCCGCTGCACATGAATTCATTGCTTATTCTTTCATATTATAGAACTCGAGGTCGAGTTTTCTCCAACAAGAGATGGGGACTCCAAGTCAAGGTCAACGAAGAGATTTTTTATATTTATTATTTGGAGTTTTTATTATGTTTAATACAAAAGCAGTTGATGTGATTTATGTATTTTATTTATTAATAGGGATTTAGGGATATTAATTAGTAATTAGGAATTTTTAATGTTTAGTAAGGGTATCTTAGTCTTTTAGTACTTATATTATGCTTCAAATAATATTAGGGTTTTGAGTCTCTTTAAATAGTGATGTAATCCCCACAATTCATTGAGACTACGTAATATTGATATTGAAATTGATTATTTCATTCATACCATAGAGGTATCTTACCGTAGATGTATTTTATCCATCTTGGTGCTGATACGTGGAATGGATACACTTGAGAGATTCTAGTGGTTTAAACGTGGAGTTTAAATCCTAGTTTATTTCGTTAATTCTTCATCTCAAATCTGTCCTACATCCCCTAACATTCCTGATGAAGTGCTTTATGTAATTATGTGCATGTAAAGAAAATGTAGTTTGTAATGATCAAGGCATTTGGAAAATACCAGATGAAAAAGAAATTACAATGTCATAAAGTCTAATTGGTGTTCCTGTTTTTTTGTATACTCTGCATTTGCATAAGTGACATCTGATTTTGATGCCTCTGTGATTAATATACTTATCAAAAATGAAAAAGAAATCATGTTCTATGATTTATCTGAAAATACCACTAAGGCTCTTATTGAAGCATGAATTAAGATATTGGCTTATGAAAAGGTGTTTTGACCACGTTGGTGAAGTTTGAAGAACTCATATTGTGACTCAGCAAAAAGACAAATGAGTAGAAGTCTCCAGAGAGATGGGGGTCTGAATGATATGTCTACCTTCTTTTTTTCCAACTTATGTTGTTCATGTATTTCTCCTGGTCTCTTTCTGAATGATTTGTCTACCTTCTTTTTTTCCTACTTATGTTCATGTATAGTTTACACAACAAATGCCAATTTTTTTTTCAGTAAGTGCTTCTTTTTGTCTTCAATTTCCAGTGTGTTGTTTACATACAATACTTTAAAATTTTAGTGTTTTTTCGAATGTGTTGGGACCAAATATTGGTGTATATCTAGAATGATCTATAAATTTGATTCAAGTGCAAAGTAGCACTTGTAGGTAGTACTTATGATGCAGTACAATTTTTTTAAGGGTTTGGTCTTGGGACTGGTAAATGGGAAAGAAGAATCAGAAAATATGAGAAGAGGGATTCTTGAAGGCCAAAATGGCATAAAGCTTAATCTCAAATCAATGTAGTCAAATATTGAATTCCAACAATGGATTATGTTAGATTCATGAAATGGGCACAAAATCTAGTATATAAAGACATCAAGCTCTCTAACTCAAAACCAATTGGTTATGAGAAGAGTTGACCCAAGTCATTATATACCAGACATATTTTCACAAGGTATTCAATGTGGGACAAGATATATACTCTAGCACTCCCCCTCACGTGTAACCCGGTGTATTGAGGGTTGCACGTGGACCTGATGAATATGAAGATTCACATAAAATAAGCAAGCCCAAAAGAAGCTAGTCACAAGACAAGCCTAGAAAAAATCTAGTAAACCATGGGCAACAACTATTAGCCCAATTGATAAATAGTACTAGTTAAGAAATGGGTAACTTTGACCCTTAAGAAATAGACTGTAAATGGGTAAGAATGAAGGCTAAGAAGAGTGTTTAATTAGGCCCAAGGATAGCCCGCTCTGATATCATGTTAGATTCATATCATATTATTTATAATGAGGATTTTACAATCAATTATAGTCGAGCTACAATCTAGGACTAGAATAAAGGCTACAATCAAGCTACGTAATTAGAGAGCCGTACACCAACTATAATTAGCTGTAATTAGGGAACTTCCTATATTTACAATTCTTATAGCTGTAATTAGGGAGGGAACTTCCTATATTTACAAGTCTAACACTCCAACTTGCATAGATATCTCGCATGCATAACTTGAAACACAAGGGATGAAATATTTTACTACTGAGACCTTTAGTCAAGATGTTAGCAAGTTGATTTTCAGTTTTGACAAAAGGTATATAAATGAGACTAGTCTCCTTGATGAAATATCTGTCAATCTCGATGTGCATTGTTTTGTCATGTTGTACTGGGTCTCTTGCAATAGTAATGACTGTCTTATTATCACAGAACAATCTCATAGGCTCGTTAGTTACTATCCCCAAATCTTATAGTAATGTGCGGAGCCACACTAGTTCATACACACCTAATGCAATAGCTCTATACTTCTTCTATACTTCGCTTCAACACTTGGTCTAACCACAAATGACTGTTTTTTATTGTGCCAAAGGACAAGATTGCCACCAACAAATGAGCAACAACCCGATGTGGAACGACAGTCTTCTATGGAAACAACCCAATCTGCTGAAGGCTTCAATCTTCATGTGTCTGTGATTTGAAAACAATATACCTTTTCTAGGAGCAGATTTCAGATATCTCAAGATTCTATAGACAACATCCATGTGACAAAATCGCGGATCATGCATATATTGACTCACTACTCCCACAACATAAGAAATATCTGGACTAGTGAGAGAGATCAATCGACCCACTAAGCGCCGATATCTCCCCTTATCAACAGTAGGTCCAATAGCCCCAGTTAGGTGATGATTGACCTCAATAGGAGTCAGCATATTTATACATACCTGTTTCTGTCAATAAATCAAGAACATACTTACGTTGTGATAAAAAATGCCACAGAAAGATCTTGCTTCTATATTAAGAAAATATTTCAGAGAACCAAGGTCATTAATCTCAAATTCGCTTACAAGTCTTTCTTTGAGATTGGTTATCTTTTCTTCACTATTTTCAGTCACCACAATGTCGTCAACATAAACAATGAGAATGATAATCTTACCATTTATTCGTTTGACAAACACATATTGTGATCCACCCGACTTTACTTGTACCCCGAATCTCATCATCGCTTTATAGAATCTGTCAAACTAGGCTCTAGGGGACTGCTTCAACTCATACAAGGCCTTTTGTAACTTGTAGACTTTCCCTTTTGTTTCGGATGAAGAAAAACCAGGAGGGATTTCCATTTATACTTCTTCAAGCTGGCCTTGAAGAAATGCATTCTTCACGTCAAGTTGTCGAAGGTTCCATTCGAAATTTGCTGCACAAGAAATAATGGTTTGGACAGAGATCATCTTTGCTATTGGGGCAAATGTTTCCTGATAATCAATTCCATGAGTCTGACTCCTTTTAGAATAAGTCTGGCTTGAGTCCTCAACTGGCCCACTGTATATATCCATTTGCACCCAACTGGTTTTTTCCCAAAGAGAAGAGGGACTAACTCCCATGTGTCATTCTTTTTTAAGGTATTCATTTCTTCAACCCCCTTTTCCATTTTTCATCTCTTATTGCTTCTCTCCACCCCTGAGGAACATATACAGAGGCAGAGGAGATAAAGGAACAATAGGAAGAAGATAGATTGTCGTAAGACATAAAATTATAAATAGGGTGTTGAGTACATGATTTAACTCCTTTCTTAAGAGCAATAGGGAGATCAATATCACAATTATTAGTAGGAACAGAGGAGTTGTTACCATTAGAGTCAATTGGATTGAATTAGGAGGACCAGGAGAAGGGCAGAGCGGTTGTGGAGGTGTAGCAACAACATTATCTTTATCTCTGCGAGAATAGGTCTTTAACACAGGCACATTAAATCTATCATATGACTCCCCCCGGAAGGATTAGCAGTGACTATAGAGAGGAACAACACTATGTTCAAACTCCATCAACTCTCTTTGAATGAGTACGAGTCTCCTTGAGGGGTAGAGGGAGAAAGATAGAAGGATTCCGATTCCCAAAAAGTAACATCACGAGTGACAAACACAGTTGGATGGAGGGTGATAACACTTGTATCCTTTTTGAGTAGGAGAATACCCAATGAAAACACACCGAAGGGATTTAGGGTCAAGTTTACCATGAGTGGTAATTTTATCATGAACATGACATACACATCCAAAAACTCGCGGGGAAAGAGGACTGGGTATGTGTTTGAGAAGAGAGATAGGGCAGCGATCGCCAAGAACCCGAGAGGTAAGACGATGTATAAGCAAAGCAGCAGTAAGGACAACATCACCCTAAAGAGACTTAGGAGTATGCATAGTGAACGTAAGTGTACAAGCAACCTCGAGTAAATGGCGGTTTTTCCGATCGGCGACCCTATTTTTTGTTCAGGGGTTTTGACACGACTTTTAAAGGATAATGCATTGATCAGTGAGATATGACCCAAAAGTACTATCAATATATTCATGACTATTGTTGCTATGTAAAATTTTGATTTTGGCATCAAATAGGGGTAGTATTATTTTATGAAATTCTCTAAAGTAGGAAAAAACTTTGTTTTTTGAATGAAGAAGATAAAGTCAAGTAGTATGAGAATAGCAATCAATGAAACTAACAAACTAACGAGAAATAACCCATGAGGGTCCTCGCACATCATTAGTACGAGTGATAGCAAAAGGTTCAAAATGACGTTGATTAATAGCAAAATAAATTGACCGTTTGTGTTTAGCCAATTCACAATATTCAATTGATTTTTATTACACTTGGCAAAATGAGGAAATAAATATTCTAAAACAGTAAAAGAAGGATGTCCTAGATGACGATGCCACTGATGGAGGGGGAAGCCAGACTAGAGTCATAAGTGGATTGAAGAGCTGTAGTAGTCCCATTCTCAACAAAAGGCATATTAGATTAAGGAACGTCTAGATAGTATAGGCCGCCAATTGCACTACAACAACCAATCTTTTTCCCTGTCACCAAGTCCTTAAAAACACAATGAGAAGGAAAGAATGTGGTTGAACAATTTAGAGATTTTGTGAGCCTTTGAGCAGATAATAAATTTGCAGTGAATGAAGGAACATAAAAAACAGAGGATAAAGATATAAGAGTACAAATAACTGAATCTCTCCCTGAGATAGGAGAGAGAGAATCATCAACACTAGAACATTATCTCAGTCATGTGCTCGGATGCGCCATAGTCGATAATCCAAGCAGAATTGGCTGATATTACATCAAGGGCATGGGAAATTATACCTGACTGAACATATTGGGAAGAGGTAGAATTAGACACAAATGTCCGCAAGGCAAGAATTTCCTTAGGAGTGAGTGTAACGGGAGCAACATTAGAAACATTGAGGGCAAGAGTGCTATGAGATGTCCCTGGAATAGGTGTCGGAATAGACATATGAGCCTGTGTACGACGGTTGCATCCTCCAGTCGAATAACCACGACTACGGACAAACTGCCCCTCGTTAAACACTAGTATTACCACTATTATCAGTACTGGATGATGCCATATTAAACAATTGTAACAAAAATATTCAAGGAATAAACTCAACAATAATAAATAATCACTTGCAGACGGCAGACCTTAGACCTTTATCCAAGTACGTGAGCAGTAATCTTCAGGAGACAGAAACAAATACAATAACCAAGCAGTGGAAGGAAAAGTTTTTACCAGACCAAGAAATAGTGATGAAGAAATGACGAAGAAATGACACAGCCACCACAAATTGACAGAGGAGAGAGAGACGACACTAGGACAGCAAGCGTCGTTGCAAAACAAGCTGTCATGCGTCGGGAAAGGATATGCCCGGAAAAAATGGATGCTCCTATGGGCTTAAAACTTTGATGCAGACTCGATTCGGTTGATTTGTGAAAGAAAACTAAGTTCGTGAGGAAGTTTTAAGACACCGAGAGGCTTAATGTTTGAGCATACGGATCAAGCTCTGATACCATGTAGAAACCTATGATAGGGTTGAGAAACAGAGAAATGGAGAATGAGAGGTAATCAATCTTCTCTTCATATCATATTATTTATAATGAGGATTTTACAATCAAGAGCTACAATCTAGGACTAGAATAAAGGCTTCAATCAAGCAATGTAATTAGAGAGCTGTACACTAACTATAATTAGGGAACTTCCTATATTTACAATTCTAACAACTGTAATTAGGGAGGGAACTTCCTATATTTACAATTCTAACAGCTGTAATTAGGGAACTTCCTATATTTACAGTTCTAACAGAGACTAAAGAGTGGCAAAAACAAGCTCCCTCTGAAGCCCACCATCAAGAGGCTATACAAAAACACACGAACTTACAAAATAATTACATAACAGAATTCCCCCAAAAAATTTATGAATATGACCATAGAGCCCGAAAAATTTTTGTTAATCCAAAAAACGGCAAATTCAAAAATAGAGATCGTATATGAATCATTCCTCTCTTGTTCTTAAAAATCTATTTCGTTCTTTCTATGAAACCACCAAACATAGTAAAGAATCTTTAATAAAACAATATATGTGTACTAGATGGTGTTCTTACGTTTATCATATTTATCTATGGTAATATTCTTACATTATAACCTTTAAGTATCATAGTTTATTTATCATAGTTTTTGTATGCCCAATATGAAAAATTATATTAATCTTGATACCTTGTAAAACTCATTTGCCCTTGACGAGATGATGTCCAATATCATGCCTCTAAAGTTTGAACTATACATTTGATTGACATTTGAGTAGATAGAAATGCTAAGTTATGCGAGCCAATGTCTGGAGAACCTCAACATTATGCATCTTGTACAAGTGGAGGAGTTCAGATTCAAGACCAATTTCTAAGCTCAAATTTGGTTAACTTTTTTAAGTGTCAAATGAAGTGGAAGTTGCTTACTAAAATTTCCAAAATAAATATTATGAGTAATAATTACTGTAATCTTTTCCTAATAAAACATGAAGAAGTAGTGGGCCCCTGACTTTGTTGTGACTTGCACATATCTCACTACAAATACTGCTCTCCCAACTCTCAAATTATAGTTGAATATTATATTTCAAATTTGACATGGGTAAAGTAGGAAAGGTACTGTTTTTTAATACTTATAGTGCTGTTTTATCAATGTTTGAGCAAATAAGCAAAAGAAAAATGTTTGAGCAGCTCAATTTTTGGGACAGAGCTACAAATATATTTTGTAGCACATGCACGAATATGAGATGTGATCACACCTAAGGAAGAAAAAAAGGACTCTCTCATAGTTGTCAAATCGTGAATTGTATCGTGTATCGAACACCCCATATCGGGTTTTATGTATCGTATCGTGAATCGTATTGTAAGATACGGAAATGAAATAAAAAGTGGTAATATATATTTATACATATAAAAAATACAATTTATTGAACAATCAAACAAACACATTTGCTTGACTATATTTAAAAGTAGTTGAGCATATAAAAGTAGTCAAGTAAATATTATTATAGACTAAATAAATTTTATAGTTAGATAGTAGCTAAAATACTCTAAATTGATTTATTAGATATTATTTTAGTAATCTTTATAGAGTAACAAGAGAAAACAAAAATTCAGATTCACCTTTTATCTATAAAACAAAAGAAAATAATTCAAATCAACAAGTGAAAATTTATGCATTTGCTTATAGAAAGACACTTGAGAAAAATAGAGCGACATTCTAAAGAAGATATAAAACTCTAAAAAGTGATTAAAGGCTTATTAAGTGATATAGAATATGTTTATACTAAAAAACCTATTCATTTGAAATGGAGAAGGCTTAAAAGTTTTGTTTTTACACTTTCAATTCTACATAAAAACTTTTTCAAATAGCTTGCTAACTCCAAAAAGTATCGTGATTCGTGCATTGTATCATTTTGTAAGAATCGTATCGAATTGTAACTGAATTGTAAGATACGGTGTCATTTTAAATTCACCCTGCGATACGTATCGAATTGGCTATGTATCGCATCGTTCAATACGTATTGCATATTGTAAGGCAACTATGGACACTATATGCTTGACTATAATTTAATTAACGAGATGATGATACTTTTGACCCATAGTTATGGAGTTAATACCATCCCAATTACCATTACAAAAGTAATTAATATTTTCAGCATTAAAAGATATTTTTGATTGATAGTTTTGTGATGTCTTTGTTCAACATGGAATGTAAAAGTATTGTGTTTAGGTTTTGTTGGTGGTTTACCCCTTTTGTTTCATTCTAGTGAATTTACTCCTTGTATAATAAATGTGTGAAGATTTTGTTAAATGAAACAAATATATTCATGTAGATGTCTGCCTGAAAATTTCAACTGATTCAGATATAATGACTCAGAGGGAAATTATCGATTGCATACATGTCACACTCCTGCTTGTTTGATCTTAAAATATTAGGTCTCTCACCCCTCACCCCTCACCCCTCACCCCTCCCCTCCCCATCCCCAATACCTTCAAGCATCTAATTTGAAGCCATTAGTCCGTTTTTAGCCTTAATTTCTGATAAATTATTAAATAGATTATTTCTTTATGTAAACATTTTCCTCTGTCATAAATGCTAGTATTTGGAAGGCGATGATGAGGACAATGTCGCCAAGAATTCGGAGGAGACATTGGAGAAAAATACATCTTCAGCTAAAGAAGTGGCAGAGTCACTCGAAACTTATCAGGCAGATAAAGATGTGAAGGAACCAAAAACAGAAGATGAGGGGAAAATGGAAGACTCTCCAGTAATGGGCCTTTTAACAGAAAGAAAATCCACTAAATCTGGAATGGGGGAGACTGAAGATATTCAAAAGAATGATATTCCAAGTGAGAGCACAATCAAAGAGTCCATGAGGAAAAGAACTGCTTATTTTAAAGCTAATTCAGAGTATGTAATCCTAGTTTGATCTGTATAGTTGTTGCTGCGGTGGTTTTTATATTAGTCCCTATATGACCTATGAATACATCTTTGCCCATCCCTCATGTAGGCGAAGTATCAAGTTGTGAATCTTTTTATTCCAATTTTCAGGGAAATTACCATGGCTGGAGTTCGCAGACTTTTGGAAAAAGATCTTGAACTTGATGAATTTACTCTGGATCCCATTAAGAAGCTTATAAGTGAGCAACTAGATGAGGTGATAGAAGCTACTCAAAAAAATGTCATTGATTTTATAGAGAAGCACATGCTTTTTACCTTAGTGGTCATTTATTCTGCTAATTAACAGGTATTATCTTCTAAAAGTTCTAAATTGTCGAGTGGTATTAAAAAGAGAATTACTCGATGCAAAACCCCAAAAAAAGTCAGTAGTGGAGGAAGTTCTGATTCTTCAGATAGCGAAAGTGGTGACATAGAAGATGAAGTAAAACCAAGCAAAAAAGTTGGTCGAAAAGGAAATGTCCAGAAATCTGAAGGGGTCAAGAAACGAAAAAGACCTGAAAAGGAGACCAAGACGTCAAGCAAAATGCAGAACATGCTTTCAAAAATGACATCTGAGGAAAAAGGTGTTTCAGGGGATGGTGGAAACGATTCTGAGGATGGTAAATCCCAATCCTCCGAAGAAAAACCTGTGAAGGTGACATACTCTTAATTTCTTTAGTGAATTTCTGTTGAGCACAGTTCCAATTGCTAAATAAGACCTTCATGAAATGTAGAAAAAAGAGGTATCACCTCCTGCATATGGAAAAAAGGTGGAGCATCTAAAATCAATAATCAAATCCTGTGGGATGAGGTAATTATTTTCTTGACTGTCTATCTATTGACCTCAACATCTACTAAATTTGACCACTGCCAGTTTATATTTACTTATCTAAAAATTCTATTAAGTTCGATACCTAACCATATCTTGCTTTTTCTTTTGCCTTAAAAGTGTTGCTCCTTCGATTTACAAGAAAGCTAAGCAAGTACCTGACAAGCAACGCGAGGCTTTCCTAATAAAGGAACTGGAGGAGATACTCTCAAAAGAAAAGTTATCTGGAAATCCTACTGAAAAAGGTGAGACTTTTGATCCAACGTATTGCTTATGCTTGCTAGCAATTTCTGATACTTAAATATACTATCCTTTAGGAAAAACAAACACGTTGATTCTGATTTTAAGCATGTGCAGAGGATTTCATATTATATAATCCTGCATGTAAACTTTCTTTAGGCTGTTTTTTATATATTTTTGAAGATTTGGAGTAGGACCACTTTCTATGAATTATTGAATTAATTGTTAAAAAAACTGTATAGATAATTGTTGATTATAATGCTTGCTGACTAATAATTATTTTGTCAATTCAGAGGTCGAATTATTAAGGAAAAATAATGTCTAGTGCACTTAACTGCAGTGTATTTACTTGAGCTATTTCGCCTACTCCACACACATTGAAGCAGATGATAGGTTGATAAGAAACATGTTTCAAAGTCCCGGTAGAGGAAGGTTTTTTTTTAATAACTCCGTTTTGGTTTCGGCTTCTGTTTTAGGGATATGCACAATTACGCTAGAGCTTCAAATTTATTTATTTATTTTTATTATTTTATCTGTTAATATGTAAATATACATATTTTATTTATTATTATTTCTATTCCACAACAAGAGTACTATTATTTGATCTTATTATTATTATTATTACTCCCTTTGTTCCACAAAAGAGTCCCATTTGTTGATTTTCAGTTACACCTTTATTTCTTGATTCCTCCGTTGCGTTGTTATTTCTCGTTATTTTTTCCCGTTAGGTCGAAATTTTACCCATATTTACATTATCATTGATAATGCTTATCGGATTGGTGAGCAAGGAAACTATTGGAATTGTAAGTATAGAAAGATATATATCTAATTAGATATCTTATCTCTTGATTGTAGACATATCCCTTGATTGTGGCCTTGTGTAGGCAAGGAAATCGTACCTCACTCATTTAGAGTTTTGAATGGGCTGAGGAGAGAAATCCTCAAAGAGTACGAAAAATGATCTAGTGTTTGTAGAGGGGAGAAGAACGGGTGGGCAATCACTAGGACAACACGTGGCATAACTCTAGTCTTTTTGTATGTCTTGAAATATTAGAGAATCAAAAGCCCTTTCTCTGAAATGAGGGGACTATTTATAGAGGTGGCATGTCTGATAAGTAGTCACGTGCTGAGCACACGACTGCGTCACATACCGGGCATGTGACTTCAAGTCAAATAAATGCCCCTCGTTACCAAAAGAGATTCTTAGGTCATCTCATTCTTCTAGTTGCCAATCCAAATCCCTCAACCATTTCCCTCTTGAAGTTACCTCCCTAAGTCTTCTACCAACTTACGGAGGCCCATTTAGTCTTCAAATCTGATCATCGTTCCGTGAATCAAATTTCTTTTTCCTTCTATTCCATCTTAACGCTTAGATTCAAAGATTTAGTGGAGAAGATCCTTGAGAAAAGCTTTTGGCGGACTAGGGTGGCCAATCCCCAGAGGGCCAATGTTTTTGCCTCCTTTTCTTGTTCTTTCTAACTTGTTTCGGTCATTTTTCATAATTTGGTTACGATTCTTGGCTCTTTGAGTAGTTTTCCATATCATGAAGGACTTGAGGGAGATCATCCCTAAGTCTCCATGTATTTGTTGCCTCTTTTCTTGGCTTTAATCACCTTGAGTTGTCGTTGAGCTAATCCAAAGTTCACTCGGGAAATCGTTTTGAAGCTTGTGATGGATTGTGCCTCCTAGGGAGCCGAATCCTATGGGGCCTGCACCTAGGGGGCACCCTCGAGCTTCTCTTGTTTTACTCATTTTTTTCAATCTTGTTTTCGTTTCGTTTGGTAGTTTAACTCGCATCAAGAAGGGATCATTCATCAACATCATTTGGAGATGTTGAACCCTAGGGGTGAACCCTGATGGCGTGAACGCTAGTGAGGGACGAGCCCTAGGAGGGCATTCTCTAAGTAGCCATCCTTTCTCGCCCGGTTTCGTTGATTTAGTATTCATTTCGTTTGTGAACTCAAATCAAATCAAGAAGGCATCATCAATTGAACTAAGTTAAGAAGGTGCACCCCTAGGGGGCCGAACCCTAGGAAGGCTGAACCCTAGGGGGGCACTTCCTAGTCGGGTTATCTTCTTTTGCTTGATTTGTTGCAAGAGGTTGAACCTTAGGGGGTGAACCATTGGGTCTTCCAACACTTGGTCATCTTTTCATCGATCTTGTCCAAGTTTTACTCGAAAATCTTTCGGTAATCCAATTTGGCTAAGAAAGCATCATTGATTGGCCAAATAAAAGGTTGAACTCCTAGGGGCCCATACTCTAGGGGGTCCTATGACGCCCCCAAATCTGAGTACTTACTACTACAAACTTTATACTCACTATTCATCCACATCACAACAACTAAAAATTAGTGTTCTAAAAATTCCCGCTTAGGTCCGCCTAGGCCTCGCCTAGGCGCTAGGTCCTCCTGGCGCCTCACCTAGGCCCAAGGTGGCAAAAAATCCCTCTAGAAAATTAGGCGGGGCCTAGGCGTAGTGTAGGTGGAAAGATTTTTTTTATTTTAATAACTACCCTAACTAGATCTTGATATATTTATTTTTCTAATGATTTATCATATTCATAATTCAAGTTGTAGCATATCAAATTATAACAAGAAGTGAATAATATCAAGTCAAAATGGATAATTTTATTATAGTTGTAATTTTTTGAACTTATACCAACTTCAAATTATATAAATGATGATGCAATTGTAATATTAAGTTTAATTCAATATAATTCTTAAATTTATGTTTATGAATAAAACTAATACATTAAAAATATGTTTGAACTTTGAACAATTGCATGTTTGTGTTTGAGCTTTGACATTAGCAATATGGATATGTGTTTGAACTTTAAGCAAAAGCCTTTATTATTTTTATTATAGATTGTTTTGCTTTATATTATTGTTTTGTTTGGATAAATGTAAAATAAAATATTGAAATTGGTTTAAAATAAAAAATTCCGCCTAGGTCCCCTGGGCCGCCCGCCTCTCGTCTAGCGCCGTTTAGAACATTGCTAAAAATACAAACTAATTTACATTATCATAGCATTATTTATATGATTAAGTCGTACAATTCCCAGGTCTTGATTACATTTCATCCAAGTACTTCTATTCCAAAATATTACATCTTTAATTATTAATTAACTGATTTTAATAGTTCTTTTCCTTTTCCCATGTCTTTGGTGCTTGACCCCTCGGGTCCCTCTACATTAGCTGCAAATATAATTCGTAAACAACTATTTTGCTCAACAAGTATAAATAATTTAAAATATCGGAACAATAATTATGATTGAAACAAATACTGATGATTTAAAAAGAATAGGGTCACATTTGGAAATTTGGAATCAACAAAATGTCTCGTAAAATTTTGAACTGAGTTCTTAATTTATATTGAACTAAAGGGTATCAAAGCTCATTGTATTCTCAAGGGTAATTGAAATTCAACTGGGTGGTCGTAGGTACCATGAACTATCTTAAATGTTCATTAGTCATGGACTGAGAATTCTTCAATAATGTTCAACGGTCACAAAGACTGCGAACTCTCCACAGAGTATCATTAGGGAATCAACCTAACAATATTCCATGTTACGCGTAACATCTTCATTAAGTATCTTTACAGCATATGTCGATTACTCGACAACATAATTATCCCCTATTTCTAAGGTGGTTCTACTCGGTCATAAATCAGAGTCCGCTCCAAAACAATTTGGATTGAATTACATTCAAATGAATCTTGAATAATTCAATAATTGATGGAGTTATGCTTATTTAGTCTAACCAAACGAATGGTATAAACTCATCTCATAAAATAGTTCAAGATATAGCAAGAACTTTAAAGAGTACAATTATTGTTCAATGAAGAACAATTCGAAATGCACATAAGTGCGGGAACTTGCCTGTTTGAAGTGTACTTTCCTCGTCAAAGTTACTTTATCTCCAACTGTTTACCTACATCATCCCTAATGATTTACTTAATTAAATCATTTAATATTTTTAATAGTTACCGTTGGTAAACTATTTATAACCTCGTTTCGATAATTTCGGTTATCGTAAACTCATTCTGAAACACTAATTTAATCCCATTTTGATAATTTTACTCTCAAAATGATCATTTCGCCTTTACTTAAGCTTACATGTCTTATTTTAACATGTATTTACCGGTAAATTACATTATACGTTTTCTGGTAACTTCTAAATTAATTTTTTATAATTTATTAAGCCCTATTTTCTTTATTAAACCCGTTTAACCATTTTATTATTTTTCCTACTTCTGGCCCCACTAAGGAAATTTCATTTCAGACCCTTTTTAATTTTTTCATATATATTTAGTATATAGTTGCCTAGTTTCTGTCCGAAATTGTAATATTTATTAAAATTTGAAATTATGTTCAATAATCATGAAATTTGGACAGTAACTTCTTTGCATCTAAATTTATTTCCGCCCAAAATTTTATTGCAGTTTTAATTTTAAACTTTCAGTTTTTGTTTTGGTCATAACTCGTTCATCATAAGTCAGTAGGTTCATTAGTCTGCCTTGTTTTGGTAGAAAATGCTCCAAAAATAATCTATCTGCAATTTATGTTTCAAACCACCTCTGAAATGTAGCTAACTCACATATCTATCGTTCACAACAAGAATCATGCAAAAATTCGATATATATTATGAGTTGTGCATGTTAAAATTTCAGGTCAGATTTTAGGGTTTATGCCCTATGTTATTTTCTGTATCTTTTTAGGTTTTCTTGTTTTCCTTCAAAGTTTTTCCATGATCTAAGCCATATACTACCAAGATCCAACGTATTTAGATGTAAACAAGTGTGATTCATGTTTATTAACATAACCCTAGATCTTTTACAAGAAAATTGAATAAAGGAAGAGGTTTAGGGTTTATACATTCCTAGCTTTACTTTTGCTACCATTGATTCTTACTTCTTTTTGTTGTTGACTTGCTTGATCTTCTCCATCTCCTCTCCCTCTTGGCTGCCAAGCTACCTCTTTTCTTTTCTCTCTTTTCTAGCTTTTGCTCGTGTCGGTAAAGTCTAGAATGAAAAGAGGGCTTAAGTATTTATAGACAAAGTTTTGCCTTTACATTTTCCTCCCTCAAGCTTTTTGGTCCATATGGTCAAGCTCTTTCATCTTTCCTATCTTTTAATGTTTCCCCCAAGCTTAATTAAGATAATCGTCATTATTTGCAAGTAATCATCATGTTTAGTAGCTAATTACATGCTTAATAGCTTCATTACGAGTTAATGGCCAAGAAGTTGGTCACATCTCACCTTTCTTCACTTGCCAACACAAAAGGCATCACATGGCTTCTTTGACTTGCTCTCCCCCCTCCTTAGCCGAATCTTATCTTTTTTTTTTCCATCTAATATATATATATATATATATATATATATATATATATATACACACACACACATACATACATATAGAATTTTCTAGATTTTGGGCTTGGATTAGTCAAGGTGGGCTTGGTTATTGTGTTTGTTTAGTTTATATATAAATATGTATTCAAGTGGGCTCTATTTGCTTCATGTAGCCCAAGTGGTCCAAAAGGCTTCTTACTTAGTAGTGGACGAAGGCTTATTCATTTCCTAGTCCATTTTATTTTCCCTTTGTTTAACTTGTTACTAGTAAGCCCAATTTATTTCCTAACTTTTCATTTGTATAAATGTAATTTATTTATTAATGCATGCTAACTTAGAAACTACATTTCTAATTTATAATTCAACTTTATTGAAAATTCACATTTTTCTATTACCTTGTGTACAAAATCTGTCGGATATTACATTCTTCTCTCATAAGGATTCCGTCCTCGGAATCATTAAGAACTCATTAAAAAAGTTGGGTAATTCTTTTTCATTTTATCTTCGAGGTCTCACGGAACCTCTTCTACATTATGATTTTTCCAAAGTACATTCACATAACGTATTATTTTATTCTTTAATACTTGTTCTTTCCTGTTAACAATCTGAACATGAATCTTTTCACAAGTCCCTCTTAACTTGTATGAGTTCATAATCTATTACATAATTATAATCGGGTTTGTAGGACGTAATACAGACATATCAAAAACATTATGTGTTCCAACTCAAGAGGTGGTCGTCCTTCATAAGCCACCTCTCCTACTCTCTTTAGCACCTCAAAAGGTTCTATAAATCTATGACTCAATTTTTTTTTCTTTCCAAATCTTATTTTTTCTTTTCAGGGAGATACCTTCAAAAATACATCCCGACGTCAAACTCTCTTCTGTCAATGCTGATCTGCATACTTCTTCTATCGGTCTTGCGCTGCTCTCAGACCGACTCAAATCACTCGAATAGTTTTTGCAGTTTTCTGAACCAGTTCTGGCCAAAGCAATTGACGCTCTCCAACCTCGTCCCAACATAGCGGTGTTCTGCATTTCCTCCCGTAAAAAGTTTCATAACGCAGCATTTCGATTCTCGCGTGATAACTGTTGTACGCGAACTTCGCTAAGGGTAAGTGATCATCCCAGTTTTTCTTAAAATCCATAATGAATGCCCTCAACATATCCTCCAGAGTTTGTATAGTTCTCTCGCTTTGTCTGTCGGTTTGAGGATGATACGCAATGCTCAACCTCAATTGTGTTCCCATATGTTCCTGAAGACTCCTCCAAAAATTTAATGTGAATCGCGGATCTCGATCTGACACGATCGAAATCCAAAATCCGTGTCTGGCAATGATCTCTTTGATATACAACTTAGCTAATTGATCTAAGTTGAATCTTCCTTGATTGGCAAGAAATAAGCGGATTTTGTCAGTTGATCTACTATTACCCAAATAGCGTCATAGCCCTTCTGAGTGGTTAGAAGTCCTACTACGAAGTCTATGGTGATATGCTCTCACTTCCACTCTGGAACTTGTAAGGGTTGTAGTAGACCACTCGATCGTTGATGTTCAGCCTTAACTCTTTGACAAGTAAGGCATTTACTTGTACTCACCCATTCTGCAATCTCCCTCTTCATGGTAGGCCACCAAAAATATTGACGGAGATTTTGATACATCTTTGTACTCGGGTGGATCGAATACTTGAACTATGGACCTCTTGTAAAATTTCTTCTTTCAATTATGGTACCAAAGGTACCCATATTCTATCTTCAAATCTCATCGCTTCATCCTTATCCATCTTGAATTATTCATCTTTTTTCTCCACTGTTCGCCTTTTTATTCTCACCTTCATCATTCTCTTGCAACTCTTTAACTTTGTCCAATAAAGTTGGAACAACTTCCATCACATACAATTGTTCTTTCGACTCATTCGGACATTTTACTTCTATCTCTAGCTTCTCAAATTCTTTTATTAATTCCTCCTGAATGGTCAACATCATCAACTTCTTCTGGTTCTTTCTACTTAAGGCATCTGCCATGACATTGACTTTCCTTGGATGATAAAGGATTGCACATTCATATCCTTTTAACAATTTTAGCCATCTCCTTGGCCTTATATTTCCTGTGTAAAAATATATTTTAAGCTCTTGTGGTCTGTGTAAATCTCACACTTCCCTCTATACAAATAATGACTCTAAATTTTTAAGGCAAAAACTACTGCCGTTGATTTTAGATCATGAGTAAGGTATTTCTTTTCATAATCTTTCTGTGATGCGTAAGCAATCACCTTCCTATGCTTCATCAGAACATATCCTAACCCTCTATATGAGGCATCACTATAAACCGCAAATCCTCCAGTATTATCTAGTAGTGACAACACTGGAGCCGTACTCGATCACTTTTTCAACTCGTGGAAAAATTCTTCATACTACTCCGTCCACACGAATTTCACATTCTTCCTAATCAAATTCGTCAGCGATACTGCTATCTAAGTAAAATCCTGAATCCGATAGTATCCCACTAACCTTAAGAAACTTCTAATTTTCATTGGGGTTTCTGTTCCCAATTTATTACAGCTTGCACTCTCGTCGAGTCTACATAAATCTCGTCCTTATCAATCAGATGGCCTAAAAATTGTACTCTTTAGCCAGAATTCACACTTTGAAAATTTCGCATACAATTTGTCTTTTCTTAAAGTCTCCAGTACTAATCTTAAGTGTTCTTCACGGTCCTCCTTTATTTTTGAATAAATCAAGATGTCATCGATGATCACGACAAATTTATCTAAATATTTATTAAAAACTCTGTTCATTAGGTTTATAAACGCTGACGAAGTGTTTGTCAAACCAAATGTCATCATGAGAAACTCGTAATGACCATAACGAGTCCTAAATGCCGTCTTAGGCACATCTTCACTTCTCACCTTCAATTGATGGTATCCTGACCGCAAATCAATCTTTGAATTTTTTTTCGCTCCCTTCAATTGGTCAAATAGATCATTAATTCTTGGTAAGGGGTTTTTATTCTTGCTAGTCACCTTATTTAACTCCCTATATATACATAATCTCAGTGATTTGTCCTTTTTCACAAACAGTATTGGTGCTCCCCAGGGTGAGACACAGTTAATAATTTTTTTATTCAATAGCTCTTGTAGTTGTACCATCAACTCCTTCATTTCCACGGATGCCATCTTGTATGGAGCCTTCGAAACTGGCACCGTTTCAGGGACTTGCAAATTCAATTTGCCTATTTGGAGGAATACCAGGGAGTTCCTCCGGAATACATCTGCAAATTCTTTAACTACAAGCATTCGACTTAAATCTGGCTCCACTCGTTGGGTGGGTATCTACTATGTAATCTAAATACCCTGCACATCCCTTTCTAAGTAGTCTTTTGGCTTGCGTCATTAACAAACAACAAGACTGCCTATGTGACCGATTCCCATAAAACACCACCTTTGTCTGATTTGGAGTTTGAAGGTTCACACCCTTACTATGACAATCGATAATGGCTTCAGATAATGGCTTCATGGTTATTCAACCAGTCCATCCCCTAGTATCACGTCAAATTCTCTCAATTGAATAAGAATTAAATCTATTAGAAATTTGTGTCCCCTAATCTATACACAACAATTTTTATGTACATATCTAACAAGGATTACTTCCTACTTCTTTGTTAGCAATTGCGATGTTCAAGGGAAATTCTAACGGTTCACAGGGTAAACTCAGTCGGTTTGCAAATTCATGTGACACAAACGTACATGTAACTCCAGAATCAAATTGTACGTAAACATTTATGAAACTTACTGGGTAATATCTGACACCACGTCCCTTGATGCAATTGCATCCTTGATCATCATATTGAAGGTATTTGTTGTTGGTCGACTTGGTGCAGTTGGCCCGATTATCATTGGTTTGTTGTTGTTCCTAATACCTCCCCCTACTTCTATTCCTTTCTTTGCGCAGTTTCGTGCCTGGTAATCCAGGGCACCATGCATAAAACACCCGTTCTTCTTTGGATTTTGGCAATTGGGAGCAATGTGTGGCCCTCTTGTCCACAGTTGTAATACACATTCTTTTTTCTTTAGGCACGCTCCCATGTGATTCTTGCCACACTTTTTGCATGCCTCAACCTTCCTGTTATTATCTCCCTCCTTTCCCCCACGGTTATTATTATTCCACTGTCGCTTATTATTATTAGTTCCACTGCTTCCTTCTACCTTTCCTCCATCATGTTTTTCTTCTTTTGTTCTTTATTAAATTTCATTAGGGCTCACTTCCACCCTCCGCAATTATCGCCTTCATCAGAATTGTTGCCAAATTCTCTCTGACAGACAACCTGTTGTACAATCAGGGTTTAAGACCCTGTTCAAACCCCCTAGCTCTTCTCTCTTTAGTGTCCACTTGATGTGGAGCAAATCTCGTCAGTTCGTTAAATTTGGTAGCATACTGGGGCACAGTCATGTCCCTTTGCTTTAGTTTTAAGAATTGCATCTCCATGCGACTTTGCATACTACGCGAAAAATAGATCTCGAAAAATAACTCCTTGAATCTTTACCAAGGTACTATTCCTTCTCCGACCCTATTTTGGTTAGACTCCCACTAGAAGTTAGCTTCTCTCTTCATCATGTAAGCGGAAAACACCGTCTTTTGGTTCTCCCATATCCCGGCAACCATGAAAGCCTTTTCTATCTCTTTAATCCAAGTCTGAGCCTCTATAGAGGCTCGGTGGTTCTCTTAAACTCTGGGAGTCCCACATTCTTAAAATCTTTGAAGGTTGTGATTTGTGGCGAGGGTGGGTTTAAATTATGAGTTCTACCCTGAAGGGCTCCTACCAGTAAGTCTACGAATTGTTGTAACGGGTTATGATTTGGTCTCCTATGCTCTTTATTATCTTGATCTCGTTGTGATCTCCTTTTTGGCGACATTTTCTGTTTAGTATTACAATGCATTATTATAAGCATTATCTATATTAAACATGTATTTAAGTAACGTAATTAATCATCCACAAAACACATGTTTATAAACATATTATATTAATAAGCATCATATTTTTACATCAGTTAGTTTGTTTTACATATCACATACTACATACATATACATCTCATACTGTACATCAAAATTTGGAATTACATAGCTTACACATATTTCTTACAAAAGCCTACCACTACCTAACATTTGCTGCAAATATAAACCTCCCCTCACAGCATCCCTGTGCTGATGAACTATTGCCGATACTCTACTAATCGTATGGATCGTCCGACCCAAATCCACTCAATGGCACTCAATCCTGTCCAGGATTCACCTGTAGGAAACCCCAAAATTGTACACCACCCAATGCATCCTCTTCCTCCTCATATCAGCCTCTACTCCCTCTAGTATACCCTCTACCCTGACGTGGGTATCAATCTCGGCCTCCCAAAGAGCCTTTAGCTCCTCGTTCCTCTCCTTTGTCTGTTGGACTCTTGCGTCCAGCTACTGATTCTTCTGCTTTAACTGTTGGTTCCTAGTCTCCAACTCCTGATTTCTCTCCTCTACCTGCCGACTCCTAACCTCCAACTCCTGATTCCTATCTACTAAATCCCTAATCATCGCATGCACCTCGGCTACTACATCTATTGCCTGGTCATGCTGTCTCCAAAAACATGCAACTGCTCCTCAAGCTGGGTTCCATAGAATTAAAAATCAATGTTTTCACCATGGAATTATCAGACATCGATTCTTCCTAGCCTGTACCAATTTGAGCAGGCATTTTTGTCGTCCCATTAATAAAATGCTGCATTCGATTTACCTCAATTGACATACGACAAGCTTGAGACCAAGCAAGGTAATTACTCCCAACCAATTTGAATGGACTAAGAACCAATGCAGAGTTGAGATTGTGGCTCCTGACAAGCTGTCCCTTGTTAACCCCATTAGTATCACCACAATTAACTATACTAGATTCTGCCATATTATAAAATTAGTGCAACAATAATATCCAAGGAAAAAAAATCAACAAGGATAATTAACAGCTTGCAAAACCCTTGACAAACAAGCAGAGAACAGCAGCACAGCAGCAGCAGTACTAACCAAGAAAAACTTGTTAACCAACAGCGGAAAAAGGAAAAAAATACCAGGCAAAACAACTTGAAGTAATCACTACACAGCCACCATAAATGGACAGGGCAGAGGATTAAAAAACTTCGATTCAGACTTGATTTACTTCACTTCTTGAAGGAAAACACAAGTTCTGAACAGGTTTTAGATAACTAGGAGGGCTTAGTTTGAGTAAACGGATCAAGCTTTGATACCATGTAAATTACCATATTAGGATAAGAGAAAGAAGGCAGAAAAATGGTGAAATGAGAGGGTGTGAACCCATAAATATGAAAGAGGGGAGCTTGTTCAATGAGCGGGGACCCTAATGATCCAATTGAAGCAAATTGCCCAAACAAGACAATTCCGGAACGAAAAAGTCTGAAAAAACGAACGTGTGGGAGGACCTGTAATATTCGAGAGATTTTGTACACAAGGTAATAGAAAATTGTGGATTTTCAATAAAGTTAAATTATAAAATAGAAATGTGGTTTCTAAGTTTGCATGCATTAATAAATAGGGCAAGGGTGCAAAATAGCCCATGTGGTTTACCCCGAAGTCCCACTTACCCCCTGAATTTTTTTTCTTCCAAAAGTACCTTTGACGTTACAAATTTCAGGTCAACTATGCTCTCCCATTAATGGACACGCCATCTAGACAAACGTGACTAACATTTGGACAAATTTTGCTGACTGGACTGACATTTGGACAAATTTTGCTGACTGGACACCTAGACAAACATTTGAGGCTCTCATAACCACAGACCCAAAGATTCAAGCGAATCCCACTAGAATCACAACATAAAGAAAAAGAAAACCAAAAGGAGAAATTCACCACCCAAAATCAGAGCACTTCTTCTTCTTCTTCTTCTTCTTCTTCATCCGCCTCTCCCAAAATACACTTCAGTTCTGTGCAGAACAAATTAATTCTCCAGCTTTAGCAGAGTACATATACATTGCAAATTCAAAAACGCACTAACACCACCAGATCTGCAATATATATGTACGTAATAGATATGTTTATTTAATTGGGTTTGTTTAAAGACTGCTAAATTTGGGAATTTTGATTATTTGGTGGAGAGAATCTTAAGATGTTTGGAAGGGGGCCACCCAAGAAGATTAACAATATAAAGTACTATGAGGTATTGGGGGTTTCAAAGAATTCGTCTCAGGATGATATGAGGTATTGGGGCTTATCGCAAGACTGCGATGATGAATCATCCTGATAAGGGTGGTGATCCCAAGAAAGTAATTCCTCTTTACTTTGTAGATTTTAATATGAATTTGTTGTAAATTGAATTGTGATGAGTTTTGGTGTTATTTGTATAGAAGTCGATGAATTGTGATGAAATGATTGTCGTAAATTACTTGATTTTTTTGGGTTTGTTTAAATTTTTGTATGATATTATTTGGGTTAGATTCTGGCTATTGTTTTGTATTATCAATTTCCTTATGGAACTAGTGGATCTGTATTTGGATATAGTTCTTATGTTTAGTGGTTGATATTTGTTTGCTCAAACATGGTGAAATTTCTTTGTACTTGGGTCGGAGATGTCGGCCTGGACGGTGACGGTGATGGTGCGGGGAGATCCAGCGG
This sequence comes from Panax notoginseng, assembly GCA_016801055.1. NCBI lineage: Eukaryota > Viridiplantae > Streptophyta > Magnoliopsida > Apiales > Araliaceae > Panax > Panax notoginseng. The sequence goes on from CM029013.1 coordinate 122,258,011, forward strand.
CGAATGAGTTGATCTGGATGGCAATGAGATCAGCTTGCGCTGAGTTTGTGGTGTAGTTAATGACGAGTTTGGCTTCGAGTGAGGCGAGATGAAGAGCAATTGCTCAGCCGATTCCTTGGGAGGCGCCAGTAACGATTGCGACTCGGTCTTGGAGCAGTTGAGGAGGAGGAATCTGGGTTGTGCTGGTTCCTTCCGACATGGGAAAATATAGGAGCTGACCGAGTGAGAAATTTGCTACTTTTAACCCTTGGACTTCTAGATACCATCTCATTTTTTTTCATTTTTAACCATTGAGGTATTTTTTTTGTTAATTTTGTCCAGATTTGGGTATTTTGATTGGTTTTTTAGGTGTCCAAGGGTTTAGCTGCCCAGTTGGTTAAAGTGAAAAAGTTGTAAAGTTAGGTTTATTTTTTGGGAAAGTCTTGATCATTAAGTCCTCTCTCTCTATCTCTGTGTGTGAGATTACGAGCAATGTGAAACAAAGGTGTGTATAATCCACACACTAACATAAGGACAAAACTATTGTTGGATGTATTCTTGAGTGGTTACTTGACATCTATTTCATTCTCCCTCTATAAATCTCATTTCCTTTCACAGAGAAAAAGGTCGTGGGATGGAAGGGTAAAAATGACTAATTTATCATTTTTTATAGGGTTAATTTTTTCAATTCAGAAAATAACTTTAGGTAATTGTATTTACCATTTGAATTTTAGAAAGAGATCAAGTGGTCAAATTTGAGCATGCTCTCTTGATATTTGTCTGTATGCATATTTCACTCACAATTTCTTTTTGGAGCATATTGGCGAGTATAGGGATTGTTTTTTGTTATTCTCATCTCATGAATTTTATTTCTATGCCTCTTAATTTGTTATTCGAAATGGATGTAATGGTACTATGCAAAATTTGAATCATGGTAATATGCGTCTAGATTTTAAAAGAGGATTTTAATGATTTAGAGAAGAGTTTACAACACGTGCAAAAAACAGCAAAGAAATTGAGTATAAAAGGCACCCAGGTATCAGTAAAACACCACACAAAAAATGCATGAGCTCAAAGAGAAGTAGAAGACACTATCAGACTGTTACAGAATAAATCGTTCATTACTAGCAACAAATATTACTAGGAAATTCTTTCAAGGGCTTTTAATGCATGACGTCAAATGACAAGTAAAGAAAAGAGACGTACTACAGACAAACAGACGACAATGGTTCACTTTCCTGCATACACTTGCAGAACACACATTTGGAGAGGAAAGATATGTAAGGTCTACACTGCGATGCATGTCATTGATTTTAAGCCGGTCAAGGGTCACAAAAGCATTAAATTTTAAGGTAACTTTGCCTTGCAAATATAAGAAATTAGAGGACAATAAAGCATGGGACAATAACCTAGTAAGTGAAAAGATCAATAAGAGAAGATTACATAGTGATCAAAACTCCCCAAACATGCTATTGGCCTGAGAAATAGAGCTGATTTAAGAAGCTGAATAAATAAATGAAATTCCTTTGTTTCCTTCTGATTTAAATCTCCTAAAAATGAACTTCCAGCATCCCACCTATTTTGCTGGAATTTGATACTTGCTTATAATCATCTAATGTCAAAAAGTAGTCTATTTCCAAAGAGACGCACCATAATCATTAACTTGCCATAGACGTGTTCTTAATTACAAGGTTCCCAAGTCTTAAAACCTCTTCTTCTCTAGGATGGCACATAGACTGTGACGTCCCCAAATCCGGGTACTTTCAAACTCGAATTTGGTGCTACACGGTATATAATAATGACATAAATGTAATTGTTATACTATTACAAATTTACAATATGTCTTGCTCTAAATCCCAGGTTCTCAGACCTTTAAATCTTCATACATAATAATATACATAATATATATTATAACCATCCTATCTATTACAAAAGGTACACTTCTATTCGTTCATCTTTCCCTTTTCCTTGTCATGACCGAAATCTTCTATACGTTCTGGCTTCGCTGAAAACATATAATTCAAAGCAAAAATAAACATTTAATTGCTCAGCAAGTATAACAGTTGTAATAACTACAAAGTCGAGAATCATAGCTTCTTTCTTTGAACATTTAAACAACTGAACAATAGTTGTGAAATAACCTCGAATAAATAGGAATAATAACTTTTCTTTCGTTTAAAACATTTTTGAAACGACATTCTGAGCGGTTATAAGACCTTGAACTTTTCTTTTTATAAAAGGTTTAACAATAATTCAACTATAAACCGTTTGTCTTCGGGGCACGCTAGGTGATCAACCTATTGTACCTTATGTTGATCAGCATTCTACTTTAAACGACTATATGCGTTTGATTATCACCCAACACGGTTGATCGGTATTACCGACCAAAACTTCCCCTAACAATAGGGTGGTTCTTCTCAAATTTACATTATAATCCTCACCAAAACAATTTGGTTTGGGTAGCTCTACTTAACATCAATAATATTTCAAAAATTTAATATCAAATCGATAAAATATTTAAACTTTTGTCTAGCTGGAACAATTGGCATCGACAATCTTCTTAAACAGTTCATGCATATAGAATTTTGAAAATTAGCAATTTATAGCTTTAAACAACTTGTACAAATATAAATATTTGTATAAGCTTTAGAATTTACACAATATGCAAGCATGGAGTAAATTTGAATCTCAAATCATCATATAACATTCATAAGAACATATGTCAATTGAATTTAGAAAACTTGTAAAAAGTTTAGGGATACTTGCCTTATGTGTGTTCGTTAATAGTTTACGCTAACTTGTTCTTCAAATAGCTTACACAGTTCATTCACGATAACTTACCAATTAGCCACATATCGACTTCATATATTGGTTTAAGTTGTCTTAATTCTCAGTTCATAATGTTCGTGTTTGATTATCTAGTTAACGTGTTCAAACTTTATTAATCTCGCTAGGCGTCGCGGCGTTCTGGAACGACACGACTCTCATAATACTCTTTACGATGGTTCATCTTATCTTAGAACACATCCTTGATGTTCATTATTTAGAACTCAAAGCCATCTAATAGGTAAGGCCTAACGCTATAGAGTTTAGAAAACTCAACGCGTTGCACGCTCGATTGCATGACACATTGCACGTTCGCCCCGGACAGCCCGACCAAGCCTTGGCCTTGCCCAGCCCTGACCCTTCCTAGCGCCGCTGAGTTCTGCCCAGCGCAGCAGCGCTTATGGGCAGCGCAGCTGTGATTCTGCTAACGCAGAATTGTAACACTCAGCTTCCAGAAAATTTTCTGCTTTGTCGTCGCTACATCGCAAATAATAACTCGCTCATCCAATATCGGAATGAGTCCCTTTTTGAGCTATTTTCTTGCTCTTAACATCCTTTACAAATCTCCCGAATGGAAAAATTTTCCAGACTCATTTTCAAGCCAAAACAGTGGCTCAAAAATCATTCGTTGACTAGTTTTTTAATATGACGTTTATCACGTCGGTTTTTCAAATCATTGTAACTTGGTCATCTGAAATCGGATTGAGCTCGTTCTTGAGCCCATGACTTACTTTTACGACATTTTACAACACCCCCAAAAAATCAATATTTTTTGAAAGCGCTAACAAGCCATAAAATTGGCCTGAAAGTCGTACCAAACTAGTTTTTTTTGACTTTTAACATATTTTATTAAAATTTTCGCTATAACTTTGTTATAACATATTTTTACTCCGTTCCAATTGGAACATTTTCACAACACATACGTATATTTCCTTCTCGTATTTCAATATACGTCTTACGAACTAGCGATTTCTTTAGACTGATTAGAGTCCTCTACATAGTTTTCCATCCTTTACGCTTGGGTTCAAGTTTTTAATTTTTGTTTTCACTTTTCATGCAAATTACCGATAGTTTACAAGTATATACACAACTACCTTGTATCTCCGAGATCCTTCATGATCCATCACAAACCAACCACAACCACCATCAAAACTTAAAGCATAAGCTTTATGAAAATGACCAAGTGTTTGAGGTTTTAACATATATAAAAACTACTTTGCTATGCTTACATGTTGGTCAGTTAACTAGGTCTTCTCCTAGTCTTGCCCCTCTACTTTCCAACTCTTACATACCATCCCCTCATCATTCTTAACCAACCCACATAGGCTAATCAAAGTTAGATTAAAATGATTAAAATGATGACTTTTTTGCATAACATTAATTGTTGCTTCTAATGGCTCAAGACTTACCAAAAATGGTAAGCCCAACCCTTGTCCTTCCCCCCTTAGCCATAATGGTAGGGCATTCCCCCTTGGCCAAACCCTTTATAGCTTTTGTCATCCGATTAGCTTCTAGCTACGTTTTGTAACTCGTTCAATTAGTCGAAAAGTAAACTTTTACGTTTTTAACGTTTAAATATAGATTACATCAGTAATCCTCGAATAAATGCTATTGTGCAATTCAAAAAGTTGAAAACACGAAAAAACCCTTTTTTGCGTTTTATGAATAGTGTTTTAGCTTTTTTTTCGAAAAGTTATATTTTCATTTACGAAACCGCAAAACATATACATAATCACATAACACATAAATTAGGTCATTTTTCGTCCTTGCATCACATTACACAATTAATAAAATTTTATTTTATTAATTAAATACTTACAATCATAATTACAAGGATAATCCGTCTTAGCGATTATTACATTCTTCCCCCCTTTCACAAAACAACGTTAAACAAAAAGATGGGGATAATTTTTTTTATTTTATTTACAAGTTTTCATGTTACTTCGGCATTATGGTTCCTCCATACTACCTTTACTGAAAGTATTACTCTACTTCTCAAAATTTGCTCTTTCTATCAATTATTCAAATATGAATTTTTTTCATACGTTAAGTCTTTTTCAACCTGAATAGGTTTATATTTAATTACATGCTTAGTCTTGCTTATATTGTTGTAATTCCGACACATGAAAAACATTATGTATATGTTTTAACTCAGGAGGCAAGACTATTTTGTAAGCCACCTCTCCTGCCCTTCACAAAACTTCAAAAGGTTCAATAAATCATGGACTTAGCTTTCCTTTCCTTTCCTTTCCAAATCTTATCTTCCCTTTGCAGGGAGATTATTTCAAAAACACGTAGCTATCTACGTCAAAGTCTTTCTTCTGCCGATATTGATCAACATACTTCTATCGGTGTTGAGCTACTATGAGCCTTGACCTTATTGTTCTGATTATTTATGCAGTTTACTGAACCAATTCCGGTCCAAGCAATCGACGTTCCCCCACCTCGTCCCATCCCAGCGGCGTTCTGCACTTATTTTCGTACTCGTCCCAACTCTCTTTAAAATCCATAACGCCGCCCATAGCGTATCTTCTAGAGTCTATATCGTTCTTTTGTTCTGTCCGTCTGTTTGATGATGATGTCGTACTCAATCTCAACTGTGATCCCATGCACTCTTGCAAGCTCTTTCAGAAATTAGATGTGAAAAGCGGATCACGATTGAAATTGGCACTCCATGTCTGGAAACAATTTTCTTGACATAAAGTTTAGCTAATTGGTCTAAATTCAACCTTATCATAATCGTTAAGAAATGCACCGATTTAGTTAAACGATCCACTATAACTCATATAGCATCGTATCCTTTGTGCGTGGTTGGAAGTCCTACCACGAAATTCATTGTGATATGCTCCCACTTCCATTCTGGAATCTCTAAGGGTTATAGCAAATCGCTCGGTCTTTGATGCATTTAGTGATTTCTTTCTTCATATTCGGCCTTCAAAAATGTTGTCGGAGGTCTTGTTACATTTTCGTACTCCCCAGATGAATTGAGTACCTCGAACAATGGGCATCTTGCAAAATCTCTTCTTTTAATTCCGATATCAACGGAACCCATATTTTACTTTCAAATTTCAAAAACCCCTCGTTATCGAGTTTAAACTTAATTTCTTTACCTTCGAAAAATCTTTTCCTCATTTTCACTTTCCTCATCTTTGAGTTGTGCTTCCTTCACTTTGTTCAATAACGTTGGACGAGTCTCCACCATAAATAATTTTTCATCCGACTCTCGGATATCTCACCTTTAACTCAATTATAGCCATCTATATTATTAGCTCTTCTTGAGTCGTTAACATTGACAATTTGTCCCGATCCTTTCTACTTAAGGCGTCCCCACCACATTCGCCTTTCGCGAATGATATAGAATCTCACAATCATAGTCCTTGATTAGTTCTAGCCATTTCCTCTGTCTCATATTTAGCTCCTTCTGTGTGAAGATATATTTCAGACTTTTATGGTCCGTGTATATTTCACATTTTTCACTATATAAATAGTGTCTTCAAATCTTCAAGACAAACACATCGGCTGCTAACTCTAAGTCAAGAGTAAGGTATCCCCTCGTAATCCTTTAACTGCTGTGACGCGTAGCAATGATTTTACTGTGTTGCATAAGTACGCATCCAGGTCTCTTATGTGATGCATCACTATATATTACAAAATTACCTGTATCATCTGATAAAGACAACACAGGCACCACACTTGATCTTTTCGTGAGCTCCTGAAAGCACTCACATTTCTCCGACCATCCAAACTTCACTGTGTTCCTTGCCAAATTTGTCAACGGGTAACTATCTTCGAAAAATCTTGAATAAATCTCCGATAGTAGCTTGCTAACCCTAAGAAGCTACGCACTTCCGTTGGCGCTTCAGCTGCTCCCAATTAATTTCCGCCTCCACCTTCGCTGGATCTACGTATATTATATCCTTGTCGATTATGTGGCCCAAAAATTGAACTCTTTCTAGCCAAAATTTACACTTAGTGAATTTCACATACAATTTCTTTTAGTGTTTTCAACACTATTCTTAAATGTTCATCATGATCGTCTTACGTCTTAGAATAGACCAAGATATCATCTATGAACACAACTCCGAACTTGTACTTCATCATATCCATAAATGTTGCAGGAGTATTAGTCAACTTGAACGACATCACCAAAAACTCGTAATGACCATAACGAATTCTGAATGCTGTCTTAGGTACATCTTCACTTCTTATTTTCAATTGGTGATACCCAACCCTTGAATCTATTTTAGAAAAATACTTTGCGCCCTTCAATTGCTCAAAAAGATCATCAATCCTAGGCAATGGGTACTTTTTCTTAATCATTACTTTGTTTAACTCCTGTTAGTCGATACAAAGCCTCAACGATCCACCATTCTTCTTCACAAACAACATTGGTGCTCTCCATGACAAAGCCTCAACGATCTATCATTCTTCTTCACAAACAACACTGGTGCTCTCCATGAAGACACACTCGGTTGAATATACTTGTCCAGAAGTTGAATCAAGTCCATCTCTGCTGGCACCATTCTATATAGTGCCCTCGAAATTGGTGCTGTCCCTGGTACTACGTCTATAACAAACTCGATCTCCCTATCTAGTAGAATACCTGACAATTCATTAGGAAAAACATTCGTGAATTCTTTTACTATTGGTATCTGACCCATCTCTGCTCCCAATCGTTGGGTATCTACAACGTAGGCTTAATAACCCACATTCTTTTCTCAATAGCTTTTTAGCTTGCATCTTCGTCTGATAATAAGAATGTCTCGACGATTTATTACTGTAAAACACTACCTTAGACTGCTTCAACTCTTAAGGTTTACAGTTTTCTTCTGACAATCTATCATTGCCCCGTGGTTATACAACCAATTCATTCCTAGAATTACGTCGAATTCTCCCAATTAAATTGGAATTAAGTCTACCAATAATTCACGTCTTCGTATCTTAACGCAACAATTTTTATATATATATGTTCAACATGGATTACTTCCTTATTCGCAACTTCTATGTTCAAGGGAGTCTTTAGATTCTCTAGAGGTAAACTTAAATGTCTAGCAAATTCATGTGATATGAGAGAACAGGTCGCACCCGAAACAAACAATACATATGCATTAATATCATTAACCGGGACGATACCTGAGACTACATCTCCGGATGCAACTGCATCTTTGACCATCATGTTAAAAGACCTTGCAGTCGGTCTATTCGGTGGAGCTGGACTAGTTATTGTCAGCTTCACACTACTATTTCCCTTGTTGCCGCTTCCCCTGTTGGCTCTCTTCTTCGGGCAATTCCTTGCTAGGTGATCTAACCCTCCACAGTTAAAACACACCCCCTTCTTCGGATTGGGGCAATTTGGAGATATATCCCTCTTGCCCGCAGCTATAACATACCGCCTTTCCCTTTAAACACACTCCTCTGTGATTCTTCTCACATGTCTTACATGCTTCAAATCTTTTCTTTTGGTCTCCTTGTTTATTCTCAGTATTCTCGGAATTATTTCATTTTCTTTTATTTCCTCCACTTTCACTGCCTCCCTCGACTTTTTTGCTCCTTCCGTCTTATTCTTATTCTTCCTCTTATACAGGCTCAACGCCTCACTTCCTCCATCAGCTATGATATCCTTCTCTCGAATCGTACCAAACGAATCTATTTGTAACACAGACAAGTTTGATGTTTGCTGTAGAGTCAGGGTTTCAAGTCCTGCTCAAACCTGCTAGCTTTTCTATCTTCCATGTCCATTTGATGTGGAGCAAATCTAGCCTTTTCATTGAATTTGGCTACGTACTGGGGCACGGTCATGTCCCCTTGCTTAAAATCCAGAAACCGCATCTCAATTCGGCTCTGCATACTTTTGGGAAATTAATTCTCGAAATATAATTCCTTGAATCTTTCCCAAGTAATTATTCCTTCCCAACCCTATTTTGGTTTGCCTCCCACCAGAAGTTGGCTTCACCCTTCAACATGTAAGTAGCAAAAGCCGTCTTTTGCTCCTCACTTGCTCTAGCAGTAACAAATGCATTCTCTATCTCCTTTATCCAGGATTGAGCCTCTATTGGCTCGATGGTTCCCCAAACTCTGGCAGTCCCACACTCTTGAAATCCTTAAAGCTTGCCAATGGCAAAGCTGGAGGATTAACATTTACTCCAGCAAGGTTTCTATTAAAAGCCCCTAATAAGAGGTCTATAAACTGCTGTATAGGGTTAGCTTGGTCCCTATTCTCATTACGAGATTCTTCTTAATTTCTTTGTCCTCTAGGTCTTCCTCTTGGCGGCATTTTTTTGTTAATAAAATAACGTTATTATTCTTTCATTATTTATTTTAAAGCATTCTTATTTACTGCTAAAATTATAACTCGTCACAATGCACATTTAATAATCATTCTTATATTAATATACTTTTTACATACTCCTCCATAGCCTTGCTATTTACATATTATCCCTCTATTACTTTCAAAAAGATGGGATTTACAAAAGATATCCTGTTAGATATACAAAAGTTGGGATTCACATTAAACAGATATACATACTTATATACATAATAAACCTATACATCATTACTATACTATGCTAGTCCTCTAGCAATAGCGTCTGTACGCTCTTCTGTGGTAATAGCAACCACACGGCCTCGACTAATTGCATGACGGGTCTGTCCTATCTTTTCAGGGTAAAACCATACCCCGTCTTGACCTCGCTCCATCGACGTTGTATAAGCATAATTCATCCTGTCAATTTTCCTCTTGTTCGTCATCACCTCATGCTCGAGGTCACGAACATAATCTTCAGCCCTTTACCGAGTCAAAATTTCTTTGTCCGAATAGTTATTCAGTGCATGCGTCTCCACCTGGAGCTCCTGCACTCTGTTCTCTGCATTATGCAACCTAATGTTCAATTCAGTGTTTCTGTCCACCAAATGGTGAACCAACACTCCTAATTGGGTAAGTGCTTCCTGAATTTCGGGATTAATATAATCATCCTCCGATTCCTCCGATGATACAGCTTCAGATGGTGCATCTTGAGCCTCACCAACTGGCTCCTCCTCAAGAGTTTCCTTCTCAGGATCCTCTTTCGAATCCTCTTCCAGATCAAATTCAGCTGGCACTACGGGTATTGCCTCTGGTTCTAGCTCGGGTGGAGCGATCAGCTCATCGCTCACTACATGAACGTCCCTAACATCATCATCTCTTGACATCTACAATCAAATTTATTTTAACCTGATTAGCACATCACAATAAACACATTTATTATCACAAATAACAATTTATTTTATGTTACTTTTACTTCTTTTGATGAATTTTCTCAATTCATCTCTTAAAACTCTATCTGAGTTTATCTTTTCACCAACTATTCTTACTTGTCTAAGGTTATATCCTAAGGCTTTTCCCCCACCTAAGGTTAATAACTTACAGCTTTTGATACCAACCAGTGACGCCCCAAATTCGGGTACTTTCAAACCCGAATTCAGTGCTACCGGGTACTTTCTAACTTGCTCTTCAAATAGCTTACACAATTCATTCATGATAACACACCAATTTGCCACATATCGACTTCATATATTGATTTAAGTTATCTTAATTCTCAGTTCATAGTGTTCTCGTTTGATAATTTAGTTAACATGTCCAAACTTTATTAATCTCGCTCGGGAAAGACACGACCTTCCTAATACTCTTTTACGATGGTTCATCTCATCTTACAACCCATCCTTGAGGTTCTTTAGAACTCAAAGCTATCTAATAAGTATGGCCTAACGTTACGAAGTTTAGAAAACTCAACGCGTCTCACGCTCGATTTCACAACACACCGCACGTTCGCCCCGGACAACCTTGTCTAGACTTGGCCTTACCAAGCCCAGCCCTGACCCTTCCCAGCGCAGCTGTGCTCTGCCCAGCCAGCAGCGCTCATGGGCAGCGCAGCTGAGCTATACATTCTGCTAACGCAAAATTGCAACACTCAGTTTTCCGATTTTTTTTTGCTTTGTCATCGCAACTAAGCAACTTCATAACTCGCTCATCTGATATCAGAATGTGCTGTTCTTGAGCCATTTTCTTGCTCGTAACATCCTCTACAAATCTCCCCCCGAATGGAAAAATTTTCCAGATTCGTTATCAAGCCAAAACAGTGGCTCAAAAATTCTTCATTGACTAGTTTTTCAATATGACGTTTCTAATATCGGTTTTTCAAATCATCGTAACTTGCTCATCTGAAGTTTGATTGAGTTCGTTCTTGAGCTTACGGCTCATTTTTACTACGCTCTACACAACCCCCAGGAAATCAATAATTTTTAGAAGCATTAACTAGCCATAAAATTGGCCCGAAAGTCATACCATGCTAGGTTTTTCGACTTTTAACATACTTTACTAAAATTTTCGCCATAACTTCGTTATAACATATTTTTACTCTGTTCCAATTGGAACATTTTCATAACACATATACATATATTTCCTTCTTCTCGAATTTCAATATATATCTTACGAAATAGCGATTTCTCAAGTTCGATTACAATCCTCTGTATGGTTTTCCATACTTTACGCTTAGGCTTACGTTTTTAATTTTTGTTTACACTTTTCATCCGTATTACTGGTAGTTTATAAGTATATAGACCACAACTACCTTATTTCTCCAGGATCTTTCATGATCCACCACAAACCAACCACAACCACCATCAAAACTTAAATCAAAAGCTTGAAAGAAGATGATGAATAGCTAGGGTTTCAAGGTTTACCTCTTGGTTCTTGCTTCTTCTTCTTCCTTAAACTTGATGATCCAAGTTTGCTTGCTAGCTTCTTCTCCCTCTCCTCTTTGTCGAGCCCTCTCTCTCTTCTCTCTATTCTCTCTTGCTCTTTCTTTTCTTACGTAGCAAATGATGAAAATGACTCAGTGTTGGAGGTTTTAATATATATAAAACCTACTTTTATATGCTTACAAGTTGGTCACTCCACTAGGTCTTCTCCTAGTCTTGCCCCTCTACTTCCTAACTCTTACATACCATCCCCTCATCATCCTTAATCAACCCACACATAGGCTAATCAAGGTTAGATTAAAATAATTAAAATGAAGACTTATTTGCTTAGCGTTAATTGTTGCTTGTAATGGCTCAAGACTTGACCATAAATGGTAATCCTAGCCCTTGTCCTCCCCCCCTAGACATAATGGTCGGGCATTCCCCCTTGGCCCCTTTTTAGCTTTTGTCATCCGATTAGCTTCTAGTTACGTTTCTAGTTAGGTTTCGTAACTCGTCCGATTAGTCGAAAAGTCAACTATTACGTTTTTAACGTTTAAATAGAGATTACGTCTCTAATACTCGAAAAAATGCTATTGCGTAATTCGAAAAGTCTAAAACACGAAAAAACGTTTTCTGCGTTTTATGAATAGTGTTTTAGCGTTTTTCTCAAATTTTTTATTTTTTGTCTACGAAACTGCACCACATACATAATCACATAACACATAAACTAGGTCATTATTCGACCTTACACAATATAGCACATCATAATAAGTAATAAAATTTTATTTTATTAATTAAATACTTGCAATCCTAATTACAAGGATAACCGATTTTCGTGATCATTATAGAGACCCAATTCACGAAATGTTCCTTCCTATCCTCACACATTCCATGCTCAAGAAAAAGCTACAAATTGTGTGTTCAAGCAATTGAGTCACTCGACTAGGATCTTAAACCGCTAATGATTATAAAGAGGTTGCGCGCATGTGTGCATATGAATACACACAACACACACAATAGTATGTGTTATAATTAATTAGGCAACGTATCTTCCCGTATCAATTGTAATTTCCGATAAATGTCATCTTCTCATGCATAATCATATTTTATCCATATCATTCATATTGGTGAAATACCACTCATAATTGTTTTATAACCCGCACCCGCACCCGCACCCGCACCCGCACCCGCACCCGCACCCGCACCCGCACACACATATAAGTATGTGTTATAATTTAATTACTTAACATATCTTCCTGTATCAGTATTTGTGATTTCTGAGAAATGTCATCTTCTTACGCATAATCAGATAGTATCCATATTATTCATTGAAGATGCATCCGTTTAATATATAAAGTGACACCACATGATTTTTATGCTTAGAAATCAAAGAAGTCAGAAAGAAAAAGGAAAGAGCAAAAGAACTTGAAGGAATTGATACGAGAAACATTGTTTCAAGTTCTCGTAGAAGGTCCACAACCAGTTTTATTCCACCTCCGAAACCTGAAATACCTGTTGAAAGTGATGGGGATGATACAAAACATACAGATAATGACGATGACAATGATAACAGTGATAACGACGGAGATGATAATGATGTGGAGGTCCATGATGACAGTCAAAACGATGAAGTTCATGAAGGTACGATTTTTTAGTTTTTTTAATTACTGTGCTTCTGTTTCTCATTGTTTGTTAACTTCTGTGTTCTCGATATATATGTAAGCAAGTCGGAATGTCCTTTTAGTTTCAGTAATTAAGCCAGTAAGCAGTTCAAAGATTTTGTTTATATACTTAATTTTCTCACCCCACTCCCTTTTCCCTAGGATGGGGGAGGAGGAACTTAACTTGCATACTTCTATGAGATTCAAGCATGGTAAATTAAAGTATGCAAGATAACATTATACATGTTAAACAACTAGATATATTAGCCCTTATAAGCGCATTTATTGCAACTCTCCTTGAAATTTTTGTAGTCGGTAAAATAAAGTAATGTAACTAGGCACTTGTACAGGTGTATAATATGGACCAAAATCACAAATTGGTTCAAATAATCAGGTAATATGAGATCCATATCTTACTATCTCACTATCTCACACAATTTTAGTTAGTCTTGGTAATGACCTGTACACGCTAGTTAAAAAACTAATAGGACTAAAATCCTTTAGACGAAATATTCGTTCTTAGGGATGAGAATTATGAAAATTTAATTAAAACTATTACCGAAACAAAGGTATTCTTCTCGAAAACCCATTTGCAAAGAACTCCTTTAAAACACTGAAAACTGATCATCCTTAACTGCATCTAAACTTGGGAAGCCAAATCAAGCCCTCAGGTATAAGTCTAAGGTGGACCACCTCATCCTAAAAGGCTAAAACTTCTTATAGAAGGCTGCAATGCAATAACAATGAAAAATGGATTTTCAGACTTTCATCTTCTGACTCAAAATTTCCCTGATCAATTCTGACTTCATCTACCACTAGCCACCTTACAAAATAGCTAATGAATACAGTCTCCATCCTTGACTTAATTATAACCTTTTTCCTCCAATTTATGCAACTGTGAAGCTGCTATCTTTACCTTAATATTGAAAATCCAAGCCTCGTACTTGGTCCCATCTTAGTGGCATCGACACTGGATCTGAAGCAAAATGCTGCATCCTACCCATGCTTTTCAAGATTTCTTTTCAAACTCACAAAATGTTACTTAAAACCGGCTGATGTGTAAACTTGAAGACTGCTACTACACAATGTGAAATTGAAGAGCATAAAGTAAAAGCGAAACCCACGTAGACTAGTTTACTTTTTTTCTTTTAATATATTCTTGGTCTCAATTCAGATGAATTAGAAACAAAGATGGAATAGATGGGTAACTGAACTTAAATAAAAAATAATATTTAAGCTAGTTAAAGGTGAAAACTATTAATGAAAAAGTAATTTGGGAATATGATCCACGAAATAACATTCATAACAAGTATTCTCTCATTTTCTTTTTATAACTCAAACTATGCCAGTTGCCAAGTATAAAAAGTTCGCAAAATAAATTTAAAGCTCATATTAAACTAATCTGTGATGTACCTCCCTTTTTTAATTTGGTGACTTTTATAATTAACTTGGGCTAGATTTTGAAAATTTAAAGATTAACAATAACTCATCAAAACCTCGGGCAAGCATGGGCTATTAAAAATTCACATGTTAACAATAATTTTTCAAAATCTCTCCATCAATTTAAAAATTACATAATAATTAAGCATGAATGAATTCCAAGAATGGCAAATAAAAGTGAAACGAATAATTCCTTGAAGCACAAATAATAGAAAAGATGGAGAATATTTATAAAGATATGTAACTTAGCTTCATCATCATTCTTGATTTAACAATTTAGTTGACCGTATAATTTGAAATAAAAATACTACTACTATTTACATGAAACTAAATAACAAGAACTAAACAACTAAATAAGAATTGAAATAACTTTCTTTTATGAATTAAAGAAGAAGAAAAAGAAGAAGAGTAACATTCAATAAAGTAAAAATAAAATACAAACTCTTTTTAAGTTCCTTTGACGGGTAGTTAGATAATAGAAAACAACAAGATTAATTTTAATTCTACTCCTGCTGCTAAATTTGATAAAACTAATACCTAAAAAATTAACTCCTTCTGCTTTGGCCTTCTTTATTTATAGGCATCAAGGCTTGAAGTCTTTTATTTGTAGGTTTTAACTTGATCTCTTTTTTAGTGGTAATAAACTTCTTTCAGAGGAATCTTCTACGCTTCT
The DNA here is from genome assembly GCA_016801055.1 of Panax notoginseng. Taxonomy (NCBI): domain Eukaryota; kingdom Viridiplantae; phylum Streptophyta; class Magnoliopsida; order Apiales; family Araliaceae; genus Panax; species Panax notoginseng. The sequence continues at coordinate 122,273,308 of CM029013.1, forward strand.
TTCCTTTCATGAATTGGAGCAGTGATTATTGCTTGATCACTAAGATTTTGACTCTTGCTAACAAAATATAAATGGTACAAAATAAGATAAACCTCATTAATTAAAGATTAATTTAAATTAAAATATAAATGAACAAGAATAGAAATAATAAAATGCATGAAATTTATGTCTATCACTGGCCTGATGGCGTGTTTAGTTTTGTTTGGTCTGCAATTGTGTTTAGTTTAACAGGTATAAGGCAAATTGGACTTTGGGTGATCTAATTTCCCCCAAAGCCATATAATTTATTACTCTGATCCCGATATAATGATATAAAGACATGTCCTAGAGACTTAATTAGACTGAACCTGAAGTATTTTGTTGCTGGGTTGGATTCTTTTTGGGCCCAATTGGAGTTGAGAAATTTCTTATTTGTAAGCTTCCTCTCACAATGGCACGAGGGGGACTGCACGAGGAATACTACTTGTGGACTGTAAGCCTGTGAAATAAAAGTGGAGAGCAACATAAGTGGACCTTGCTTAACCTATATGATCTATGCAATTCCCGAGGAGGTTGACCCAAGTATGAGCAACTGAAAAGAAAGTAGGCGAAAGAGGGGAAACAAGAAATTTGGCTTAGACAAGGGAGGCCACGCCCCTGGCTTTGGCCAAGGCATGGGTCGTCGAGACTCGAGCCCCACAAAGTATGGCCCATATCCATATACATATGGCTATTTTTGCCACACTATACAAATCAAATATGCATATGAAGACAGAAAAGGGATAAAAAATAGCCTGTTGACTCCTCTGTCTGAAACGCAAACAGAAGCAAAGAGGAGAAAGAGAAATATGGAATACGTTCCTGAATCGCAGCCTCTGTTCTTCCCCTCTCTTTTCCGCAGCAGCCCTAAAAGGTATTTTTCCTCCCTCTTTGCCTGATGTAACCCTAATTTCCTCCCTCTCCCCCTCTTTTTTTGGGGATATGGCAATTGCCGCATCCCCTTGTGCACCCTCGGCGCACCCGGTGCTCTAACTACCAGGCCCCTTGCGCACCCGGTGGGCGGTTCATCATCGCTTTACAGAAGGTTCAGGGAGGCCTCCTCCGTATGGGACCTGTTTGAGGGACTTGGATTTATGGGCTTGAAGTGTAGGGCAGCTCAGGCTTTACAAGGGTGGTATCTTGACCAGAGGGGTCCAAGTCCAACATGCTTATGGGATTTAAGTTGCACATGACCTGCATATGCTTAAGGTTATGTACCCAGCTTTGTTATAACACATCTCAGACTTTCAGAAGACCAAGTGGTCGTATTGGAATTAACCATGGTGGATCCAATGTCCACCAGTAGTCATTTCATCAGCTGAAGTATTGGAATTAACCATGAAGGAAACAATGCCCACCAGCAGTCGTTCCATCAGATGAATGCTTTCCCAAGAGAGCCCAATTTGACTTACCACTCATCAAAAATCATCATGAGTGAAAGGATCTCAGTGCCATCTTGAATGGAATGCAAACCTTATCAAGACTTGTGCCTAAACATCCATCTCCGCAAATCCACCACAGAAATCTCAAGTAGCTTGAACAACAGAGAAACTCCAGAAATGGAGTAGAATTCCTACCCTTGCGATCCACCTACATCAGTGGAGGCTCATCGAGTCCATATAACCAACATTTATTCCAATTGTCCAGATGGAGCAGAACCCCCTTTTTTCTTCTATGAGCCTCTGATAACAAGAAAGAAAGACGATTTGTTGCCACAGGAAGAACCAAAAGCACTATGATGTCACTGGAACATCATAATATTGATAGTTTGGTTTCAAGAGAAGACTCCTATATTATGATGTCTAGAGAAAAAGAAAAATGAGAGCTAAATAGTAATCACAATATCTCCAAGATGATTTGACCTCTCATATTGCCTCTTTGGAAGAATTCTATGGTGTCATCTTCTTTGTTTGATGACACCACTCTAGCCTTCTGGCACCAATGGCCAAACTGTTAAGTAGCCACCTAGCTCTTTTTCAATCTTCTGAACTTTGTTTAAACCCCACAGTATCCTTCTTTGAATTGAACAAAGAATTACTTTAACAGTGCCCCCGGTCCCAAATTGAAAATGACATGGGGTTGATGATAACAGTACGAAAGTGGCCATTTTCAGAAAAGCTCAGAGAATTAATCTTAGTATTGGTATTGTTATTGGTATTGGTATAACTATAATAAAAGGAAAAAAAAAAGATTATGGTTTTGATGTTCTTTAAAGTTGCATTTTGTGTCACTTGCATGATCCCCTCCTTTCTATTTGCAGATGACGAGGACAGTGATTATATCCAGCTTTAACTGACCAGCAAGGTGAGCAAATCGAAAGCCTCAACACAGGTTCAAAACAAAGATCTATTTTGAATGTATATCTAGGTTTTAGTTAATGTTTTGTTGGGAATAGGTGGCTAGTGATAGAGGATGTGCCGATGGAGTTAGTACGTTCAGCTGGCTTTTAGGAAGTGACTAGGGAAGTGCTGTGGTAAATATCCAAAGAGTGGGAACTCGATATTTTATTCAACTAGTTTTCGAATCCAATTTCTCTGTTATGTTGTTGTTTATGTTTCTCGGTCAAATCGTCACATTAAACACTGCATGATTACTGTAGCATTATGAGAAGGCCACTGGCCCTTTTTTATGATGGATGTTTTTTTTTCTTTTATATTTATATATTTACTAAGTAATACATTGATAATCTTAGGCGTTTGCAAGGATTAATTATCATCCAACTATTAATCCAAGGTTATGTTTATCTGTAAGGATTATATTTGGATATGACTATTAATTTTAAGTATCATGTTTATTTTTAAATTTAAACTTGGGACTATTAGTTGATTATAAAATAACTTAAGATGAGGGACTATTTAATAAGATATTATAATTGAGATTATGGACAAAACTAACCTTTATTTCTTAATACCATGTCAACTTAAATGATTTTGGTCAAAAAGACAATAAAAATGGGTCAAAGATTGCTGCTTCTTTTTTTAATTTAAATAACTTTATCAGTTCATGTAGTTTAAACTCTAGTACTCTCAAAAGACGATAATATCGAAGTTAATATATTTGAATAAAAATAATTCATTAAATTATTTCAATAATTGCTTTTAATTTGTACAATTTGACGTTTCTTAATTATTTAAAATTTCACTTAAACAATTTTTTTTAAAAAAATCATATCTTCTAATTATTTTAAGCTGAAACCAACAACCTATGCATTCAAGACAATCATGTATGATGATAAAGTATATACTTTGTAATCAATCTTATTTATTTATTAATAAAAATATTATTTATTAAAGGCATTAATTATTTACATGATGCTGTTTTAATAATATGTGATAAACCCATAGTTTTAAGCAATGCTTTTAGAATCAAGATGAGATCATGTTAATGAGATCTAAACTCTTAGATAACTTAAAACTAAAATGTTTCCAATCAATGGACTACTAAAAAAGGGGATTAATGAATCCGGATAGATTGGTACGTACGTTGCTTGCTCATTGGATAAGGATGATTGATCTCATGATCATTTGTGTGGAGACACTAAAGCAAGTATGTAGGTGCTTCTTAGAGAATAAGTTCACTGAACGTGACTCTCTAAGGAATACCTAATGGAGTTTTACTTGTCTGTCAATAGGAATTCCTGTAGTGATAGTAGTACAAATGATCCTTAGACTTGAGATCATCATAGTATCTTATATATAATGAATTACACTTTGACTTATTCCTTAAGACTCTTAGAGTATATCAAAGGGTATGCTTGAGTGTAATAAATTATATATGAAGATAGTGAATTCTCAATAAAGAATCTACAACTTCTAGTAAGAGAAGAGAAATGTCCTATGTGATTCGATAAATGACAACCCAGAAATCCTTGGCCAAGGTGGAATGAAATTAGAAAGTAGTTTCTAATTTACATTCATTAGGAGTTGTGCATTTAGAAATCAAAATACATATAATTAAATAAAATAAGACTTGACAGTAATTTCATGTCTTATATTTAATTGGGACATTGCATGGTGGAAGGATTGAATTATACGGTAACTATTAACTCAAATGTTCTTTTATGATTAATGTTGAAATCTATATTATCTGAAAAGTCGTTGATAGCTAGGGAGGCTTATCCCTATTGTAGAATAAATATTAATTATTTAAATAAATTATTCGTTTAATTTATTTATTTAAGTAAGATTAGAATTATTCTAATTGATTTACTCACAACCGGTTTAATATGGAGAACCTAAAGGGTCACACCATAAAAGGAAGAATAATTATTTAAGAAGTTAATGGCATAATCGTAATAATATGTTAAGTATATTTAATTTAATCTATAGTGGTAGAATAAATTAAATAACTTAATATTTATTATTTAATATTTTAGAAATATTAAATATAAATTAATAAGAGGAGTCTTATTAATATTATTACAATTATTATTATTTTAATTTCTAAAAGGGTTTAGGAATTAATTTAATATAAGTACTCTCATTTATTCCTAATAAAATTAGGAGGGAAAGTTAGTTAAAAGAGTTTAATTAATTATCTCTAATAAAATTAGGGAGCCCATTTAATTAAAAGAGTTTAATTAAATAAATAATATCTTATTTTAATTAAATATGGTTACCTGATATCTTTATAAGAGGAGTCTTATATCAGATATCAGATACACGTAATTTCAAAGAGTTGGAGAGTACGCCCCCTTTTTCTATAGAGATGGAAAAAACTAGGGTTTGAGCCAATACACCATTCTTCTTAAAAAATCTTCTTCCTTCGTGGATCTCCTCTAGAGGCCATATATTTGGATGGCTTCCATTGATCAAAGGAAGGAACCTACCTGGAGATTCTAGGAGATCGCGGAGAAGTAGGAGGCGAACTCGTACCTGAGGAAGCTCGTTTCTACAAGAGTATGGTTTCATAATTTTTTATTCGTTGTTTAATTAATAATATGCATAAAGGATGATTCGGATAATTGGTTTGTGAAAAATTTTAAAATCTGATTTTATTTTGCTTCCGCTAATTTTTACAATTTGATTGCTACTTTAATTTTCACAAAACCTTACAGTGGTTTCAGAGCCAAACTTTATGCGAATTATTAATTGTTTTGATTCCATATATATATATGGATATATATTTTGAATAATTTATTAGGCATAATTTATTGTATAAAATTATTATTTTATGAAAAAAAAATCTTTGCCGAAAACTGTTTTCGATTTTTTTTATCGAGTCCGTGTCGTTGTCTGATTTTTTTTAAAAACTGATCCTGTTTCCATGATTTGCGTTGAATCATATTATGTATATATATAGTAACCGTTATTATATATTTATGTATATGATAAAGATGATTTTGTTAATTCTAAGGTTTCCTGGTTAGTAGGATTATTTAGTTTCACGTGACATATATATATATATATATATATATATATATATATATATATATATATATATATATATATATATATATATATATATATTCTTAATAATTTTATAATTAAAATAAAGAGTTTATTTTAATCTTGAAATTAGATTTCATGCAACATAAAATTACCCATTAAATGATATTCATATATATATGGAATGTTTTTATTTATTGATACATGTGATGATATGTATGATAATAAATGAGATTGATTATGGACTATTGACCAATGTGATTGGATTTATTTTGGTTGAATGTATGAATGAATGAGTTTTATTACACGGGGTCTGCGTACCTCATCTTTAAATGTAATAGTTATATTTAAATGTTTAATCTTACACCCTAGGATTTGACCTTTTGGTTCACTTGGTGGCTTTAGTGAACCAAACTAGAATAAAAGTTCATAATTAGTCCGGGTAGAATATAGTATTCTATATGTGCATGCTAGTATTATATATATATATATATATATATATATATATATATATATATATATATATATATATATATTATGCAAACATCCTTCACATGTTTAATAATATGACGCGTATTTTATATATATATTTACATGCGCGCTAAAGAAGATGAGACTAATAATAACAAACCCCTCAAAGTTATTATATTAAGTTGTAACGTTCAAAAATATTTGGAATATCGAACGTCGCCTTCTAGCATGATAAAAATAATAGAGCATTGAATATTTAATATGAGTTTGTTGTACACACACAAGGCGAGTATTAAATATTTGAGATGTTATTTTTATTACATTTGATGTTTATAAGGAATTGAACATTACCGCTTTGTTGTGCACACACAAGGGCTGTAGTTTTATCTTCACTTATATGAAAATGCTGGGTGTGACTTAACTTAAATCATTTTAGTTCGGATGTGCACACACTTGACCATTGTGATTTAAGAGGCAAAATATAAGGAGTTACATGATGATGTAATTGACAAGAGTTGTCTACCTATTTATTTATATATAGTTTGTTGTGCACACACAAGACTATATACATTTGAAATGAGATCCTTATTCTCACTAGCAAATCTTTAATTAGATATTGCCGAACTATATTCATGAGGGTAATATAGTTTGAAAAAAATAGTGGGAAATACCAATATAAAATAAGACCTAATTTATTTTGGTAATTAATTAAATGAATGTTTGTTAAAATATTATCTTTTTACATGCAGAATTTTGAAAATGTCACATTCACTAATTTCATTGCGTAGCATACTTGATGCCAACAAACGGACCGGACCGAATTTCACGGACTGGTTAAGAAATCTGAGAATTGTTCTCACTGTTAAAAATGTTTCTTATGTCCTAAATTCGCCCGTACCTACAAAAGTTGCAGAGACAACCTCTGAGGAAGAGATTGCAACTTTTAAACAGTGGTAAAATGATGCATCTGTGGCTCAATGCATCATGCTCGCATCCATGAGTAACGAGCTTCAGCGTCAGCATGAAACCATGGATGCTCCTACTATACTGCTGCACCTACAAGAGCTGTATGGTGAGCAAAATAGGATTGCTAGATATGAGATATCTAAGGAGCTCTTCCGATCTCGGATGACCGATGGCACTACCGTTGAGACTCATGTCTTAAAGATGATCAATCTGATTGAACGTCTTGGACAGCTTGGGTTCGTCATGGATGGGGAGTTGAGTCAAGATTTAGTCTTGCAGTCACTCCCAGACACCTTCTCACAATTTGTTGTGAATTTTCACATGAATAAGTTAGATGTCAGCTTGCCTGAATTACTTAACATGTTGAAAACTGCTGAAGGTTATTTCCCATCCAAGAAGAACCATGTCTTACTGGTGGATAATTCTTTCAAGAAAAGGAAGAGGCCCAAGGTATCTTCTGAAAAGAAGAAATCCAAGAAGGCTAAGGGAAATGCGAAAGTGAAGGATCAAAAGAAACCTGATCCAGCTAGTAAAGGAATTTGCTTCCATTGCAACAAGCCGGGTCACTGGAAGAGGAACTGCAAGGATTATCTTGCGGAACAAAAGCAGAAGAAGCTTGGAGAAGCTTCGAATCCTAATCAAGGTTTGTTTATGATTGAAATTAATTTTTCTGAAAGTTAATCTTCTACTTGGGTATTGGCTGTGGTTCTCACATATGTAATAATATGTAGGGACTAGTCAGAAGTAGAAAGCTGAGCAAGGATGAGGTCGTCCTACGAGTGGGAAATGGAACAAAGGTTGCTGCATTAGCTGTAGAAACTTATTGTTTAGCACTGCCTACGGGCAAGTCCATTAGTTTAAATAATTGTTATTTTGTTCCGTCACTTATTAGAAACATTATTTCAATATCTGTATTGGATATGGATGGTTTTGACATTATAATAAAGAACAATAGTTGTTCTATTTATAATAATAATATTTTATATGGTGTTGGTAATTTACGAAATGGACTTTACATTCTTGACTTGCGTGAAAATATACTTTAAATTGAACAAACTAAGAAAAGAAAAAGAGATGATGTTAATTATACCTATATGTGGCATTGTAGACTCGGTCATATTAATGAAACAAGATCATCCAAGTTGCATAAAGATGGGCTCCTAGAGCTATCAGATTATGACTCATATCCAACTTGTGAATCTTGTCTCATGGAAAAATGACTAAATCTCCTTTTAGTGGAAAAGGAGAAAGAGTTACAGAGTTGTTAGCATTGGTACACACGGATGTATGTGGAACTATGACAACAAATGCACGAGGAGGGTATTCTTATTTTATTACATTCATTGATGATCACTCAAGATTTGGATATATGTATTTAATGAAATACAAATCTGAATCATTTGAAAAGTTCAAAGAGTTCAGAAGTGAAGTAGAGAAATAAACGGGCAAAAGTATTAAGATTCTTAGATCAGATCGAGGTGGTGAATACTTAAGTAGTGAGTTTCTCAATTGTCTCAAAGAAAATGGTATAATCTCACAATGGACTCCACCAGGGACGCCACAGCTGAATGGTGTGTCTGAAAGGAGAAATCGAACACTGTTGGACATGGTTCGTTCCATGATGAGTTTTACCGATCTTCTGGTGTCATTCTGGGGATATGCCCTAGAAGTGGCTACATATCTACTAAATAAGGTTCCATCGAAATTCGTCCCTAAGACTCCATATGGGATGTGGACAGGGAGGAAGCCTAGTCTTAAGCACGTTAAGATTTGGTGATGTCCAGTTTATGTGAAAAGGTTTCAGAATGATAAGCTTGAGACAAGATCTAATAAGTGCACTTTTGTGGGATATCCTAAAGAAAGTTTAGGATATTATTTCTACAATCCTAATGAACAAAAGGTGTTTATTGCCAAACATGCTGCCTTCTTGAAAAAGGAGTTTATCCTTGAAGGGGTCAGTGAGAGGAAAATAGATCTTGAATAAATTCAAGAACCACAAACCACTACAGATCAAATGGATGAACCTGTCCAAGTAGAGATTCCTTCTGTACCACACCCTATTCGTAAATCTGGAAGAGTACCAAAGATACCTGATAGGTATGGACTTGTCATAGAAGATGACGATGAGGTACACATCATAGATGATGATGATCCATTAAATTACGAACAGGCTATGAGTAGTAAAGACTCAGAGAAGTGACAAGAAGCCATGAAATCCGAGATGGACTCCATGTATGAGAACCAAGTATGGACCTTAATCTCACCACCTGAAGGCATTAAGCCTATTGGGTGTAAATGGGTCTTTAAAAGAAAGACTGGAGCAGATGGCAAGGTAGAGACCTATAAGGCCCGACTGGTTGCAAAAAGTTTCAAACAAAGACAAGGAGTTGACTATGACGAAACCTTCTCACCAGTAGCAATGCTCAAGTTCATTCGGATTTTGCTTGCGATTGCAGCTTACTATGACTATGAAATCTGGCAGATGGACGTGAAAACGACCTTCCTCAATGGAAAACTTGAGGAGGATGTGTATATGACACAGCTAGAGGGATTTGTTTCAAAGGTTGGAACAAATCAAGCTGTAAGCTACAACGATCCATTTATGGATTGAAGCAAGCTTCTCATAGGTGGAACATCCGTTTTGATGAGACAATCAAAGAGTTTGATTTTATCAAAAATGAGGATGAACCATGTGTGTACAAGAAGGTAAGTGGGAACGCTATTTTATTCCTTATATTATATGTTGATGATATATTACTGATAGGGAATGATATTCCTATGCTACAATCAATTAAAATCTGGTTATCTAAACATTTCTCCATGAAGGACTTGGGAGAAGCATCCTATATTTTGGGGATAAAGATCTATAGAGATAGATCTAAAAGGATGCTTGGCTTGTCCTAAGGAACATACATTGACTCGATGCTAAAAAGGTTTAGCATGGAAGATTCCAAAAGAGGTCTCATGCCGATGAGCCATGGAATATATCTCTCCAAGAAACAGGCCCCAAAGACACCTGAGGAGAGAGACCGTATGAGTAAGATTCCTTATGCTTCAGCAATAGGATCTATCATGTACGGTATGATATGTACTAGACCAGATGTCGCTCATGCACTTAGTGTAACAAGCAGATATCAGTCAAATCCAGGAGAAGAACACTGGAAGGCAGTGAAAAATATTCTAAAGTACTTAAGAAGAACTAATAATGTATTTCTTATCTACGGTGGGTCTAAATTGAAACTAGAGGGCTTCACAGACTCAAGTTTTCAAACAGACCAAGATGACAGTAAATCCGTTTCGGGGTATGTGTTTACCTTAAACGGTGGCGCAGTGAGTTGGAAGAGTTCCAAACAGCAAACAGTTACTGATTCAGTGACAGAGGCAGAGTACATAGCTGCAAGTGAAGCTGCAAAAGAAGCTGTTTGGATGAAGAAGTTCATTACCGAACTTGGTGTGGTTCCTAGCATTACAGAACTAGTACCTTTATTTTGTGACAACACCGGAGCTGTTGCGCAGGCTAAGGAACCCAGGTCTCATCAGAAATCCAAACACGTGTTGCGGCGATTTCATTTGATCAGAGAGATCATTGAAAGAGGAGACGTCACCCTGGAGAATGTGGACTCTCAAGATAATATTGCAGATCCATTTACTAAAGCGTTAACACAACAACAGTTCGATCGTCACTTAAAGAAGATGTGTATGAGATACCATGGCGATTGGCTTTAGTGCAAGTGGGAGATTGAAAGTAGTATGCATACAAGCCAATCATGTATGATGATAAAGCATATACTTTGTAATCAATCTTATTTATTTATTAATAAAAGTATTATTTATTAAAGGCATTTATTATCTACATGGTGCTGTTTTAATAATATGTGATAAACCCATAGTTTTAAGCAATGCTTTTAGAATCATGATGAGATCATGCTAATGAGATCTAAACTCTTAGATAGCTTAAAACTAAAATGTTCCCAATTAATGGATTACTAAAAAGGGGATTAGTGAATCCGGATAGATTGGTACGTACGTTGCTTGCTCATTGGATGAGGATGATTGATCTCATGATCATTTGTGTGGAGACACTAAAGCAAGTATGTAGGTGCTTATTAGAGAATAAGTTCACTGGACGTGACTCGCTAAGGAATACCTAATGGAGTTTTACTTGCCTGTCAATAGGAATTCCTGTAGTGATAGTAGTACAAATGATCCTTAGACTTGAGATCATCATAATATCTTTTATATAATGAATTACACTTTGACTTATTCCTTAAGACTCTTAGAGTATATTAAAGGGTATGCTTGGGTGTAATAAGTTATATATGAAGATAGTGAATGATCAATAAAGAATCTACCACTTCTAGTAAAAGAAGAGAAATGTTCTATGTGATTCGATAAATGACAACCCAGGAATCCTTGGCCAAGGTGAAATGAAATTAGAAAGTAGTTTCTAATTTACATTCATTAGGAGTTGTGCATTTAGGAATCGAAATACATATAATTAAATAAAATAAGACTTGACAGTAATTCCATGTCTTATATTTAATTGGGACATTGTATGGTGGAAGGATTGAATTGTACGGTAACTATTAACTCAAATGTTCTTTTATGATTAATGTTGAAATTTATATTATCTGGAAAGTCGTTGATCGCGAGGTTTATCCCTATTGTAGAATAAATATTATTTATTTAAATAAATTATTTGTTTAATTTATTTATTTAAATAAGATTAAAATTGTTCTAATTGATTTATTCACAACCGGTTTAATATGGAGAACCTAAATGGTCACACCATAAAAGGAAAAATAATTATTTAAGAAGTTAATGGCATAATCGTAATAATATTTTAAGTATATTTAATTTATTCTATAGTGGTAGAATAAATTAAATAGCTTAATATTTATTATTTAATATTTTAGAAATATTAAATATAAATTAATAAGAGGAGTCTTATTAATATTATTACAATTATTATTATTTTAATTTCTAAAAGGGTTTAGAAATTAATTTAATATAAGTACTCTCATTTATTCCTAATAGGATTAGGAGAGAAAGTTAGTTAAAGGAGTTTAATTAATTATCCTTAATAAGATTAGGGAGCCCATTTAATTAAAAGAGTTTAATTAAATAAATAATACCTTATTTTAATTAAATAGGGTTACCTAATATCTTTAAAAGAGGTGTCTTATATCAGATATCAGATACACGTAATTCCAAAGAGTGGGAGAGTACGCTCCCTTTTTCTATAGAGATAGGAAAAACTAGGGTTTGAGCCAATAAACCCTTCTTCTTGAAAATTCTTCTTCCTTGGTGGATCACCTCTAGAGGCCATACATTTGGGTGGCTTACATTGATCAAAGGAAGGAACCTACCTGGAGATTCAAGGACATCGCAGAGAAGTAGGAGGTGAACTCGTACCTAAGGAAGCCGTTTCTACAAGGGTATGATTTCATAATTTCTTATTCTTCGTTTAATTAATAATATGCATAAAGGATGATCCGGGTAATTGGTTTGTGAAAAATTTTAAAATCTGATTTTATTTTGCTTCCGCTAATTTTTGCAATTTGATTGCTACTTTGATTTTCACAAAACCTTACAATCAAGAGCTTCGCCGACGATATGTCTACCAAGTGGGCATGATTTTTCAAATCTGACTGACTCTTTGATCTTTGGTGGATGCCCATTTAGATCTTCGTCGACCTCTATTTCATTATCCCCAATTGTCTCCACACTTTCGATATCTTGTGGCTCATCCAGTCGCAAATTTGGTTCGGGTTCTCCGTCAGTTTCATCATCCATGTCAGAAAGCCAAGTATTTGGAGGAAGGTTGCTACGGCTTTGGTCATTTGCTCTATCTGATTCGCAAGATTTTGAATTGACCTTGCTTGATTACTCATCTTCTCCTCATTTGAAGCTATGAACTTAGACAAAATTTCCTCCAGCCTTGAATTTTCTATTTCAGTCTCAGAAGCCATGCATTGAGGACCATTGGTTGAGGTAGTGACGAGTTGTTCCATCCGATTATTAAAATTTTGGGTTGACAGTTCATGGCTAATCCTCATCTCCTCTAGGTTTGTTATGCCCTTCAATATTACATCCCTCGGATTTGGCTTTTCTTCTTGTGGCAATGGAGGTGGACATGAAAATTCCGGTGTGTATGATGGATTTGGAGCGTAGTATTGCTCTTGATAGTTGTAGCTCCATGACGAATCCGGGTGATACCCGCAAACTTGATGATAATTAAGCTCAACATAGTTGTTGAGGTAATCACCACTATATGGTATCGGTTCAAAACTGACGGTGCATTGATGACTTTGATGGTTGCCAGCACAATAGTCACGCGTAACTGCCATCCTTCGACTCCTTTGGGCTGCAATAACATCCAACGTCCTCGAAAGTTCTTTAATCTGTGCTGATATTGCAAAAAATGCATTAAGTCCATCAATCCCTGTTTCCCTTGGTTGAGTCATGTTTGCCATCCTTCGACTCCGTTGGGCTGCGATAACCTCCAGCGTCTTCGAATTTGCCTCAATTTATACTGACTCTACAGAAAATGTATTAAATCCATCAATCCCTATTTCCCTTGGTTGAGTCATGTTAGTGTATGTCCATTGATACACAAAGTCATCCATGGTACCTGAGAAGAGAGAAATATAGGAAGAGAATTATAAATAAAAATAAAAATGTTTAAATTAAGACTAATTTGATTGAAATTAATATTGGTAAAAAATATTATACAAATTCCACGGCAACGGCGCCAAAAACTTGTTGGGTAAAATCTAATTACGCACAATACGCAAGTATACGTGGTCAACAAGTAAGACAGTGAAAGTAGAGTATCGTTCCCACGAGGAATTGTTTAATAAAAATCACTAAGTACTAACCCGTAACCAACTCAATCTTATTTAAACGAATGAATTTCAAATTATATAAATTAAATTATTTAATTATACTAATTCTAATTACCACTAATTAAAAATCAAATTACGGAGATTTAAGATCACAACTTCACTTATTGTTTCATTTAAGTTAACACACTCCTCATCAATTATTTTCTATCCTGAATTCTTAATCAAGAACACTAAAGAAGATAAAACCACCTCTCGATGCATAATACCCATACTCACTTAAATCCACAGTTGATAGAATTAAGCAAGACACCCTAATTAACTAATCCAATATATCTCAATGTGAATTACAATTAAAAAGGATTTAAAACACAAGTTCTCTATAAGATTACATAAGGCGTAAAGACATATCTCTATCCTAAACACGAATCATGAATTCCATCTATGCAAAAATCACAAACACATGCTATCATGATAAGATCTAAATTAATACTTCATCTCTCGAGTTCATATAGATTATCACGGTAATTGATGGCCAATCAATTAAACAATTAAGTCCAAATCACAATAGATAATCCTCACAATAGAACATAATAATTGATAGCGAAGCATATTAAAATTAACAACACAATAAGATCCATTATAATCTCAAACAAAGAATTAGTTCATGATTATTGAATTAAAACTAAGAATCCACAATTGAATAAACAATAAAAGACAAAGATAGAAGAAGATAAGATGATAGAATCTATTGTCTGTAGATTTGATGATCTCTCCTTGCTCCTACTTTGAATCTTCAAAGATCTCCAAGTTGCTTCAATCTCCAAATCTAACAAGAACTAGTATTTTGATCCTATTCTACTCTACTCTAATCTAATAGAATCCCCTAAAACTCTCTAATCTCCCCTCTAATTCTTGTGTTTCTCTTCATTCTATAAGTCTCTTTATATGTCTTTAAGTCCTCTTGGAAGTCCTTGAGTCAATCGGATAGAAGCAATCCTTCTCGAACTCAAATTTGGCCAAAATTCATCTTTTCTGCGCGTACCCCCGCCCCCGCGGGGGTTTATACACCAACAGGGCCCGCCCCGATGGGGGTCCTTACTGTTTTTCAGCTGCTAAGCCCGCCCCGTCGGGCATTTTGTGAAGGAAAAGCCCGCCCCGACACTTTTTTGCTCTGACATCCTTTGGGTAAACGACCATAACTTTTGATCCGGGAGGAGTTATGGGGCCTGCCACCTATCAAATCGAAGATATCGACGAGATCTACAACTTTCATTATTTGAGAATGGAGAAATTCAGGTCAGAACAAGATCAAAATCGAGCTTGAAGTAGATGCTGTGTAAATTGCAAACATGAGAACTCTTAGCTTTGCTCTCCGTTGATAAAAAGGCCATAACTCTCGCATCCGAACTCCGATTGGGACGATTCAAGATGTTCCGAAAAGCTAAGAAGAAGCTCTACAGTATAATCCAAGTTCCAAGCCAAGAACATGTATCCAACTTGGTGTTAAAAGCCCCGCAATCATCCATTCTTGTATTTACTTGCATGTTTTAGTCCAAAAGATGTCCGAATTACTTTTCCTTGCTTCTTCATGCCAATGTTATGTCATAGCCTACAAAAAAACATATAATGTATGAAAAGTAACTAAGAAACATTAGATTAAGCAACTAATTCAAGTAACAGATACCGGATAAGTATGCATAAAACCTACTTATCAAATACTCCTAAACTTAAACCTTTGCTTGTCCTCAAATAAAAACACAAAACAACAATGCTATGCAATGTAACTAATCTACATGCCTATGAATCCAGCAGTAATGACAGAACAAGTCTATTCAACCGGCCTTAGAGAAATCAAGTAAACATGATAATACATCATATCAAAAATAAATCAGTAATTTCTCAATCAATCATCAAATCTTAGACTGTTATCACTAATATAGTGCGTGTGTGCTCCACAACAATGTTAACTGATATAAAATCAAATTTAACACATAATAAGTCTCTTCGAAGGCATCATACAACGCAAACTCAAGAAATCCAAAAACAAGCTAGATCCAACTAAAATCAAATAATTACCAATATCGAGGGTCAATATGGGATACTTATGCTTTATTTTTCATCTACGGGGGCTTTTTGCTCTTATTTTCCGTTTTATTCAATTTTATTTTATATACACATAGCTATGCAATGTCTTATTCCCTTAGGCTTTTCAATGCTACCTTAACGAGATTTCGACCAACGACTCCCAGACCATTAAGACCTTAGGGCGCTAGGTGTAATGACAATCCCCTCAGGCTTACTTGCTCTAGTAATAAAGGCCACAAAACTAGACAAGCATGCCACGGTGTTTATTCATACTTTTTTTATAGCTTATATACCCCAAATATTCTCCCAAACTTAGGTTCTTGTCTAACTTTAGCCATCACTACTTATTCTTCTCATTCTTTCATTCAAACTAGCATTATCCTTTAGAATCCCATTATGTATCAATTTAAACTCAATCAATCAACAAGTTGTTTTTACTGTGTTATCCTTATTATACCAGTTTCAAACAGAAAAAGACTTAATTCAGAACAAGAAATCACATCGAAGCTCTCATAGTCAGTACTATACTTGTCTACCCAATTCCAATCTCATCATTGGCTAAAACAAACTGTAACTATCTAACAACTGGATTCATGCAAATGAACATAGTAACTAACTAATATTTTTGATTTTTTTTAATAGACATAAATAAAAACTATTTACAACTACTCTACTATGCAAACATTTATGCACTTACACTACATGAATACAAATATATAATAATCCTAAACTAAATAAACATGACAACTTATGCAAAACTAAAACAACTACATTAAACATGCAAAACTAAACTAATTAACTCCCCCAAACTTAACAATTACAATGTCCTCATTGTAAAATAAAGCATGAAGTGGATGAGGACTTCCCTGTAATTATTTAAGCTTGTGGTGATGGTGGCATGGCACAAAGACTAAAAAAGCCTCCACATCAAAATTTAAAGGAGGATACTGTGTCATAGGCTCAGGCTGGTGGCTTCCCTTTCTATAATCTTTTGCATGTCCATTGAACCTCCAATATCTGCAATGAAGAGAGACAACATGGATTAGAATAACACTTTGGATTTATAAGAGAACTTAATAAGCAAATTAATTCCTATCTACTAAATAAACTAGTAAAGCAAATAAATATAAAAATTCCTGGGTTGCCTCCCAGTTAGCGCTTGAATTATAGTCTTTCAGCTTGACTTTGTCAGGTTACGCTATCCAATTTCTCTTCGATAATTGAGGAACCCTCTATCCATCAGAAATAATATAGCTTTTGGTAGGTTCCCATTTGTGATGGCCAATGCATCAAAGTCACCTAGCATGCTCTGATTTGGTATGATCTCAATCAAGAACGTCCCACATCTAGGTGTTTTCTCCGTTGTGTATGTGATCACTTTGGGGCATGGAAGCTTGTCGCACAGAATGGACTCTTCGTCTATCTTCTCTTTCTCGTCCCACTATGGATTCAAAATTGTACTCGCTCTTATGTCATCAAGAGCTTCACCGACGATATGACTACTAAGTGGGCATGATTTTGCAAATCTGACTGACTCTTTGATCTTTGGTGGAGGCCCATTTAGATCTTCGTCGACCTCTATTTCATTATCCCCAATTGTCTCCACACTTTCGATATCTTGTGGCTCATCCAGTCGCAGATTTGGTTCGGGTTCTCCGTCAGTTTCATCATCCATGTCATAATGCCAAGTATTTGGAGGAAGGTACGACTTTGGTCATTTGCTCTATCTGATCTGCAAGATTTTAAATTGACCTCGCTTGATCACGATCTAACACTATAAAAGAACAAGTAGCACTCGAATCAAACAACACATAAGCATTTATATCGTTGATTAGGATGATGCCTGTAACTAAATCGCCTTATGCAACTGCATCCTGGATTGTCATATTAAAAGTGTGGGCCATCGGCCTACTCGTCTGAGCTGGACCTGTGACACCCCCAAATCCGGTACATCCATTTCCACAGGATTTGGACACCCCCAAATCCGGTACTTCCAATTCCACAGGATTTGGTGTTCACAGTACAAAAATTATCTATCTATCTACCCATAATAATGCAAACCATGCAATAGTAGAAATAAAATCTTCCCTTTATAGGGTTACAACATCTGAATAATAATACAATCCCAGGTTAAACTAACCTTAAACATCTATGCGGAATTATAAATAAATAAGTCTTAAACAACATATTTAACTTAAGTCTTAAACAAATACATCATATAAAATAACAAGTCATATCAAATAACAAGTCTCCATCATTTGCTAACTTTGCCCTTGCCCTTACTAGTGGAAGGTTCGTCAGCTCTTTCGTTCTTAACTGCAACGTTATTATTAAGCAAGAGTGAGCACAAATACCCACAAGTATAAAAATGAAATAACAGTATAATAACATGCGAATAAATCAAAGACATATGAATAAAAGCTCAACTTTTGAATCAAGAGTGAATTACAAGAATCAAAAGAATTCTGAGGGTCATAAGACCTTGAACTATGTCATATGTTAACAAGGGTTATACTTGAAACCTTTAACAGTCATAAGACTATGGACCTTCTTCTCGTACTTAGGGGGATCAACCTTTAGTACCATACTGTGCACAATATCTTAACGCTAAAGCGTAAATAATCCCCTATACAGGGTTGTTCATCTCAGTTTGACATTCGAGTCCGCACCAAAGGAAGTTAGGTTTGAATAATTCATCAAGGGTTCTGAAATTTTGAACGCTCATCAACTATGGGCTAGTTAAATCATTAAGGTTTCACTAGTCTAATAAGGTTCAACAATAATGATATTCAATTTGAATAATAATCTCAAGAAGTATACAATAGAACAATTATTGTATAACTAAATCATACTTTGAAAAGATAATCAATCTTTAATATAACATTTGAACTTGAATAATAGTAACGATAATTTATTCAAGGTAAATAATAAACTTGAACAATAATGACAAGTAGGGTTAGGGAACTTGCTCAAATTTAAGAGTTTAAGTTTAGAAAACTTGCCTCACGCGTAGATTATACTTTAAGTAAGCACGTTCTTTGAATTAAATCCTACATACCATTCATATACACAATACCAGTTAATTATAAATTAACTAATCAACATAAACTCATTCTCGTTGTCTACTTTAATTATCGACTATACTTAGTCAATTTATCTCATTATCACATAATTTGTATTTCATGAATAATAATCTAATTATGAATTCAATAATTTAAATCACCATGTAATTATGTTATTTACATGTTTAAACAACTATTTTTATCATCACATTATTCTTCTATCATATTTACATGTTCATTACATCAATTCACTAACACTTGTTAGACTTTAATATTTTAAAAATCTCATTTCTGAATTTTTTTGGAGAGTGGCGCTACGGCGCCACTGATACACGTGATTGTCGCGCTGCAGCGTGGTGGCGCTGCAGCCGAACACTTGACGCCGTGGCGCTACGGCTCGAGTTTTGGCGCTGCGGCGCTGCGGCGCGGGAACTATACAGGTAGCCGGCGCTGCGGCGCGGCGCACCAGACACAGAAATGGCAGTTCGCGAAAAATCGCAGAACATACCAATTTCTTCCAATTTCTTATTTTCTACTCGAAATTAGACATATCCACATGTTATAGTTCACGTATAAACATAATACAACATCTATAAAGTGATTTTAACCCATTAAAACGTATAATCACAGAATTAAAACATAAAATTTTCCTCTGTTCTTGATGTTCTTGAAGTTTTTAACATAAATTCCTAAAATTCAACGCCATAGATTCGTTATAAAGCCAAATCCGTTCATTTAAAGCTTGGTCTCTTCGTATTAACATGCACAATAATATACGAGTGTAAAATCTACGAAAACATTTATGTTTGACATACTAAAATCACGTATAAGGCCATAAGGCCAAAAACCCAAACTTTGTATTTTTTTTTGAAATAGCAAGTCATCAGATTACGAAACTTAGGATATAGAATCATGCAATATATATATAAACACGTTATACCACTCGAATTATTACACATATCATGATCATAACACGAATTCCCAATTCACAGAGATTTTACGAAAGCTTTGAAAGCCATTTTTATAAAAACTTGAATACGTGAAATTTAGAATTTGGGAAGGAGGAGATTACCCTATAGAGTATAAAGCGTAGATTTAGAATTCCTCACTCTCAAATCTCCTTCACAACTCACAATTTCTCTCTAACAATTCTCTCTGAGAATTCTAAGAAATATGCTCTGCTTGTTTTCTAGACTTAGGAATAATAATAAATAAAAAGAAGACGTCGTATTCAATTGAACTGACGCGTTAAGGTCAGTTACCCATCATGGGTAACTGCTCTCAATTCCCTCTAAGGCCAGGTTTGGCTAGCAAGAGCAGATTATAAAACCATTTAATTTAATAAAGCTTTATCATATAGTTTAATTCATGTCACACCCAATTCAAATATCTTATTTAAATTAATTAAATAACATATAATAATCTATCATAAATTCACATAATCATAAAATAAATTTTCTCATTAATTAATAATGTCAAATTATTAAATCTCTAATTAATTATTACATTAATTAAAATAACATGGCTTATTAAATATTTCTTTTAATACAATAAGCTCACATAATCACATACTTCGAATAATAAAATTCTCCACATTAATTTAATAAATGTAACACATATAATTAAATTAATCTATCACAATTGCATCAATTAATTATTTAATCCAATAATTAAATCATCGAAAAATATTTATCTAATTCAATAAATATTAGAAATTAATTACAAAAATCTCGTTTGTCACATCTTTTCCCCTTAAAAGGATTCTGTCCCCAGAATCACGACTCAATAAATTTCAACCCGTTACATTCTTCCCCCCTTACAAAGATTCTGTCCCCAAAATTGCTTACACATAATTTAAGTAAATAAATGAGGGTAATTCTTCATCATATTCTGTTTCAGTTCCCACGTAGCTTCTTCAGCGTTGTGGTTTCTCCAAATTACCTTAACTGAAGGTATAACTTATTTCTCAAAACTTGTTCTTTTCGATCGACAATTTGGACAGGAATTTCTTCGTAAGATAAGTCTTCCTCAAAATGTAGGGGTTCGTATTCAATTACATTCTTGTAATCGGGTTTGTAGGGTCGTAACACAGAAACATGGAAAATGTTGTGGACATTCTCGAGTGCTGGAGGTAAGGCTACCTCGTACGCGACTTCTCCGATTCTTCTTAGTACTTCAAAGGGTCCAATGAATCTTGGGCTCAATTTTTCTTTCTTTCCGAACCTGATCTTCCCTTTCCAGGGAGAGACCTTCAAGAAAACATAACTACCTGATTCAAACTCGATATTTTTACGATGTGGATCAGCGTATTTCTTCTGTCGATCTTGAGCCGCTACCAGTCGTGCTCGGATCACTTTGACTATTTCTGCCGTCTGCTGTACCAATTCTGGCCCTAGCAATTGTCTTTCACCAACTTCATCCCAATAAAGCGGAGTTCTACTCTTTCTGCCGTATAACGCTTCGTAAGGCGGCATGCCAATACTAGCATGATAACTGTTGTTGTAGCCGAACTCTACTAATGGTAGGTGATCATCCCAATTTCCTTTAAAGTCCAACACACAGGCTCTTAGCATATTCTAATGTCTGAATCGTTCTTTCACTCTGTCCATCTGTTTGAGGGTGGTAAGCTGTACTCATTTCTTAATTGCGTACCCATACATTCCTGAAGACGTTTCCAAAAATTTGATGTGAAGCGCGGATCCCTATCTGAAACAATTGATACCGGAACTCCGTGCCTCGAAACAATCTCTTTTACATATAGCCTGGCCAACTGATCTACGTTGAATCTTATTTTGATCGGAAGGAAGTGTGCAGATTTTGTCAGTCGGTCAACGATAACCCATACTGCGTCGTAGCCTTTCTGAGTCGTCGGAAGGCCAACCACGAAGTCCATTGTAATGTGTTCCCATTTCCACTCTAGGATCTCTAATGGTTGTAACAATCCACTCGGTCTCTGATGTTCCGCTTTTGCTTTCTGACAGGTCAGACACTTGGCAACACATTCTGTAACATCACGCTTCAAATTCGGCCACCAAAAATGTTGTCGAAGATCTTGGTACATCTTGGTACTACCAGGGTGAATCAAATATCGTGAACTATGAGCCTCGCTTAAAATATCTTCCTTAATCTTTTGTACTGGCGATACCCAAATTCTATTCTCAAATCTCTGTGTTCCTTCCTTATCCATCTTAAATCTCGGTTCGGTTCCTTCAGATATCTTCTTTGTCACCTTTTTGCATTCATCATCCTGAAGCTGAGCCTCCTTCACTTTATCTAGTAAAGTTGTACCAGATTGCATCTGAAATAGTTTCTCATCAATCTCCATTGGATACTTCACTTCCAACTTTAGTTTCTCCATTTATGTGATTAGCTCCTCTTGAGCAGTCAACATCATCAATTTCTCATGACCCTTTCTACTTAAGGCGTCGGCAACTACATTCGCTTTACCCGGATGGTATAAGATCTCACAGTCGTAATCCTTAATTAATTCTAACCATCTTCTTTGACGCATATTCAAATCCTTCTGTGTGAAAATATATTTCAGACTCTTGTGGTCCGTATATATCTCACACTTCTCCCCGTAGAGATAGTGCCTCCAAATTTTTAAAGCAAAAACAACTGCAGCTAACTCCAAATCATGGGTCGGGTATCCCTTCTCGTAATCCTTCAATTGTCGTGATGCATACGCAATGACTTTATCATTTTGCATCAATACACAGCCAAGTCCTTTATGCGACGCATCACTAAAAACAACAAAATTGCCTGTATCATCCGGAAGAGATAGCACAGGTGCCGTACTTAACCACTTCTTTAATTCTTGAAAGCTCTCCTCACACTTCTCTGTCCAAACAAATTTCACAGCTTTTCGAGTTAAATTCGTTAACGGAGTTACGATCTTGGAAAAATCTTAAATGAATCTTCTATAATATCCTGCTAATCTAAGGAAACTTCTTACTTCCGACGGTGTTCTTGGCTGATCCCAGTTAATCACGACTTCTACTTTGGATGGATCTACCGAAATTCTGTTTTTATCGATCACGTGACCAAGAAATTGTACTCGCTCGATCCAAAATTCGCATTTTGAAAATTTAGCGTACAACTTCTCCCTTCTCAATACTTCCAACGTTAATCTCAGATGTTCTTCATGTTCTTCTTTGGTTTTTGAATATACCAAAATATCGTCTATAAATACCACCACTAATTTGTCCAAAAATGGCTTGAACACACCATTCATTAGTCCCATAAATGCTGCAGGAGCATTCGTTAGACCAAACGACATTACTAAAAATTCGTAGTGATCGTATCGCGTTCTGAACGCTGTCTTCGGTACATCCTCTGGCCTCACCTTCAGTTGGTGATAACTGATCAAACAGATCAAACAGATCGTCGATTCTTGGTAATGGATATCTATTCTTAATCGTGACCTTGTTCAGTTCTCTGTAGTCAATGCAGAGCTGCATCGATCCGTCCTTCTTTTTCACAAACAACACCGGTGCTCCCCACGGCGATACGCTCGGTTGAATATACTTTTTGTCTAGTAATTCTTGTAGTTGAACCATCAGTTCTTTCATCTCTACTGGTGCCATTCGGTATGGTGCCTTCGATATTGGAGCGGTTTCGGGCGCCAAATTGATCACGAAATCTACCTCTCTATCTGGTGGAAGTCCTGGCAAATCATCTGGAAATACATCGACGAAGTCTCTCACAATCGGTATCTCTTTTACCTTCAGATTCTCTTTTCGACTGTCGACTATGTAAGCTAGATATCCTACACAGCCTTGTCTTAACAACCTCCTGGCCTGCATCATCGTCAGACAACTCGCTTGTCTAGGTGACTTGCTACCATAAAACACAACATTTGACGGAGTCATAAGGTTAATACGCTTCTTCTGGCAATCAATTACAACCCCAAAATTTGATAACCAATCCATACCCAAAATAACGTCAAATTCCCCAAGTCGCATAGGGATAAGATCTACGTTCATGATATTACCCTTAATATCCACCCTACAGTTCTTAAACACGTACTTAACAGGAATTATCTCTCTATTCGCAATTTCTATATTCATGGGATATTCTAACTCATCCATAAGCAAATCTAAACTATTAGCAAAGTCTTCAGATATAAAGGAACAAGTAGCACCCGAATCAAATAAAACATAAGCATTAATTTTATTGATCGGAATGATACCTGACACCACCTCACGAGACTGGATTGCGTCCTGCACTGTCATATTGAAAGTTCTGGCGGTCGGCCGGTTTGTTGCGGTTGGTCCGGTGATGGTTAAGGTATTTCCACTGCTATTTCCACGGTTACCTCCTTGCACTGCTCCTCCTGAACCCTTCTTGGGGGCAGTCTCTTGCTAGATGATCTTTAGAACCACAGTTAAAACAAGCACCCTTCTTTGGGTTTGGACAATTTGGTGCTATGTGGCCTTCCTGACCACAATTGTAGCACACTCGCTTCCCTTTCATGCAAACTTCCAGATGAGCTTTTCCGCAGTTTGAGCACGCTTCAATTTTCTTCTTTTGCCCTCCTTGTTGATTTCCAGCTGACGAGTTATCCGTCCACTTTCTCTTCTGATTATGACTACCCCCAGTGTTACTCCCACCAGTCTTGTTATTTCCTTCACCTTCACTCTTCTTCTTCTTCTGCTCTTGATTGTACTTGGTCACCGAATAGCTTCCACCTTCAGCGAGGATGGCCTTTTCTAGTACTCCGGCAAATGTGTTTATCTGAAACATTGACACCTTACTGTAAACCCAAGGCTTTAGTCCTTGTTCAAATCTTCTGGCCTTTCTTTCGTAAGTGTGTACTTGGTACGGGGCAAACCTTGCCAACTCATCGAATTTAGCCGCGTAATCAGGTACGCTCATGTTTCCCTGCTTCAGTTCCATAAATTGAATCTCCATCTGATTCTGCGAACTAGTTGGGAAGTACATTTCGAAAAACATTTCTTTAAATCTCACCCACGTAATTACACCTTCACCTCCTCGCACTTTGTTTGCTTGCCACCAGTAGCTAGCCTCAGACTTTAACATAAACGTTGCGAAAGCGGTCTTATGGTCTTCTCTAACCCTAGCAACGTCGAATACTTTCTCCATTTCCATGACCCATGTTTGAGCCTCGATTGGGTTCCTGGAACCTTTGAACTCTGGCGATCCCACCGCCTTGAAGTTTTTAAACGTTGTGTTTGGTGGAGCTTGAGGTTGATTGTTCATTGCTCCCGTCAGTAAGTTCACCAACTGCTGAACAGGATTAGCGTTGGCGTTATTGTTATTATTGGTTGACTCTTCCTGAGCCGGTTGACGTTGTTGTCTTCTCCTTGGCGGTATTTTCTGTTAAATACACGCTTATTAGAACTTTATTTATTTCTCTAAATAGTTAAGGCATTACCCAATAATTTAACATACTTATTTATCACATCATCTCAAACAACTTAATATATTTAATTCAACTCAAAGTTTTAACATCAAACTATAGCATAACTGCTATTTACATCAACTATCCTGGAATAAAGAATCCACAGGACTTAAAATATTAACATATTCCTTCGTTCATAAACACATCGAAATTTACATATAAAAACTAATTAAGTCTTTCACATAATTAAATGGATTCTAATCCTGTCTATCAAGGTGCTGAATAGCCTTGTCACGCTCCTCATCCATGATACGAGACATCGTCCTATGATCCAACATATACGACGGAAGTCCTTCGAACTGGATGGGGTATCTCAAAACTCGTTCCTGAGCCTCATTCATTGCATGATTAAGTGTGGAGTATGTCTCTTCAAGCTTTGCCTTCTTTGCACGACTATCATCTTCTGCATGATCAGCTCGACGTGATTCTCTTACCCATCCTTCCTCTGCTATTTTCAGTCTTTCAGAGGTTTCTTTCAGTTCCTTTTTCAGCTTCTCTATCTCCTCGGTCTTATCTTCAGTTTGACCCTTCTCATGGACCAAATCCCATTCTACATTTCCCAATCGTGTGTGAAGAGTCGAAATCTCCCTCTCATTCTCCTCTAAAGTAGACTGCTGAACAGTCGCTCGCTCAGTCAATTCCTGAACCTCGGCTTGTAATTCCACGTTACGGTCGTATAACGTGTCATACATCTCCGCATCAACGGTGTACCGTGGTAACTCCTCTTCTTCCTCTTCCTCATCAAACTCCTCCTCAGGATTAGTCTCGGGCTCATGCTCCTGACTAACAACGGTGATCAATAGAGATGACTCCCTCTGAACTAACTGTTTCCTAACAACATGTATGTCTCGGGGCTCCTCCTCTGTAGGTACTATAGTTAATCGGGGTTCTTCCTCCCCAACTTGACTAGCTTCTCCAACATTCGTCACCTTGATAACAAAATTTTAAGTTTTAGTTACTAAGTCGTACAAATGAGCACATAAATTAACACATAAACACATAATGTATTTTATTATCTTCAATGAATTACAAAAATTCATTTCTTAAAACTCGATAAGAGTTTTCCTTCACTATCTTCTTTCTATAAGGCTACTACCTAAGGTTGTTCCCCCACCTAAGGTTCATAACCTACAGCTTTGATACCAACCTGTGACACCCCCAAATCCGGTACTTCCATTTCCACAGGATTTGGACACCCCCAAATCCAGTACTTCCATTTCCACAGGATTTGGTGTTCACGATACAAAAATCATCTATCTATCTACCCATAATAATGCAAACCATGCAATAGTAGAAATAAAATCTTCCCTTTATAGGGTTACAACATCTGAATAATAATACAATCCCAGGTTAAACTAACCTTAAACATCTATGCGGAATTATAAATAAATAAGTCTTAAACAACATCTTTAACTTAAGTCTTAAATAAATACATCATATAAAATAACAAGTCATATCAAATAACAAGTCTCCATCATTTGCTAACTTTGCCCTTGCCCTTACTAGTGGAAGGTTCGTCAGCTCTTTCGTTCTTAACTGCAACGTTATTATTAAGCAAGAGTGAGCACAAATACCCACAAGTATAAAAATGAAATAACAGTATAATAACATGCGAATAAATCAAAGACATGAATAAAAGCTCAACTTTTGAATCAAGAGTGAATTACAAGAATCAAAAGAATTCTGAGGGTCATAAGACCTTGAACTATGTCATATGTTAACAAGGGTTATACTTGAAACCTTTAACAGTCATAAGACTATGGACCTTCTTCTCGTACTTAGGGGGATCAACCCTTAGTACCATACTGTGCACAATATCTTAACGCTAAAGCGTAAATAATCCCCTATACAGGGTTGTTCATCTCAGTTTGACATTCGAGTCCGCACCAAAGGAAGTTTGGTTTGGATAATTCATCAAGGGTTCTGAAATTTTGAACACTCATCAACTATGGGCTAGTTGAATCATTAAGGTTTCACTAGTCTAATAAGGTTCAACAATAATGATATTCAATTTGAATAATAATCTCAAGAAGTATACAATATAACAATTATTGTATAACTAAATCATACTTTGAAAAGATAATCAATCTTTAATATAACATTTGAACTTGAATAATAGTAACGATAATTTATTCAAGGTAAATAATAAACTTGAATAATAATGACAAGTAGGGTTAGGGAACTTGCTCAAATTTAAGAGTTTAAGTTTAGGAAACTTGCCTCGCGCGTAGATTATACTTTAAGTAAGCACGTTCTTTGAATTAAATCCTACATACCATTCATATACACAATACCAGTTAATTATAAATTAACTAATCAACATAAACTCATTCTCGTTGTCTACTTTAATTATCGACTATACTTAGTCAATTTATCTCATTATCACATAATTTATATTTCATGAATAATAATCTAATTATGAATTCAATAATTTAAATCACCATGTAATTATGTTATTTACATGTTTAAACAATTATTTTTATCATCACATTATTCTTCTATCATATTTACATGTTCATTACATCAATTCACTAACACTTGTTAGACTTTAATATTTTAAAAATCTCATTTCTGAATTTTTTTGGAGAGTGGCGCTACGGCGCCACTGATACACGTGATTGTCGCGCTGCGGCGTGGTGGCGCTGCAGCCGAACACTTGACGCTGTGGCGCCGTGGCGCTACGGCTCGAGTTTTGGCGCTGCGACGCGGTGGCGCTGCGGCGCGGGAACTATACAGGTAGCCGGCGCTGCGGCGCGGCACACCAGACACAGAAATGGCAGTTCGCGAAAAATCGCAGAACATGCCAATTTCTCCCAATTTCTTATTTTCTACTCGAAATTAGACATACCCACATGTTATAGTTCACGTATAAACATAATACAACATCTATAAAGTGATTTTAACCCATTAAAACGTATAATCACAGAATTAAAACATAAAATTTTCCTCTGTTCTTGATGTTCTTGAAGTTTTTAACATAAATTCTTAAAATTCAACGCCACAGATTCGTTATAAAGCCAAAGCCGTTCATTTAAAGCTTGGTCTCTTCGTATTAACATGCACAATAATATACGAGTGTAAAATCTACGAAAACATTTATGTTTGACATACTAAAATCACGTATAAGGCCATAAGGCCAAAAACCCAAACTCTGTATTTTTTTTGAAATAGCAAGTCATCAGATTACGAAACTTAGGATATAGAATCATGCAATATATATATAAACACGTTATACCACTCGAATTATTACACATATCATGATCATAACACGAATTCCCAATTCACAGAGATTTTACGAAAGCTTTGAAAGCAATTTTTATAAAAACTTGAATACGTGAAATTTAGAATTTGGGAAGGAGGAGATTACCCTATAGAGTATAAAGCGTAGATTTAGAATTCCTCACTCTCAAATCTCCTTCACAACTCACAATTTCTCTCTAACAATTCTCTCTGAGAACTCTAAGAAATATGCTCTGCTTGTTTTCTAGACTTAGGAATAATAATAAATAAAAAGAAGACGTCGTATTCAATTGAACTGACGCGTTAAGGTCAGTTACCCATCATGGGTAACTGCTCTCAATTCCCTCTAAGGCCATGTTTGGCTAGCAAGAGCAGATTATAAAACCATTTAATTTAATAAAGCTTTATCATATAGTTTAATTCATGTCACACCCAATTCAAATATCTTATTTAAATTAATTAAATAACATATAATAATCTATCATAAATTCACATAATCATAAAATAAATTTTCTCATTAATTAATAATGTCAAATTATTAAATCTCTAATTAATTATTACATTAATTAAAATAACATGGCTTATTAAATATTTCTTTTAATACAATAAGCTCACATAATCACATACTTCGAAAAATAAAATTCTCCACATTAATTTAATAAATGTAACACATATAATTAAATTAATCTATCACAATTGCATCAATTAATTATTTAATCCAATAATTAAATCATCGAAAAATATTTATCTAATTCAATAAATATTGAAAATTAATTACAAAAATCTCGTTTGTCACAGGACCACTAATAGCTAACTTACCACTATTAGTGCCCTTATTACTATCCATCCCTTTCTTCAAGCAATTCTTCGCCATGTGATCAGTTGATCCACATACGAAGCATCCATGATTCTTTTTCGAACTTGAGCAGTTAGGCAAAATGTGCCCTTCTTGTCCACAGTTATAGCACACCGCTTTACCTTTGAGACAGACTCCTAAATGAGTCTTTCCACAATTCTTACATGCCTCCATCCTCTTCTTAGGATCTCCTTATTTCAACCGATATTCCTAGAGTTAAAAGCCTTTCTCTTCTGCCCGTTGCCACTCCCGCTGGCTCCATCAGTTTTCACTCCCCCATCTACTTTATTCTTGTTCTTCTTTTCTCTGTGGTATTGGCTTAAAGCCTCATTACCACCCTCGGCAATTATCACCTTCTCCAGAATGGTTCCAAAGGAGTTACTTTGAAACACTGATATCCAGCTATAGAGCCAGGGTTTCAAGCCCTGCTCAAATCTCCTCGCCTTCCTCACCTCCGTATCCACCTGATGTGGAGCAAACCTCTCTAGTTCATTAAACTTAGCAGCATATTGGGGAACAATCATGTCCCCTTATTTTAGTTCTAAGAATCTCATCTCCATCCTACCCTGCATACTCGTGGGGAAATAATTCTCGAAGAAGATCTCCTTGAACCATGTCCACGTTATATTTTCCACTCTAGCCCTAGCCTGGTTCGTCTCCCACCAGAAATTGGCCTCTCCCTTCATCATGTAGGTGGCAAAAGAAGTCTTCTGCCCCTCTTCAATATTTGCAATTATAAATGCCTTCTCAATCTCTTTTACCCAAGTTTGAGCTTCTATAGGGTCCATAGTTTCTTTGAACTCTGGCGGACCTACACTCTTAAAATCCTTAAACATAGTAGCACGTACTACTGCAGGGTTAACATGTATATTAACCCCATTTCGATTAAAGGCAGCTGTTAGTAAGTTAATAAACTCCTACATAGGGTTAATCGGTCCCCCTTCCGATTAATTCACGTTAGCTTCCTGATTTCGTTGTCTTCTTCTTGGCGGCATCTTTCTGTTAAAATGAATAACACTTTATTATTACTTTCTTCTTATTAATTATTAATTATTCATTTTTAAATAATAACTCAACTCATTGCACAACATGTTCAATAAAGTGCTTATATTGATATGTTTTTCTTCATTGTAGTATAATATTACATCGTTCATCATTACACAACCTTGATTGATTACATTACTTTCCCGCAATTACTTTCTAAAAATTAAGATTTATAAAAGACTACCCTTTGATTATACAAAAGAGGGTTTTTCGTCACTATATAGATACAACATATTTACATATCTAAACCTACTTTAGTTACTAACTAGATTACATTTGCCTAGTAGCATTTTCATAATCTGCATCGATAAGACTGGATACCACATCTCGACTGATAGTATGTCGAGTTTGCCCTGCCTCCACAAGATACTCAGCAACTTGTCGCTGATAATCCTCATGGGAACTCTTATGAATATAGGACATCTTTCCAATCTTCTGTTTCTTGGCCTTTAGCTCCTCCCTAAGCTCAAAGACCTCGTGTTTTAGCTCATGGACCTTGTCCTTTGCCAAAACCTTCTCATCATGCTCTACCTCCCAAAATGTCTCCATATCTTTCTTGTCTTCCAAGATATCATGGATCTCCTCCTTTAACTCCTTTATCTTTTTCCTTAGCTGGATATTCCTATCCAACACCGTTATGAATAATGCCTTCATTGACTCCCCCGGAGTCATCTCTTTCGTAGGTACTACCGTGTTAAATGATACTACCTCCACCTCCTCCTCTGACATACCATCGAACAAGGATGTAAATCCTAAGTTCTCAGAATCTTCTGACTCAATCACCACCACTACTGGCAACTCAGCTACGGGTGTCGATAAAATCTCTATCTGGTTCACAGACTCTTCACTAACCATATGTATATCTCTATACATCATGTTATCTCCTAACATCTACAATAAAATAAGTTATCTTAATTAGTACACAACATTAGAATATTATAAACACATATCACATTTAATGCATTTTTAGGGTTAACTTCATCTTTTAAATTCTTCAACTCTTCTTAAGGTTATGACCTAAGGTTCTTTGCCCCCCTTAAGTTTTATAATTTACAACTCTGATACCAACCTGTGACGCCCCCAAATCTGGGTATCTTCTAACCCGACAGATGGTGCTACACGGTGTTACTGTTCACACATCCATTCAATTGAAATACCTCAAAAGAGTGAATATGTCTTCTATATATTACAAAATAATATTTACCTTCCCAGGTTCTTTGTAACCATTACATATGTTCTTCGTCATAGTATTAAATAAATACAAAATTCATACTATGCTATTACAAAGATAACTACTTGTCTGCCTTTGCCTTCCCTTTATCCTTACTTGATCCTTCGGTCCATTCATTCTTAGCTGCATTCATATGGTTCAAGTAAGGGTGAGCATAACTAGCTCAACAAATATAATAAATTCATTTGAGTAATATGTTTGAATCATATGAATATATATCTTATATAACTGAAGCAATAGTTATGATGTACTATAGATAATACAAAACATCACTTCTCTTTTCTTTAAAATGTTTAATAATGAACAACATCTGTTAAATCTTAATTTTGGTCCAAGACCTTGAGCATTTCATTCTTTTTTTAAAAAGCATAACCCGACACCAAGTCCGTAAGTCAAACATTTCTTATAGTACTCTATGTTGTACAACACTACTTCATTAAAAGTATATACGTTTAAGTTTTGGCAACCTCACGTCTCTGTTGATTGACGACAAAACATTTATTTAGTCATACTCAGTCTTTCTTTGAATGCATACCAAACAGTTGGCATAAGATAGCAACATCAATAATATTTTGATAGATGGTAATGAAATCCACCAAATACTTTAAGTCTAGCTGAAGGAATTGACTTCGACTTATTTGTACATCAATTCATGCGTAAGATACATGAATCATAAAACTTATCCAAAATAAACATAGACAAGGGTTTAGAACACTTGCCTTTAGCGTCTTCTACTGTTAATTCACTTCTCTTTTGAGTCTTTATAGATTCTACATCACATAATTACATAGCATACCACATTAGGTCATAAATGATCATCAAGTATTGACATTAACTTATCTTCTCCTTCTTCTTGGTCTAACTATCCATTTACTTAACTAACATTCATTAGGTTAGTTAACGTTCATTACGACTTTATAACATGTTATTGTTATAATTAATCTTATTCATTCAATGCTTAAGTAATTTCATTTCAAGTAAACTCAACCATTCATTCAACGTGCGTACGATTTTCGTATTACTAAACTTACTTCGTGTATACATTTTCGTAACCTTTCGTTAACTTTTAAGAGTTAAACTTAAGGTTTTAATCTTCCTTTACGATGTTACTTTAAGTTTAATTAATGTAAGACCCCACCTTTTTATGAATGAAGATTTAATTTTTCTAATTATTATTTTGAATAATATGGTGTTGATTTGATATAATACTTTAGTTATGGGCGAAATGTGCAATTTTTGAAAAGTAAGCAAGTGGTTATAAAATATTCGTTTGGTCGGAGAATATTCTTTTTGTCGGAAAATATTCGTACGACGGCGCAATCATTGGTGGACCACATAACAGTATAACTGTCGGATATAGAAAGCGACAGAAATAACCTTTTTATAAAAATAACAGCAAAACTTTTACCGTTAACTGTTGAAATATCCGGTGATAAAAGTACAGTAATACGTGTGGTTGCACAGTAGTACACGGTATTGCACAGTATTTCTGATTATTGAATCTTACGTAAGAAGTCACTCAGTTTCATTCAATAATTACCACAGTAATTGTTGTATAGTATCTCATATAATTGATTCAATTATTGTCACAGTATACAATAATTTATATTAATTGGCATGACACAATTATTCATATTATTAGTTAGCATTATTGGCAATGTCTAAAAAATTCTGTCTAGGAAAGGGGTAGGTTATCTAATTGTGCGCCAATAAAGATAAATCTTTATCGAAAAACCCCTCTTTCCTGGGAATGATCTGGTTGTTAATATTGTGAGCTTATAATATTAATTATGAATAATTATTATGTGGTGGATATTGGTTCAATTTTGATATAAATTATGGAATTTTGCATGAATTATTTGTTAAAAGTTTGACAATTATCTTTTTCGATAAAATATTTATTCAAATATATTATTATAATATTACAATTTTTTTATAATTTAAATGGTAATATTATTATAATAATATATAATTTTTAGCATGTGAATAAAGGTAGAGTGGAGGTTAGCAATTTAAATTGAAAAACTTCCCGTGCACTTCTCTTATTGGTGAATGGAATAAGTTTTCCTGCGTGTATAATATTTGTCCTTTTTTTGGTGGATGGCAACAATTCTCCTGCAAGCCTTTATTTTCCAAAGTTTGTGGGCCTCACCCATTGGAAATGAGAGGTAAGCATATGTTAGGCACATACGAAGAAAAGAAAAAGTTAGGCTGATTAGTTGTTCTTTTCCTTCGAATTTCACTATAAAAGGGGGGTTACCTCTCCTTCCTTAACACACGATTACAATATCAGAAATTCTTAATCTATAGTATTGTGAGTATTTTCTTGAGTATAAGGATACTTTGAGTGTAGCTTTTTGTGCAAGATTTTTTCATAATAATATCTGATATTCCTGTTAAATCTAGTTTCTACTAAGGTAAATGATATATTTTTTTTGCAATACTCGTAAGAAATATTATTTTCTTTCATACTTCATATTATGAAAGGGATACTATTTTATTTCGTATTTCTAAATTTAAACTTACTATGGTAAGTGTTGCTTCTATAATTCCTGAAATGATTAGAAATTCCTTAAGTTTTACGCTTCATCTAATATCATTTCACGAGAATATTGGTCTTAACTTTCTTGATAAATTTCCATATTTTAATGTCGGGTTACTATTTATGAAGTACTCTATTCATGAAGTACTATTCACGATAAAAAATGACTCTTTTTTGTCCAAATTATTTTTGATACATAAATATCATTCTTAAATTTTACTTCACAAATAGTTATCATGTTGACAATTTGGACATATTTGAACTCTGGATAAATTAAATTATAATTCTCTAATATTTATCTTTTATCTCACTTGATTGAATCTTTATATCATTGTCATCATCCTCATGCTTATATTGTACCGGAAGTTATCTTTGACCTGTAGTGCAAAGATGGACTGTTGATTGGTATGATTATGACCAAGAATTATGTATTGGTATAATCGTAACCTTTAATGTTACATATAAGATTTGTGGTGAAAGTCCTCTTTGGTCCGTAGTGCATAGATGGACAGGTGTTTGGCATGATCATGACCGCTGGTGATACTAACGAATATCCTTGGCCCGTAGTGCATGAAAAATTCGTTAAATTGAAATATTTATTGAATGATGTTACAAGGATAAAATATTGATGATGGACTTTTAAATCATAGAAGATAGTAGATTTCATGTTCTACTTGACTCTTCTAATGGATTGCTATTTTCGCTGCAGTTGTTGATCTAAAACTTGTTGTCTATTGTATTCTATCAGTTTTTTCTGTTGAGGACTAAGGATAATTTGTTCTACATTATCTTAGTCATAATATTTTTTATTGGGCTAGTTGAGCTCACCCTTTTCCTTTTTGTTCGATTGTTCTTCTCAAGAGATGAGAATATAGCTGGGACTAGTCGGGGTGTGGAGTAATGGTTCAAGACAGTTATTATAGTAGTCCTCACTATTTTATAAAATAGTGTATCAATAATTGTAATGAGAATTTTATTTAAGTTTGGATATTGTCTACAAGATAATATTTGTTCTAAAACTCACAGCACATATGTCGTCGTATTTTGCACACAATTGTATTAATAAAGTTTGTATTTGGATTCTGTACCATATATTGGTGACTCAAAATGGGTTGTGTGGACCTATTTTGGGGGCGTCACAGTTGGTATCAGAGCTTAGGGATATGATCTTTGATGGAGATCTGGGGTTAGAACTAGGAAGAGAGTGACAAGTAAATCCTTCGCTAATATGTCCTACCTAAGCTTATTTGTTATTTGTTATTGGTCGGTCAGAATATAGGGTTAATATGTGGCATATGAATTTCTTTATTTAACAATTGTTTTATGGCAGTATTTGAGATTGACATCTGGAAATTTTGAGATGAGCAATGAAGCACATGCAACCATTGAGACACCGACAATCAACAACCAAGATAATGTGCATCAAGAGGGCAATAATCCTCCTATAAACAACAACACCGACCAAATGATGAATGATGGGATGTTTAGGAGTTTTTTACAATTTATGCAAAACCAGACGAGAGAGACTCCTGTTCAAAATGCAGGTGAAAGCAATGGCAACTCACGGCTGGTCACTACTAAGCAATTCAAGGAGTTGGGACCGCCAGAGTTTTTGGGAAAGCCAGAGCCACTAATGTCAGAGACATAGATTAAGCAGATTACCAAGATATTTGATATCTTGGGATGAACTGAAGAGCAAAAGGTTCCATTCGCCACCTTTATGTTGCGCGAAGAGGCATATTACTGGTGGTAATCCGTAAAACGTACTCATCTGTCCGCACGTAAGATGTCTAGGGAGAGGTACCAAGAATTATTCAACGACAAGTACTTTCCAAAAAGTATTCGTCATATAAAGGAGGTGGAATTCTTAAAACTGGAGCAGAACAATATGACTGTATCGCAATACGAGGTAAAGTTTGCGGAGTTATCCCGGTTTGCATCCCATTTGGTAGATAACAAGGAGCGAATGACGCGAATGTTTCTAAGAGGTTTGAAACCTGAAATTCGTCAACATCTTATCTCTCATAAACTTTGCTTGTATTCAGATGTAGTGAATAGGGCTCAATCATTGGAGCAGGATTATGAGTCAACTCAACCAAAAGATAACAACCGACAACATGAGAATAGTTATACCGGTGGCAACAATCATCGAAGTAGTGATAGCCAACGTGCCAGAAATGGTAACCACTTCGGTGGTAATCTTGGCCAAGATAATAGAAGAAATGATTCAAGTGGAAATTCAAGAAGAGAAGATTTAACAATGACGGAAAGACATTGATAGCAACACTAGCAACAACAGTTTCTAGGGGAGGAGAACGACCGCCAGTTAAATGCTACAGATGCGGAGAGGAGGGACACATAAGTCCAAACTGTTCACAGCCTTCCAAGATGTATTACAGTTGTGGAAAGGACGGTCACATAGCCCAATTTTGTCCGGTAGCAAAGTAAAGTCCAGCTCGGACGGTGTCACCAAAGGCCACTACGGACAAAATAAAGTCGGTGGTTCAAGGAAAAGTATTTGTCGTAACGTCCCAAAAGGAGAGGAATCCAAACGAAGTTATCACGGGTAAGCTAATTATAAACTCTTGCGAAGTCTATACCTTATTAGATACCGGTTCTACCCATTCTTTTATTTCTTCTGCTTGTGCTCAATGTTTAAACTTGACCCCAAAGAAATTAGACTTTGACTTATCAGTTGAAACTCCGTTAGGAAAAACTTTCATTACATCCACGGTTTATAAATCTTGCTTGATTCAAGTTGGGACCATCACATTACCTGTTGATCTCATCTTTTGCATTTGATGTGATTTTAGGGATTGATTGGTTAACTACTCATCATGCTAAAATTGATTATTTTTGTAAGGTTGTTAGTTTTCATATTCCTAACCAACCTGTTATGCGAATTCAAGCAACCAAACTGCTAAAGTCAATCACTGTCATATCAAGCTATAAAACCATCCGTTTATTGAAAAATAGATGTCAAGCTTTCTTAGCCCATGTTATGGATTTAAACAAAAATACGTTAGATTTGAATAATATTTCTGTTGTTAATAAATTTTTTGACGTATTTCCTGAAGAACTTCCTGGTCTGCCCCCAGAGCGTGAAATCGAATTTTGTATTGACCTTGAACCTGATATAAAACCCATTTCTAAAACCCGATATTGAATGACTCCTATTGAACTTTAGGAGTTAAAAACCCAAATACAGGAGTTGTTAGATATTGGTTTCATTCGTCCTAGTACATCTCCTTGGGGTGCTCCTGTTTTATTCGTAAAGAAAAAAGATAGGAGTATGCGACTTTGCATTGACTATCAGGAGTTGAACCATGACACCATAAAAAATAGGTACCCGTTACCTCGCATTGATGATATGTTTGAGCAGTTGCAAGGTGCTAAATTCTTCTCAAAGATCGATCTTTGTTCTGGATATCATCAGTTAAAGATTAAAACTGATGACATTCCAAAGATTGCTTTCAGAACTCGGTACGGGCATTACAAATTTCTAGTCATGTCTTTTGGATTGACTAATGCTCCTGCGGCTTTCATGGATATGATGAACCGAGTATTCAAGAAATATTTGAATCATTTTGTGGTTATTTTTATTGATGACATCCTCATCTACTCCAAAAGCCGTGAAGATCATGAGCAACACTTGAATTTGATACTCCAAAAGCTTCGCGAAAACAAGTTATACGCCAAGTTGAAGAAATGCGAGTTCTGGCATGAGGAAGTAGCATTCCTTGGGCACGTGATAGCAAAGTATGGAATATTAGTGGACCCGAGAAAGATTGAAGTAATACAAAGTTGGGACAACCTAAGTCAGTAACCGAAGTACGTAGCTTTCTGGGCTTAGCTGGTTATTATCGGAGATTCGTGGAAGGATTTTCTCGAATCGCTACTCCATTAACTCAGCTGACTTGAAAAGATACAAAATTCGGATGGAGCGAGGAATGTCAGAAGAGCTTTTAAGAACTCAAGAGGAGACTCATTTCAGCGCCTATTCTGACAATACCATCAGGCTCGGAGGGATTTGCATCTACAGCGATGCTTCAGGTAGAGGTTTAGGATGTGTTCTCATGCAACATGGGAAAGTCATAGCCTATGCCTCACGATAACTCAAAGAATATGAGAGGAATTATTCTACTCATGATCTAGAGTTGGCAGCAGTCATTTTCGCGTTAAAGATCTGGAGGCACTATCTGTATGGGGAGAAAGTGGAGATTTATACAGATCACAAAAGCCTCAAAATATTTCTTTACCCAAAAGGAACTCAACATGCGGCAACGACGTTGGCTCGAGCTGTTGAAAGATTATGACCATACCATTTAATACCATCCCAAAAAAGTGAATGTAGTAGCTGACACGTTGAGTAAAAGATCATATGCGGGTACGAGTACGATATTGTCAACACAAATGCCCATTTTGTATAACTTACAAAGGATGGAGATAGAGTTAAAAGACTCCAACTACTCACGTGATGATGGCAAATATACGAGTAGAACTGACTTTAATCAATAAAGGTAAAGCTGCTCAAGCTACAGACCTGAAACTGATGAGTATGAAGAATAAAATACAAGAAGGTGCTATTTCAAAAGCAAGAATCAACGAAAAAGGAATACTTCAAGTCAACTATAGACTTTGTGTTCCTAACGACTCTGATTTAAAGTACAAAATTATGATGGAGGCACACAACACCCTATTTGCAATCCATCTTGAAAGTACTAAAATGTATCATGATCTTCGACATATATTTTGGTGGAGCAATATGAAGAGAGAGATTGCAAAGTTTATCTCAAGGTGTTTAACCTGTCAACGTGTCAA
Organism: Panax notoginseng; assembly: GCA_016801055.1. Classification (NCBI taxonomy): domain Eukaryota; kingdom Viridiplantae; phylum Streptophyta; class Magnoliopsida; order Apiales; family Araliaceae; genus Panax; species Panax notoginseng. Next base: position 122,312,303 of record CM029013.1, read on the forward strand.
GGCGGAGCATCAAGTACCAAAAAGTCCATTGCAACCACTTAAAATTCTAGAATGGAAGTGGGAGCACATCACCATGGATTTCATTACCGGTCTTCCCAAGGTTTCTCAAGGCATATATGCAATTTGGGTCATTGTTGATAGATTAATCAAGTCTGCTCATTTCTTATATATACGAGAAACTTATTCACTTGAACGCCTTGCTCGTATGTACATAAATGAGATTTTGAGATTCCATGGTATGCCAGTATCCATAGTTTCTGATCGAGACCCAAGATTTATTTCACGATTTTGGGTTAGCTTACAGAAAGCTATGCACTGATTTATGATTCAGTTCTGTATATTATCCTCAGACGAACGGGCAATCAGGAAAGACTATTCAAACTCTTGAAGATCTATTAAGACATTGTGTCCTAGACTTCAAAGGAAGTTGGGACAAGTACTTGCCATTGGTGGAATTTTTTTACAACAACAGTTATCAAGCAAGTATAGGTATGACTCCATTTGAGGCATTGTATAGACGAAAGTGCCGCTCTCCAGTATACTGAGATGAGGTGGGTGAAGCAACGTTGTTGGGACCAGAAATGGTACGCATGAGTACGGAAAAGATTTAAATGATCCGACAACGTATACGAACCTCACAAGATGGATAAAAGAGTTCTGTCGATCTTCATTGAAGGGACAGTTCAATGTTGGAGATCATGTATTGTTATGTGTTGCTCCATGGAAAGGTGTTACGATATTTGGAAAGAGAGGAAAGCTCAGCCCTCGATTCTTTGGTCCATTTGAAATCCTCGATTGAGTAGGAACTATGGCCTATAGACTCGCCTTACCGCCAAGTATGTCTCGTGTTCATAACATTTTCCACATATTCATGCTACGTAAATATGTGAAAGACCCGAACCACATTATTGAATTAGAACTAGACGAGATAGCAGAAGATTTAACGTATGAAGAGGTTCCTATTAAAATCTTGGATAAAAAGAAATATATTCTACGCTCAAAGGTTATACCTCAAGTCAAAGTTTTATGGAGAAATCACGATATTAAGAAAATGACCTGGGAGTTAGAATCTGATATGAAAACAAGGTATCCTCACCTCTTTGACATACCAGGTACGTACATCAATTTCGAGGACGAAATTTCATAAGGAGGGGAGGTTGTAAGACCCCAACTTTTTATGAATAAAGATTTAATTTCTCTAATTATTATTTTGAATAATATGGTGTTGATTTGATATAATACTTTAGTTATGGGTGAAATGTGCAATTTTTGCAAAGTAAGTAAGTGGTTATAAAATATTCGTTTGGTCGAAAAATATTCTTTTTGTCGGAGAATATTAGTACGACGGCGCAATCATTGGTGGACCACATAACAGAATAACTGTCGGATATAGAAATCGACAAAAATAACATTTTTATAAAAATAATGGCAAAACTTTTACTGTTAACTGTTGAAATACCTGGTGATAAAAGTACAGTAATACGCGTGGTTGCAAAGTAGCACACGGTATTGCACAATATTTCTGATTATTGATTCTTACGTAAGAAGTCACTCAGTTTCAATAATTACCATAATTACCACAGTAATTGTTGCATAGTATCTCATATAGTTGATTCAATTATTGTCATAGTATGCAATAATTTATATTAATTGGCATGGCAAAATTATTCATATTATTAGTTAGTATTATTGGCAATATCTAGAAAATTCTGTTGAGGAAAGGGGTAGGTTATCTAATTGCGAGCCAATAAGGATAAATCTTTATCGGAAAGCCCCCTCTTTTCTGGGAATGATCTGGTTGTTAATATTGTGAGCTTATAATATTAATTATGAACAATTATTATGTGGTGGATATTGGTTCAATTTTGATATAAATGATGGAATTTTGCATGAATTATTTGTTAAAAGTTTGGCAATTATCTTCTCTAATAAAATATTAATTCAAATATATTATTATAATATTACAATTTTTTTTATAATTTAAATGGTAAGATTATTATAATAATATATAATTTTTAGCATGTGAATAAAGGTGGAGTGGAGGTTAGCAATTTGAATTGAAAAACTTTCCGTGCACTTCTCTTATTGGTGGATGGAATAAGTTTTTCTGCGTATATAATATTTGTCCTTTTTTTGGTGGATGACAACAATTCTCCTGCAATCCTTTATTTTCCAAAGTTTGTGGTTCTCACCCATTGGAAATGAGAGGTAGGCATATGTTAGGCACATATGAAGAAAAGAAAAAGTTAGGTTAATTAGTTGTTCTTTTGCTCTGAATTTCACTATAAGAGGAGGGTTACCCCTCCTTCCTCAGCACACCATTACAATATCAAAAATTCTTATTCTATAGTATTGCGAGTATTTTCTTGAGTATAAGGATACTTTGAGTGTAGCTTTTTGTGCAAGATTTTCTCAGAATAATATCTGATATTTCAGTTAAATCCAGTTTCTATTGAGGTAAAGGATATTTTTTTTTGCAATACTCGTAAGAAATATTATTTTCTTTCATACTCCATATTATGAAAGGGATATTATTTTATTTTGTATTCCTAAATTTAAACTTACTATGATAAGTATTGCTTTTATAATTCCTAAAATGATTAGAAATTTCTTAAGTTTTGCACTTCATCTAATATCATTTCACGGGAATATTGGTCTGAACTTTCTTGATAAATTTCCATATTTTCATGTCGGGTTACCATTCATAAAGTACTATTCACGGGATATGATTCACGATGTACTATTCACGACAAAAATTAACTCTTTTTTGTCTAAATTATTTTTGATACATAAATATCATTCTTAAATTTTACTTCACAAATAGTTATCATGTTGACAATTTGGACATTTTTGAACTCTGGATAAATTAAATTATAATTCTCTAATATTTATCCTTTATCTCACTTGATTGAATTTTTATATCATTGTCATCATCCTCATGCTTATATTGTATTGGAAGTTATCTTTGGCCCGTAGTGCAAATATGGACTATTGATTGGTATGATTATGACCAAGAATTGTGTATTGGTATAATCATAACCTTTAATGTTACATATAAGATTTGTGGTGAAAGTCCTTTTTGGCCCGTAGTGCATAGATGGACAGGTGTTTGGTATGATCATGACCGCTGGTGATACTAACGAATATCCTTGGCCCGTAGTGCATGGAAAATTCGTTGAATTGAAATATTTATTGAATGATGTTACAAGGATAAAATATTGATGATGGACTTATAAATCATAGAAGATAGTAGATTTCATGTTCTACTTGACTCTTCCAATGGATTGCTATTTCCGCTGCAGTTGTTGATCTAAAACTTGTTGTCTATTGTATTCTATCAGTTTTTTCCTGTTGAGGACTAGAAATAATTTGTTCTACATTATCTTAGTCATAATATTCTTTACTGGGCTAGTTGAGCTCACCCTTTTTCTTTTTGTTCCATTGTTCTTCTCAGGAGACGAGAATATAGCTGGGACTAGTCGGGGTGTGGAGTGATGGTTCCAGACAGTTATTATAGTAGTCCTCACTATTTTGTAAAATAGTGTATCAATAATTGTAATGAGAATTTTATTTGAGTTTGAATATTGTCTACAAGACAATATTTGTATTAAAACTCACAACACATGTGTTATCGTATTTTGCACGACAATTGTATTAATGAAATTTAGATTTGGTTGCTGTACCATGTATTTGGCAACTCAGAATGGGTTGTGTGGACCTATTTTGGGGGCGTCACAATTAAGGTTATAATTCACCTTCAATCAACTTCCCCTTTCTTTATATTCATTATTATTCATCATTGCCTCTTGTCTAGTATTGGCGCTGCGACGCCAATTTCCTTCTTCTATGTCGCGCTGCAGTGCGACTCATCAGTGTCTGGGATCCGGGAATGGCGGTGCAGAGCCATGTTCATAGGCTTGGGTGGCGCTGCGGCGCCGACCCTGAGCCTTTGATTTTTTTTTAAGTTTTTCAATTCCAATCCATTTAGGGCTCGTAACTTAATCGTATAAGTCAGAATTGGCTCGTTCAAAATCCATTATCTCACATATCTTGTATACTATGATTTCATTAGGACACCTTACGTTTTTTAATCCGTTAACATTAAATTCACTGTTTAAATTTCTTATTACGCGTTCGTTAAACGTTCGTGAACGTTCATAGCTCGTTTCTTCGTTTTAAGTCTGACTTCGACCATTCTTGAGTCCACAACTCTTAAATGCAATGTTCTACGATACGCCAATGAAAACTAAGATTTTCGAGTTAAACGGTGACTTTTGACTTTTATTTTGAGAATTTCACGATTTCGACGATTATCGTCTAATCTTGTAAATTTCGCCATAACTTTGTTACTTGAGATTTTTACTCCGTTCAAAATGGATTCATTCCATTATCCATACATCCATCATACTACACATCATATATCATCTAACCCTACATATGATGGTTTTAAACTTATCCATCAACAACATATAATAAATATTCATGTGTTCTTCATTAGTTCATAATTCTATGATTATGATTCCACTTGCAACATGATTATTAATGTTTAATATCCACTAATAGTCATCCTTGTTACTCCTTATGATACACGCTCCACCAATTTCCACTTCTCTATCAAGATTATAATTGAAGAGATGAAGATTAATGATTAAGATTTCATCACCTTTGATGTTCTAACTTGCTTCTTCTTCCTTGATTAGTTGAAATAACTCTCACTTCTCTCTCAATATTATTGCTCTAAGATGTTGGTGATTTTGAACAAACAACAATGACCAACATAGCTCTTTATTTATAAGCTTTGCAAAGCGAGGGCACAATGGTCAAAAGGCCACCCACTTCCTTACTATTTAATACTTGTTAACAAAGCCACCTCTTTTACTTGGCCACCAAGTGACTAGCCATGACTCACCATGGGAGGCCCACATGGGTTGCCCTATGGGTTTTTCTCACCCGGTGACCCATCGGTTCGATCCACGGGTTCGGTTCTTGGTTTGGGCTTAGGTTTACTTAACTTTGGGCCTAACATATTCCACTTGGGCTTTTCCAATTCATAATAAAATCCTATTAGTCCATTACTAATGCTTTAGGCTTTTAACGTATAATCCTCGTATTCTTCTTGTATACTAGTTCGTATAACATTCATCATATACATTATATTATCTTTCTTATATACTTGTACAACCCCTCGTATCATACTCGTATTCATTACCTCGTATAATAATTTTCTAATTATATACGACCATCATTTATTCAAATCTTCACCTTCCTTAACATTCTCGAACTTATTACGCGGTCAAAAAACTACGTTTGTCATAATTGAATTATTATTAGATAACCCATCCTTCCTTATCATTCTATCGTTACGTATTTCTCGGAAGTTCAAAAATAATTCCCGAGCAGAAATGGATGAATAGTATTTTTCAGAGAATTTCTCGAAAAACTTTTTTTTCATCTTGGAAATTCAAACACCTTAAATCTTGCACTTAGCCAGAATACGACGATATTATTCCTCTTTTAGGTTATAGAATAACCTTTATCACGCTTACTCGTTATAAATAACATATATTATAATTTTTTTCATTATTTATTCAAATAAAATCATTTTACATTTAATCCGATTTTCTCGGTTGTTACAAAATGTATGTGATTTGATGATGAAGCATTTAAAGTATAACTGTATGTAAGTTTTGTACAGTCCTTAACTGAGATATCTATGTACAAGAACTTAGAATTGTATGATTAAACTTGTTAGATTAATCTTTATCCTATCTGCATGTGTAATAGATAGAATCATTATAAAAGGATGCTCTACATGATATCAACATCATCATCAAAGAAATCTACATATGCTTAAAGTGAAATTAGATTAATGTATATTTGTACAAGTTAGTTTTTTAAAGTCATTCAAAAGAATTAATGTACAAGGACTTCGATTAGAAAGATCAAATAATGTTAGGTTGATCTTATGGAAATTGATATGGTGTATAAATGATAGGAAATCATGATCGTAATGTTACTCTGCCAGTTCATATTATGAAGATACTTCTCAGAGTCAACCTTGTATAACATCAGAAGATCGTAGAGTTCACTCCATCTCATAGATAGAAAATCAGCTTGTGAAGTGGACAAATGATCTTAAAGGTTGCAAGACTATCACAGAGTTGCAAAAGGAGTCGAAGAAGGTTTTAAACATCATCTAGTAAAGTCGATCAACTTGCCAAGTGATTAATGGACCATAAAGAAAAGATTACTCAGTAAAGGATGATTGTAGAATACTCTAAGCAGACATTGAATAAAAACAATATCGAAAGATAACTTCAATATCGTTCAGTGAAATCAAGATCGTAAAGTCAGCCTCAGAACAGTAAAGCAAAATGTGAAGCGTTGATTACAAGAATTAAAGGAGATCACCAAGCTCGATCAGTTTGTGCCATGGATATAAAGTAAAGATTACGTAAGAAGAAGCATATGGAAAGAGAATTTACTGTGATGATATCTGAGTATATCTCTCACAAGAAGAGATCTCCAGAAGTAAAACTAAAGGTCACAACTATAAGTATATTTTGTTAGGTTTGTAATATCCATGAACATGTAACAAATTACATACATAGAGCGAAAGCGTGAAAAATTAGTTTTAAAATTTTACAAACCATATACCCGGATTATCCATTATGCACAATTATTAATTAGATGAAAAGAGATGGAGATAAGATTCATACCCTTGTCGAAACAAGCTTCCTCAGGTACGAGTTTACCTCCAATTCCTTTTCACGTTTAACTTGAATCCACCGGGTTTGATTCATTCTTTTGATCAACGTTAGCCACCCAAACTTTTGGCCTCTAGAGGTGATCCACCAAGGAAGAACAAATATTCAAGAAGATATGTGTTTGGCAAAACTCTCGTTCTATCTCTATAGAATATACGTACTCTCCCAACTTTTGAAATTGTCAGTATGTTCCACCCTAATCCATAATAAGACCTTCTTATTTATTGATGTAGACAACCCTCCTATACCATTTAGAAATAGGGTTTTGACTTAATTAATTAAACTCTTTTAATTAATTAGGCTCCTAATCCAATTAGAAATAATTGAGAGTACCTTTATTAATTAATTCCCAAACTTATTTGGGAATTAAATAATAATAATAATAATAATAATAATAATAATAATAATAATAATAATAATAATAATAATAAGACTCATCTTATTAATTTATATTTAATATTTTTAAAATATTAAATAATAAATATTAAGCTATTAAATTTATTGTATCACCATAGATTAAATTAAATACACTTAACTTATTATTACAATTATGTCATTTACTTCTTAAATAAATATTTTCCTTTTATGATGTGACATTTAGGTTCTCCATATTAAACCGGTTGTGAATAAATCAATTAGAACAATTCTAATCTTATTTAAATAAATAAATTAAATTAGTAATTTATTAAAATAACTAACATTTATTCTACAATAAGGATAAACCTGCTTAGCGATCAATGACTTTCCAAATAATATAGATTTCAATATTAAGCATAAAAGAACATAAAAGAACTTTTGAGTAAATAGTTATCGTATAATTCAATCATTCCGCCATACAATGTCCCAATTAAATATAAGACATGAAATATCTGTTAAGTCTTATTTTATTTAATTATATGCATTTCGATTCACAAATGTACAACTCTAAATAATGCAAATTAGAAACTCATTTCTAATTTCATTCCACCTTGGCTAAGGATTCTTGAGTTGTCATTTATTGGATCACATAGGACATTCTCTCATTTTACTAGAAGCGGTAGATTCTTTATTGATCATTCATTATCTCCATATATAACTTATTACACCCAAGCATAACCTTTGATATACTCTAAGGGTCTTAAGGGACATGTCAAAGTATAACTTATCATACATAAGGTACTATGATGATCTTAAGTCTAAGGATCACTTATACTACTATCGCTGCATGAATTTCTATTGATAGGCAAGTAAAACTCCACTACGTATTCCTTAGCGAGCCACGTTCAGTGAACTTATTCTCCAATAAACACCTACATACTTGCTTTAGTGTCTCCACACAAATGATTATGAGATCAATCATCCTCATATCAATGAGTAAGCAGCGTATGTACCAATCTATTCGGATTCACTAATCACTTTTTTAGTAATCCAACGATTGGGAACATTTTAGTTTTTAAGCTATCTAGGAATTTAGATCTCATTAACATGATCTCATCATGATTCTAAAAGCATTGCTTAAAACTATGGGTTTATCACATATTAAGTAATAGCACCATATAGATAAATTAAAGCCTTTAATAAATAATTACTTTTATTAATAAATGAATAAGATTGTTACAAAGTATATGCTTTATCATATTAAATATGATTGGCTTGTGTGCATATTACTTTTAATCTCCCACTTGCACTAAAGATTGCCATGGTATCTCATACCCATCTTCTCTAAGTGACGATCAAACTGTCGTTGGATAAGCTTCAGTAAATGAATATGTAATGTTGTTCTTGAGAGTCCACTATCTCTATAGTGACTTCTCCTCTTTCAATGATTCTCTAATCAAATGAAAGTGTCGCAACACATGTTTAGATCCAAGATGAGACTTAGGAACTATTCCTTAGTTCTGTAATGAATTTTTCATCCAAATAATCAACTTGTAGCTTCATTTACAGCTATATACTTTGTCTTTGTCACTAAACCAACAACTCTTTACTGTTTGGAACATTTCCAATTCAATGCACCACCGTTCAAGTTAACGATTTACCCTAAAGTGAATTTATTATCGTCTTGGTCAGTCTGAAAAACTTGAGTCTGTTTAGCCCTCTAGTTTTAATTTAGTCCCACCATGAATTTTGTTCACATCCTTAGTGTCAGTTAAGTACTTTAAGATAATTTTCACTGTCTTACAATGATATTCTCTAGAATATGACTGATCAACATCAAGTCTCGTACATTTTATTGTATACATGATAGTAACTCATGCGATCTCTCTTTTATTGGGGACAATTTAGAGAGATTCATTGTGACACCCCCAAATCTGGATACTCTATTCCCATAGGATTTGGTGTTCACTGTCCAAACATTCATTTCTAACTACCCAAATTAAATAAAACTTATGCAATAAATCTTTCCATTAAAGGGTTACATAACTTAAACCAATAAATCCCAGGTTATCCAATCTTAAAACATTCATGAAATGCGGAAAAATAATTAATTACATCTCATGATTAAAACTAAGTCCGAAAACATAAGTCTCAACAAATTAACAAGTCTTCAACACTTGTAAATCTTGCCTTTTCCTTTGCTAGTGGTTGGCTCGTCAACCTTCTCAACTTTAGCTGCAATGGTTATAAATATGTAAGAGTGAACAAAATAAATGCTCACTTAAAAGGACATAATATCTGGCAATGAATAACTCAATTGTATTGAATAACATTTTCTAATATCGATAATCAAGAACTGATACTGGAAATCATCCAAGGGTCACAAGACCATGATCTATGTCCCATGTTATAAGTTTTTCAGCTTAAACCCTTAACAATCTTTAGACTTAATGGACCTTCTTACTCGTACTTAGGGTGATTAGCCCTTTGTACCATGTATTATGCACAAACATCTAAACGCTTTCGCGTAAATAATCCCCTATAGTAGGGTTGTTCATCTCATTTTTAACATACGAGTTAGCACCAAAGGAAGTTTGGTTTGGATAAGTTTTAAGGGTAATTTAGAGTTCAACGTACGTCAACTAAGAATTAGTTGAATCAACAGTGTAATGATAATGTCAGGGTTCAAAAAAGACGTATTACAGAGTAGTTATGAACCATAAATGAATAGTGTACTACAACAAATTCATACTTTAAGAATAAAGTTCAAAGCATTGAAAAGATATAATAAACCTTGCTTGAACAAAAATGGTAAGCTAAGGTTACATTTTCCAATAAGGAAACAAAATTAAGAACTTTGCTCAATAGAAATCAAGAACTTGCGTAATTTATAAATAAGATAGGATAACAAACTTGCATAATTATAAACAAGGTAGAATAAGCTCAAATAAAGATTAGGGTTAGAGAACAAGCTCAACTGACTAATAGATTCAAGAAACTTGCGTAATGTAAGAGTAGGGATAGGAGACTTGCCTCGTGCGTTAGCTACAAAATTATAACCCACACTTCCCGAACACTCTAAACATTACATTAACATCATAGCACAACTTTAGCCACATAATATTAATCTCATAGATTCAACTTCCACTTTTATATAACTTGTGGATCTAATTTGAATTCTGATTTCTTAAATCGATATAACTTAACCAATCTAGAGTTCTTTCTTAGATAACGATTCAAATTCATTAATCACATAATAAAGCTTTACAATAATAGCTTAAAGTATAATTTATAAATTTTCACAACTTGAAATCATCAATTACACATGAACAATCTGTTATAATATCTTGATATAATCCTAACAGATTGTCATGAACTTTAAACTAGATTAGACTAAGTTTAAGTGATTAAACAAATAACATCTCATCACTGTCTCTGTTCTGGGTCTGGCGCAGCTGTGCCATTTTTGACTTTGACACCAGCGCAGCTGCACTGGTGTGCAGACAGAAATTATGCAGACTATTTTTTGGCTATGTTCAAACTCAACTCACGAATTACACTATTTAAGCAACAAATTGAACACACCCAAATCACATAAACTTCATATAAACGTTACCCAACATGTATACATCGATTTAAAACATCAAAACAACAACAACAACAATCAAATTAAATCCTTTTAAATTCCAAATTTTTGTAAAAACTCCATTTTTAGACATCCTTAGCAAAAATAATCACTGAAAATTTGTTACCACACTAAAACAACCCGTTTAAATCACTTTACTTTCGTTTCTTCATGTAGTTTTATAACCATAAATCAATTTACTCATTATTGAAAGTAGTATGCATACAAGCCAATCATGTATGATGATAAAACATATACTTTGCAATCAATCTTATTTATTTATTAATAAAAGAATTATTTATTAAAGGCATTTATTATCTACATGATGTTGTTTTAATAATATGTGATAAACTCATAGTTTTAAGTAATGCTTTTAGAATCATGATGAGATCACACTAATGAGATCTAAATTCTTAGATAGCTTAAAAATAAAATGTTCTCAATCAATGGATTACTAAAAATGGGATTAATGAATCTGGATAGATTGATACATACGTTGCTTGCTCATTGTATGAGAATGATTGATCTCATGATCATTTGTGTGGAGACACTAAAGTAAGTATGTAGGAGCTTATTAGAGAATAAGTTCACTAAACGTGACTCGCTAAGGAATACCTAATGAAGTTTTACTTACATGTCAATAGAAATTCCTATAGTAATAGTAGTACAAATGATCCTTAAACTTGAGATCATCATAGTATCTTATATATAATGAATTACACTTTGACTTATTCCTTAAGACTCTTAGAGTATATCAAAGAGTATGCTTGGGTGTATTAAGTTATATATAGAGATAATGAATGATCAATATAGAATCTACCACTTCTAGTAAAAGAAGAGAAATATCCTATGTGATTTGATAAATGACAACCCAAGAATCCTTGGCCAATGTGAAATGAAATTAGAAAGTAGTTTCTAATTTGTATTTATTCAGAGTTGTGCATTTGAGAATCGAAATACATATAATTAAATATAATAAGACTTGACAGTAATTTCATATCTTATATTTAATTGGGACATTGTATGGTGGAAGGATTGAACTGTACGGTAACTATTTACTCAAAGGTTCTTTTATGATTAATGTTAAAATTTATATTATCTGGAAAGTCGTTGATTGCTAGGGAGGCTTATTCTTATTGTAGAATAAATGTTATTTATTTAAATAAATTAATAGTTTAATTTATTTATTTAAATAAGATTAGAATTGTTCTAATTAATTTATTTAAAACTGATTTAATATGGAGAACCTAAAGGGTTACACAATAAAATGAAGAATAATTATTTAAGATGTTAATGGCATAATCGTAATAATATGTTAAGTGCATTTAATTTAATCTATTGTGATAGAATACATTAAATAGCTTAATATTTATTATTTAATATTTTGGAAATATTAAATATAAATTAATAATAGGCGTCTTATTAATATTATTACAATTATTAGTAATTTTAATTTCTAAAAGAGTTTAGAAATTAATTTAATATAAGTACTCTCATCTATTCCTAATAAGATTATGAGGCAAATTAATTAAAAGAGTTTAATTAATTATCCCTAATTAGATTAGGGAGCCTATTTAATTAAAGGAGTTTAATTAATTAAATAATACATTATTATATTATATAGGGTTATCTGATATCTTTATAAGAGGAGTCTTATATCAGATATCACATATATGTGATTCCAATTGTTAGAGAGTACGCCCCATTTTTCTATACAGATAGGAAAGACTAGGGTTTGAGCCAATACACCCTTCTTCTTGAATATTCTTCTTCCTTAGTGGATCACCTGTAGAGGTCATACACTTGGGTGGCTAACATTGATCAAAGAAAGGAATCTACTTGGAGATTCAAGGAGATCGCAGAGAAGTAGGAGTTAAACTCGTATCTGTGGAAGCTCGTATCTACAAGGGTATGATTCCATAACTTCATGTTCTTCTTTTTAATTAATAATATACATAAAGGATGATCCGGATAATTGGTTTGTGAAATTTTTAAAAAATCTGATTATACTTTACTTCCGCTAATTTTGCAATTTGATTGCATCTATGCTTTTCACAAAACCTTACAATTATAACATGAATTGAACATAAATTTGATTCCAAAATAAGCCATATCATAAGTACATCATTGTATTTCTTTGTAAACATAATTTCTTCACATATATCATATTTTCACGGATTAACCAACTCTAAATCATATACAAAACATATATAAACAATTTGTATACACATATTTACCATATCTTCAACAATTATTCATAAAAATCAATTACAGGTAACCTTTAAATAGAACAAAGCTAAAACTTTTAAAAACTAAAATTATACATTTGATTACTTGTATTTTGGTTAGCTAAAAGATAAGAGAGGCTTGTTAACCTTCCTCCTTCTTCTAAATTCTCAAACTCACAGAGAAACCTCTCTTCTTCCTTCTCACTTTTCTCTCTATTTTCTCTTCTTCTAAACTTTACGTAGAACTTATAACTGATATAAAATATATACATATAATAATATACGTAATATAAAACTGACAAACATAATATCTATGTTTATTACAATGTCAGTTATGCTTTTTTTTTAAATTCAAAAGATGCTTGTTTGGCAAAGCAGAATTAAAATATAGACTTAAAAGCCTTGAGCCTTGTTTGGTAAAACTACATTAAACCTCTTTTAATTTATTTTAATAAATCACTTACCATGTAGTTTAATTTCCACACTTTATTTAGTTAAATTCTAATATTCAAATTTAATTAAAGTTAACATCAACTTATTAAATCATATAGCCACATAAATCAAATTGCTCCATAAATCAAATAATCTTAGAATTATAATTTCAATATAAATTATAATTTTATCTAACAAATTAATAACTCTCTAATTTAATTATTAAATTAAATTAGAATATTACCATTATGTAATATGATGATAAATTAACAATTCATTTAATTTAATCAACTCATTAAATTAAAATTCCAAATGACAAAATTACCAAACATCAATTTAATTAATAAATTACACTAAATTAAATTAGCCCCCCCACCACAATTCATGAAGTATTTATTTAACTAAGAAATAATCAAATATCCATTTAACAATAAATACATCATCTAAAATATTTATTTAATTCAATAAATATTTTAAATTACATATAAAAATTTTGGATAGTTACATCCTTCCCTCCTTACAAGAATTCTGTCCCAAGAATCACAACTCAAACAATTCATTCGTCACATTCTTCCCTCCTTATAAGGATTCTGTCCCCAGAATCGTAGACACAGATCAAACAAATAACTTAGGATAGCTTTTCATCATCTTGTCTTCGAGTTCCTACGTAGCTTCCTCGGTATTGTGGTTCCTCCATATCACCTTCACAGAAGGTATCACTTTATTCATGAGCACTTGTTCTTTTCTGTCATCTATCTGGATAGGAGTTTCCTTATAAGATAAATCTTTATCGAACTGTAACGGTTCGTACTCGATCACATGTTTGTAGTCAGGTTTATACGGTCATAACACGGAAACATGAAAAACATTGTGAACATGTTCCAATTCTAGAGGTAGAGCTACCTCGTTAGCCACTTCACCTACTCTTCGCAACACCTCAAAGGGTCCAATAAACCTTGGGCTTAGCTTTCCTTTCTTACCAAATCGGATCGTCCCCTTTCAAGGAGAAACTTTTAGGGAAACAAAATTTCCAATGTTAAATTCGCGATTTTTTCTGTGTTGATCATCATACTTCTTCTGTCTGTCTTGAGCAGCTACCAATCTTGCCCTGATGATTTTGACAACCTCAGCGGTCTGGTTTACTAGTTCCGGCCCTAACAGTTGACGTTTACCAACTTCATGCTAGCACAGTAAAGTTCTGCATTTTCTGCCGTACAATGCTTCGTAAGGCGTCATGCCAATACTCGCATGGTAATTGTTATTGTAGGCGAATTCAGCCAACGGTAAATGATCATCCCAATTTCCTTTGAAATCTATGATGCACGCTATAAGCATATCTTCTAATGTCTGGATTATTCGCTCGCTTTGGCCGTCTGTTTGAGGATGGTACACCGTACTGATTCTCAATTGTATTCCCATGCATTCTTGTAGTCTCTTCTAGAAGTTTAACATGAATTACGGATCTCTGTCTGACACAATTGACAATTAAATTTCATGTCTCGAAACGATCTCTTTGACGTACAACTTTGCCAACCGATCAAGATTAAATCTAATATTTTTTGATAAAAAGTGTGCTTATTTCGTCAGCCTATCCACTATCACCCAAATTGCATCGTACCCTTTCTGAGTAGTTGGAAGACCTACCACAAAATCCATTGTGACATGCTCCCACTTCCATTTCGGTATCTCTAACGGCTGAAGTAATCCGCTTGGTCTCTGAAGCTCGGCTTTGACTTTTTGGCATGTCAAGCATTTTGCGACACATTCTGCAACATCTCTTTTCATATTTGTCCACCAGAAATGCTGTCGTAAATCTTGATACATCTTCATGCTCCTCGGGTGAATTGAATATCTTGAATTACGAGCTTCAAAAAAATTTTTATCTTTAATTTCAGGTACTGATGGAACCCAGATTCTTCCCTCGAACCTCAGTAATCCTTCGGCATCGATCTTGAACTTCACCTCTCTACCCTCGAACACTCTTTCTTTGATTCTCTCACATCCTTCATCTTGTAGTTGAGCGTTCTTTACCTTGTCCACTAAAGTTGGACTAGCTTCTATCTGGAACAATCTTTCATTCGATTCTTTCAGAAATTTTATTTCCAATTCTAATTTTGCCATTGCTGAAATGAGCTCCTCCTGGGCAGTTAACAACATCAACTTCTCCCGACCATTTCTACTCAAGGAATCGGCAACCACATTTTCTTTACCCGGATGATAAAAGATTTTGCAATCATAATCTTTGATCAGTTCTAACCATCGTCTCTGACGCATGTTCAGATCCTTCTGTGTGAAAATATACTTTAGACTTTTATGGTCCGTATATATCTCACATTTCTCCCCATAGAGATACTGTCTCCATATCTTCAGAGGAAACACCACCGCAGCCAACTCTAAATCATAAGTCGGGTATCCTTTCTCATAGTCCTTCAGTTGCCTTGAGGCATACACAATGACTTTGCCGCTTTGCATGAGCACACAACCCAGTCCTTTATGCGATACATCACTATACACCACAAAGTTTCCTATATTATCCGGTAATGATAACACAGGTGCCATGCTTAGCGTCTTTTTCAACTCCTAAAAACTCTCTTCGCACTTCTCTGTCCAAACAAATCTACGGCTTTCCTTGTCAAATTTGTCAACGGAGTGACAATTTTAGAAAAGTCTTAAATAAACCATCTATAGTAACCTGGTAGTCCCAAGAAACTCCTCACCTTTGATGGTGTCCTTGGTTGATCCCAATTTATTACAGCTTCGACCTTTGATGGATCCACTAAAATCCCATTTTTGTCAATCACATGCCCAAGAAATTGCACACGTTCTAGCCGGAATTCACACTTAGAGAGTTTTGTGTTCAACTTTTCCCTTCTTAGCGTCTCCAACGTCAAACGTAAATGTTTCACGTGTTCCTCTTGAGATTTAGAGTACACCAGGATATCATCAATGAACACCACCATAAACTTATCTAAGAATGGTTTAAACACCCTATTCATTAAATTCATGAGTGCTGCAGGGGCATTGGCCAAACCAAAAGACTTTACCAGAAACTCGTAGTGTCCATACCGAGTTCTGAATGCCGTATTTGGCACATCCTCCTTTCTTACCTTTAGTTGATGATACCCACTTCTAAGATCTATCTTCGAGAAGTATCTAGCTCCTTTCAGCTGATCAAACAAGTCATCTATTCTTGGCAATAGATACTTATTCTTGATAGTGACTTTGTTTAACTCCCTATAATCAATGCAAAGTTGCATTGACCCATCCTTCTTCTTCACGAGTAACACCGGTGTTCCCCACAGATGAATGTATTTCTTGTCTAGCAGCTCTTACAGTTATACCATCAATTCCTTCATATCTACCGGAGCTATCCTGTACGGGGCCTTCTATATCGGAGCAGTCCCTGGTGCTAAATCGATAACGAACTCAATCTCTCTGTCAGGCGAAAGTCTTGGCAAATCATTCAGAAATACGTCCGCAAAATCCTTAACAATAGGTATCTCCTCTAGTTTCACACCCTTCTTCTGAGTATCAACTATATAAGCTAAATATCATACACAACCTTGTCTTAATAACTTCTTAGCTTGCATAATCGTAAGACAACTCGCTTGTCTAGGCGATTTGCTATCATAGAAAACTACCTTTGACAGAGTCATAAGGTTTACATATTTCTTTTGGTAATCAATTATCGCTCCATAATTGAATAGCCAATCCATCCCCAATATAACATCAAATTCCCCAAGTTTAATCGGGATTAAATCTGCTGTCATTAAGTTTCCCTTAATATTCACCCTATAGTTTTTATATACGTATCTAACAAGAATCACCTCCCTATTCACAATTTCTATGTTAAAAGAGAAATTCAACTCTTCACTAGGCAATCCTAAACTCTTAGCAAAATCATTAGCTATAAATGAACAAGTAGCACCCGAATCAAATAATACATATACATCTATATCATTGATTGGAATGATACCTGACACCACATCTTTTGACTGCACCGCATCTTGCACAGCCATGTTAAAGGTTCTGGTTGTGGGTCTTCTCGATGACGTTGGTTCAGTAATAGCCAACGTACCTTCATTGCCACCTCCCTTGCTTCTAATTATACCTCTAACTGTCTTTTTAGGACACTCACGAGCTAAATGATCCTTCGACCCGCATGTGTAACAAGCATTATTCTTCGGTTGATGGCAATTCAAAGCAATGTGACCCTCCTGGCCACAGTTAAAGCACACTCGCTTACCCCTGAAGCACACGCCAGTGTGATTTCTTCCACAGGTAGCACATGCTTCAAATTTCCTCTTTTGCTGGCTACTCTGCTGATTTCTAGCACCTGCACCCTCATTCCACTTCCTCTTGGGGTTATTATTTTCGCCATTGCTACCACCAGTTTTGTATTCATTCTCATTCTTCTTCTTTCTCTATACCTGATTCTATTTTGTTAAGGCATCGCTTCCACCCTCCGAGATAATCACCTTCTCAAGCACTGCGACAAACGTCTTCAGCTAAAACATAGAGACTCTATTGTACAACCAGGGCTTCAATTTGTAAAAACCCAAAAACCCTAATAAGACTCGGATATGTAAATTCAGTTATATTAATAAAAATATCTCCGTTCTGAAAGTGTTATATATTAATATATACTCTATTTAACAAATTAGGTAAAATAAATTTTCGTCCAAAAATTGACGTGCTTAACACTTCGTGCTTAAAAATTTTCTTCCGAAAACGGACTTTTCTTTATATTTGTTTTGGCAAGCTGCTTTGTCGTGCTTGTTGGGATTTATGTAAAATCTAGGTTAGGAATCCTAGATTACAAGCCCTAACCCTAGATTACAAACCCTAACCCTAATTTGTAAATCTTAACCCTAATTTGTAAACCCTAACCTTAATTAGCTAAGCTAAACCCTAATTTGGTTATCCTAACACCTAATTATGATTACTAAACTTCAATTAGGTACTAATAAACATCATTAAGCAACTCTAATCATGAAAAACAAAACCCTAATCAAGATTAGTGAGGATTAGGGCATAATTAAGCTACTAATCTAACCTAATTAGCTCACAAGTAGGTTAGGAGTCACCAAACCAAGTCCCAAGGCTGTACATGAGCTGATAACAAACCCTAAGCAACACAAGTAACTTAGCATTAGATATTTAGGGAGGCAAGTAGGTGAAAAAGTTCAAAAAACCTAAGTTGCTTAAGTCTATAAATAGCAACACATCCTCTGGCCAAACCTACGAATTCTTTAAGCCTATACACTCTTATAAACATACCAAATCAAGCCTAGGTGATAGCAACATCAAATTTAGTAGCTAGAAATCAAAATCAAGTAGGAAAGGTGCAAACCCTAATTCATATCTAGATCTTTGATGCTTTGTTTAAATTATTGTTTAGATGTTTAGATTTGTGTAATAACATGTCATGTTTTCATAACATCTAGATGCCTCGAATTTGTGTTTTAAGCAATCTGGAAATTTTGAAAATACAACCTGATAGTCGAATGTCAGAGCTTGTAGATTCGTGTATGTTAATAATTAGGTCTGTTAATTGTATATTAATTGTAGTATGACATGAGATCTTTAATCTGGAAATAAAAACAGGTTCATTAGAACCATATATTGCAAGATATAGGTGGTCAAAGGTGGTTGACTGATCATGAAGTTCTGTTTTCTGGGTTACCCAGAAAACTCAAAAACAGGTTGAGCCGGCTACTTTGACCAGCCTTTTTAATCACTTTTTGTTTGTTGTTTTAATAACTTTTTGTAATGAATTAATACCTTGATATGCATACTACATATCTATGTCATTAAATTGCTTAATCAGTTCATATGATTACTGGAATTAATGGTCAAAAGTCGTTGACCGAGCTTGACCAAGTTTTCTGGGTTACCCAGAAAACTAACCCAGAAAACTGATGAACATGAAGAACAGCCTTTGGCTATACTTTGACCAACATAGATTGAGACCTTAGAATTATTTTTTGTCAAAACCAGTGTTATATATGTGTACCTTGACATATAGACTACCTATTACAACAAACATAACACAAATCTATTACACAGATTCATAGATATAGAAGCTACAAAACTGTTGACCGATCATGACCACTGTTCTGGGTTACCCAGAAACTCAAGAACAGTTCTGATAGTGACTTTGAGCCTCTATAGCTTCTTGTTTTATGTAGGTTAAAGCACGAAATTTGTCTGATGTTGTACTATTGTATGAGTGCTATAACATATATACTTGTCCAAACCTAGAATCATTAACAGTAACAAAGTAGATCATAGTCAAAATGGTCCATAGACCATGACCGACTGAAACCTAGGAACTCAAGAACACCTATAGCGCCACTTCCTGTCACTATAGGGCTTTAGCGACATGCAATAATTATTTTTTTTAGAAATTAATTAATAAAAATTAGAAATAATTAATAAATAAATATAAAAAAAATATAAAAACAGTTTTAAAAAGTATATTAAGTTATAATAATTAACTTTTGATATTTTTACATAAATTCAATAAATATTTTATTTTATTTGGATATTATTAATAATTAAATTAATAACAAAGTAATTAGAATAATTACTTATAAATAATAAATAATTATTTAAATATAATATTAATGATTTAAAAATCATAATAAATGGTTATAAATTATTTAAAAATAGTAAGCAAGGTTTTTATAAAATTCTAAGTTAATATTAATTATTTAAAAATAGAAAAAACTATTTAAAAATCATTTAAAGGATAAATAAATACTTAAAAATTGTAATATAGTAAATAATCCTTAATTTCCTAATATAGTAATAATTGTATATTAAAATTATATTTTGGGAGTTAAAGTAACTACACTAAGCTCAAGTTGTAGAGATTTGCTCTTGTCCCAAAATGAGTGACCTCATAGTACATGAACAGTGGTCTGCACTCTAAATTACGTAACTTCCAAATTGGTATTCATTGGCTATGGAGATGACTGATGGTGAGTGGTTGAACCACTGCTAGTTAACCATTGTGTTCTCCTTCTACATTTCAGTCTCAAACTTCCATGTCAACCCTTTAGCCAGTCCAAGTTTCTTCTATAAATAGCAGACCAAATTTTCAGATTTTGTTACTTGAAATTGTCTGATAATTCTAAGTTGCTGAGCAATTGTAGAAGCATACTCAGTGTGTAAGGAGTCCAATCCAAGCTTAAGGAGATATAAATTCTAATTTTGTTCTTGAATTGGGTCTTGTTTAGTTCTTGGAATTCCTTAGAATTCTATGTCAATCAAGATGAATTAACATGTTATAATGAGTTTAAGAAGTAGGTTTACATATATGAACTCTTTAATGATGGTTTGGAACAAGTTTAAATCGATAAGAATCAAAGTGAGTAAGGCTCTGTAAAACAGAGTCTGTTACTGCTGTAATTCCCGACTTGGCGCAGCTGCACCCTGTTTATACTAGGGTGCAACACAGCTGCGCCGTACCTCAGAATCAGTTACTGGTTTTATTTATGCTATGTGTTGAGAACTTGGTATCATGATTTATATATATACCTAAAAAGGGGTATAACATGAGGTATAAAGCTTTCTTATGTAGTATGAAGTGATCAACATGATTTAATGAGAGATTGGTAATAAAAACTTAAAGTTTTGAAAACAAACTTTGATGTAATACTTGTTCTACAAATTCTGAACTTAGTGATTCATACGCATGATTGATTTCAAATATAAAGGAGCATGATATAGTGTTTATAGTGTCTTTACTCATGACCAAACTTGTTAGACCTTGTGTTAGAGAAGTTTTCAAGAAAAAGCTTGATATGTTAAAGCTAATATTCATGAATACTACATGATATACATTCTGATCTTGCGAAAGTGTTAACATGACTTGACTACATATGATTAGAGCTTTAAAGTTGCCTTGTATGTGTTAAATTGCATTGTTCAAGTTTAAAATGGTTTCAAAAGCAAACTTGGACATGCTTTCAAACCAAGTGCATTAAGTATGAGTAGTTAAGTTTTGAGAATCTAAAATAACATGTTTATGTTCATTATGTCTCTAAGCATGACTATTATGTGTTTGATATAACGGTAGTAAACCAAGCATGAGTATAGATATGTGTTTAAAGCAATACCAATGCTAGCTTTGAATAAATGATATGAATACTAGGAGCATATGTATTAACAGGTTAAGTAATATCTTTATGTGAGCATAAGGCTAATTAGTACGCATGATGATTACGTGACTCTATTTGGCCTTAATTTTGTGAAAATCTTTAACTAAGACCATGATATGTAAGAGTAAATGTAGAACGACCATATACTTATGTAAAGACCCCTAGCATGTACGAATGAGAAGTTTAAGTGTCTAAGTGTGTTAAAGTTTGGACTGAAACTAGGAGAGCAGAAGCTCAACCCTGGTCTAGCCAGGGGACAGCGCAGCTGCGCCGTCCCTAAGCCTAGCCAGGGCGCAACTACGCCATCCTACAGTCATGTATAGTTTCTATTTCTGATCTGATGTTCAAAGCATACTTATATGGTTACTTTAGGTTGTATTATATGACCAATATGATTTGTAATGTGTTAAGAAGCATACTAGGTGATAGAGTTGAATGTTTAATGAGTAATTACAACTTTCAAAGGTTAAGTTCAAAAGAATGTTTACAAACTATAAAGCAATAAATTGAAAATGTGTTGTTGGACTGTGTGGCGCCATAGAATCTGATTTGTGTTATGAGGATATGTGATATAGTATGTATAAAGTTCACAACTAAGTTAGACGTTTACGTGTACGTTTGAACTTACATATATAAGCTTATGTAACTAATGAATTTTCTATACGTGTAAATATATTATGTTAGGATTCGAAAGAGGGTATTAAGCTTTACTTTGATAAACTACGCTTAAGGCAAGTATCCTAACTTACACAACTTTGGATTTTGTGCAAGTTCTCGAATTTTATTTGATTCGTATTTTGAATGCAAGTATTCGAACCTTACTCTTTATTGAGCACTATTTGAACTTGTGTAATTATTGATCGTACAAGTAGAACTTTGAAAGCATAATACTTCGTAATCTAGAAATGAAATGATTTACAAACCTTGATTTCCAACGATAATTGTTCTTATATATACTGTGAAAGAAAACTGTCTAAGCCATTGCTTTGGCTAGACTATTGATATTGATCGAAAGCTATCCAAACCGAATTAACTTGATGCGGACTCTTATAACTGAGAAAAATAACCCTCTTGGTAGGGGAATTATATATTATCGAGAAAACGACGTGCACACTTAAAAAAGACTAAATGTAATGCATTGACATATGGTACTTTAGGCTGATCACCTATTGTACTCGTTTGTAGAATTTTTAGTTTATTACTGTTGATTCTAGGAGAAGTTCATAGTCCTTAGTGACTGCTCAGTATTCATTACTTTAAAATCTTAAATTGATAAATCTTTAAATATTATTGATATTTCTGTCCATAATGACTATTGTTGATAATCATTGATACTTCTTGCTATCTTAAACTATCTTTATTATTGTACCTTGAGAAATACAAAACTACCTTGAGTACCCTTATTGCTATATTACTTGCTGGGCAAATTTGTTGCTCATCCTTGCTTTCCCAAAAAATATTTCAGTTAAGGCAGAACGTGGTGAGCCCTCTAACAAGGACAAGGGTAAAGAAAAGGCTTTGGAGTAGTTATTCCATAATGCTAGAATGTATTATTATCTAGTTGTAAAAGAAATTATTTATGATAGGCTATGCTTGGTTTAAGTTGTATTGGATTATGTATTAGTTATGTCTAAACGGTGTTTAATTACATTTAAGGTATTATAAGAGATGCTTAAGTTACGAACCCTTAGGATGAGAATAATTATATTATAACAATGTAATTTATTCTATTATTCTGATGTGATGATTTTATTATGTTATTAGAGTTAGTACGTGACAACCAAATTTTAGATAAGCGTGGTCTGAATTTGTGGGTGTCACAGGTTGGTATCAAAGCTGTAGTTATAAACCTTAGGAACGAGAGTTCTTAGATTATAACTTAGGAGAACTTAGAAGATAAGGAGAGGTAAAACTCATGTAGAGTTTTCCTAGAGAGAGACTTAGAGTGTTAGGGAATATAATTTCATTCTATACAATGAACTTATGTTATTTAACATTCTAATGGAGTTATTGTTGTCTTGTCTTATGTTGGTGATTGTAGGATGACTGACATAGGAGGACCTAGCCGAGTGGTATAGGAGGAGCCGCGTGACATACACGTGGTATATGACACACCATTGATAGCGGAGCCTATATCAGTAGTGGCCCCTATTGATGAGGATGATGATGAGGAGGAGATGGACCCTTTACTTGAGGAGTCTGATCCGGAGGAGGAGCCTATGGAGGAGGAACCTGAGCCTATGGAGGACTTTGACGAGGCTACTTTTGAGGATCGGATGTTGGGGGAGTATGAGGAACATATTTTAGAGTTAGGATGTAGACCTGAAGAGTTAGAGGCTGAGGTTAGGGAGAAGGAGTCTGAGTTCCAGAAACTGAGGGATGAGGACCATCAGAGGAAATTAGTGATGCAGGAGATGGAGGTGGAGATTGCTCACCATAAGGAGGCAGGGATCCAGATGGGAACTTTGTTTCACCGATCGGTGGCTAGAAATGTAGAGTTGGCATGGAAATTGGAGGAAATGGAGCAGAGAGAGAGTTGAGCGAGAGGACGGAGAAGGAGGCACTTCGTACTCAGCTAGAAATGGAGGTGATGGATAGGATCCACTTCGAAGAGAAGTGGTGTCGATGTCGGGTTTTTATTTGTCCCTTTTCGTTACCTGTTCTTTTGTGTTCTCATTTTATGTTAGATTTGTTTGAAAAAATAAGTGAAAAAGGTCCGACATGTGTAATGTCGACGACTGGACTATAAGAGTCACCAGTTGGTTTTTTAACTGGTTGTACCAACACAACCGAGAAAAGGTTTGCACATTGACCCAGTGACGTGACACTGCTAAACAGGTCAGTGAAACCGAGATTCAATTAGGGTCCGAGGACTTGCTTATGCGGAGGGAAGGTGTTAGGCACCCTCCGACATCCGTGTTTCCATGGTGACCGCCCCTTTTCAAGAAACTGTTATATGAATGTGTGTGTGTGTGGGTCAATGTGCTTTTATTTGGAAGTAGTGCAAGGCCTCGTTCGCACCTATATACACAGGGTTTGAATTTATAAAAATTCAGTTTTTAACAAGATATGACAGTGATGTTTTAAAAGAGGTTTTTCAAACCCAGTGCTCAATAGTAATTGAGACCTTTTACACTTCTATTTTATTCCATATTCAGCTGGATTAATTTTATTTTATAGATGCGAGGCATCCGTATGAAAATAATGTACAAAAATGTGCTGAATTCCTCGTGGGTATGAGAACCATCTAAAAAAATCCAAACATAACAGATAAATTTACAAGCTGCTTACAGCTGAAAAGGTCCATCACGGGAACCGAATCTAAATTCAGTGGACTGAATCTGTGATCACATGATTTCTAGGCTCACATGATGCCACAGTTGATATAAACACAGTAAGCAGGTATATATATAAAAGCTGTAAATATATATATACAGACATGATCACCAACCACGAAGCACCTCCATAAGAGATAAGAAATATAAATAAAGCTGTAAAAGCTATCTACCGCCACGGAAGAAACTCCAGGCGGGATGAAATGTACAGAAAGCAGTAAAAGCGGTCAACCACCATGAAGTAAACTCCAGGTGGGACGAAATATATATATATATATTTAAGCGATATATATAAGCGATAAACGCACCGGATATAAAATCCAGGCTCATCGGACAAAGTCCAACAACAGTTAATATATATAAGTATATATATTAAAGCAGTAAATGTGACGCCCCCAAAATAGGTATACATCACCTATTCTGAGTCGCCAAATATATGGTACAGAATACAAATACAATCGTTAATATACGACAAGAGAGCTGTGAGTTTTGATACAAATACTGTCTTCTAGACAATATCCACTCTCAGAATAAGTCTTCGTTACATTTATTGCCACACTATTTAACAGAATAGTGATGACTACTAATACTATCATCTGGTCCATTA
The DNA here is from genome assembly GCA_016801055.1 of Panax notoginseng. Taxonomy (NCBI): domain Eukaryota; kingdom Viridiplantae; phylum Streptophyta; class Magnoliopsida; order Apiales; family Araliaceae; genus Panax; species Panax notoginseng. The sequence continues at coordinate 122,337,822 of CM029013.1, forward strand.
CTCCGTTTCCCAACTCGTCCTAGCTATATTCTCATTTTCTGAAGAGAACAATGAAAGAAAGGGTGAGCTCAACTAGCCCAGTAAGAAATATTATGACTAAGATAATGCAGAATAAATTATCATTAGCCTTAAACAGTGTTAAACTGATACAATATAACAAACATCAAGTTTAAGTGCAGCGGGACAAGCAACCCATTAGAAGAGTCAAGTAGAAAATAAAATCTACTATCTTCTATGATTTAAAAGGTTTTTCATGACTTTTATCGCTAGGACTCAGCTAAAAAAATAATCCACATCATCGAATCACCCCTGCACTACGGCCAAGGATATTCTTTAGTATCACGACCATAATTATCCATGCACTACGGGCCAAGAATATTTGTATATTTATTAATAGTCATGATTATTCCAACCACTGTCCATCAATGCACTACGGGCCAACGAGGACTTTTACCACATTATTTGTAACATTACGGTCATGATTATACCGAATAATCCATGGTCATAATCATACCAAGTCCATCTATGTACTACATGCCACAGATGACTTTCAACAGAATATAAACATGAGGATGATGACAATGATATAAGAATTCAATAAAACAAGTTCAAGAATTAATTTATCCAGGAACCAATAACGTCCAAATTGTCAACATGATACTGTTTTGTGGAGTAAAATTCAAGAATGCTCGGAAGAATATTTTCATAAAAAGATACTGGATGAAGCGCAAATATCAAGGATATTCCACTCATTTCATAGAGTATAAAAGTCAAAACTTTAACCAACTGAATATAATAAAGAATAGAATAACAATAAAAATCACCATGCATGCGATAGACCGCACAGACAGGTTATTCCAACAGAAAAATAAATAATGGAACCAGGTCATGCGTAAACGCACCGACAGGATATTTCGACAGAATAATAAATAATGGAACCAGGTCCGACGTAAAATGCACAGACAGGATATTTCAACAGAATAATAGTAAAGACGGAACCAGGTTTAGCGTAAAACGCACATACAGGATATTCCGACAGAATAATGAATAATAGAACCAGGTCCGGCGTAAAATGCACAGACAGGATATTCCAACAGAATAATAGTAAAGACGGAACCAGGTCCAACGTAAAACGCACAGACATGATATTCTAACATGATAATAATAAAGACGGAATAATAGAAGAATGTCACCAAGTATAGGGTAGTCCGCGTATACTGGTTATTTCAGCAGAATAATAAAGAATGGAATAACAGAAGTTCTCTTCATGAATATAAAAGAAAATAATACTCCTTACGAGTACAACAAATAATATCCCTTACCGTAAAAGAAACTTGATATCGGAGTAGTGAAGTAGCAGAATACTTTTCTTCTTTCTCTCTATAGTTTCTCTCTCTAGAGTTTTAGTGAATTTGTAAGAAAATAATGAAGGAATGAGCTTCTATTTATAGAAAAATGGACTGCATAGTAACTAACTCATGAACGATCTAGATTGATTTACTTTAATCTGACGGTCCATATTTAAAGCAAAATTCTTTAAATAAAATATAATATATTCTATTTATAATCTAATAAAATGAATAACTTTATAAAAGATTTTACTATGCAAACACTATGTAGGTACTATACAAATACTATGCATAATAAAATATAATATATTCTAATTATTGTCTAATAAAACAGATAACTTTATAAAAGTATTCTGTTTTATATAAAAAGATTTTACTATTAGCTTAATAAAACGAATAACTTTATAAAAATATTTTTTTATATAAAAAACTTTTCTGTTTTATTACATTAATAATACCAATAAAACAAAACTAAGTGACTTATCACTTAAGCATCAATAATCAATACCGTGTGCTACTATGCAACCATGCGTATTACTGTACTTTTACTACCGTGTAGTTCAACCGTATTAATGGTAAAACTTCCGTCGTTATTTTTATAAAGTATTTTTGTCGTTTTCTAAATTCGAAAATAATTCCGTTGTAGGGTCCACCAATGATTGTGTAGTCGTACGAATATTCCCTGTTAAAACGAATATTCCCCGACTAATCGAATATTATATAGCAACTTGCGTACTTTGCAAAATTTATAAAATTACCCACAACTATAACATTATATCAATTTCACTCCATAATATTCAAAAATAATATTTATAGAAAATTCATCTTTATTTATAAAAGTTGGGGTCTTACAACCTCCCCTTCTTATGAAATTTCGCCCTCGAAATTAGGGTACGTACCTGGTATATCGAAGAGGTAAGGACACCTTGACTTCATTTCAGATTCTAACTCCCAGGTCATTTTCTCAACATCGTGGTTTCTCCACAAAACTTTGAATTGAGGTATAATCTTGGAGCGTAGAATATGTTCCTTCTTATCCAAGATTTGAACAGGAACCTCTTCATACGTTAAATCTTCCGCTATTTCATCCGGTTCTAACTCAATAATGTGGTTCGGGTCTTCCACATAGTTACATAACATGGATATGTGAAAAACATTATGAACATGAGATATACTTGGCGGTAAAGCGAGTCTATAGGCCACAGTTCCTACTCGATCGAGGATTAAAAATGGGCTAATGAATCGAGGATTGAGCTTTTCTCTCTTTCCAAATCTCGTAACTCCTTTCCACGGAGCAACTCGTAACAACACATGATCTCCTATATCAAATTCCACGTCCTTTCGATGAAGATCAGCATAACTCTTTTGTCGATCTTGTGAGATTTTTGTACGTTGCCGGATCATTTGAATCTTTTTCGGAGTCATACGTACCAACTCCGGTCCCAACAACGTTGCTTCACCCACCTCATCCTAACATACTGGAGAACGACACTTTCTTCCATACAACGCCTCGAATGGAGCCATGCCAATACTTGCTTGATAACTGTTGTTGTAGGAAAACTCCACCAATGGTAAGAACTTATCCCAACTTCCCTTGAAGTCAAGAACACAGAGTCTTGATAAATCTTCAAGAGTTTGAATAGTCCTCTCTGATTTTCCGTCCGTCTGGGGATGATATGCCGAACTAAATCGTAAATCCGTGCCCATAGCTTTTTGCAAACTAACCTAAAATCGTGAAGTGAATCTTGTGTCTCGATCAAAAACTATGAATACTGGCATACCATGCAGTCTTACAATCTCGTTTATGTACATACGAGCAAGACGTTCAAGTGTATAAGTTTCTCGTATTTATAAGAAATGAGCAGACTTGGTCAATCTATCAACAATGACCCAAATTGTATCAATGCCTTGAGAAACCTTGGGGAGACCAGTAACGAAATCCATGGTAATGTGCTCCCACTTCCATTCTAAAATTTCAAGTGGTTGCAATAGACCTTTTAGTACTTGATGCTCCGCTTTGACTCGTTGACAAGTTAGACACCTTGAGATAAACAGCGCTATCTCTTTCTTCATATTGCTCCACCAAAATGTATGACGAAGATCACGATACATTTTAGTACTCCCAGGATGGATTGTAAATGGTGTGTTGTGCGCCTCCATCACGATTTTATACTTTAAATCAGGGTTGTTAGGAACACAAAGTCTGGAGTTGACTCGAAGTATTCCTTCTTCATCGATTCTTACTTTCGGCATAGCACATTCTTGCACTTTCTTCCTTATACGCATAAGCTCTAAGTCTGTAGCTTGAGCAGCTTTAACTTTATCAATTAAAGTCGGTTCTACTCGTATATTCGCCATCATCACATGGGTCCTTGGAGTCTTTAACTCTATCTCCATCCTTTGCAAGTCACACAAAATGGGCCTCTACGTTGACAATATCGCACTCGTACTTGCATATGATCTTCTACTCAATGCATCAGCTACCACATTCGCTTTTCCAGGATGGTATTGGATGGTATGATCATAATCTTTCAACAGTTCCAGCCAACGTCGTTGTCGCATGTTGAGTTCCTTTTGAGTGAAGAAATATTTGAGGCTTTTATGATCCGTAAAGATCTCCACTTTCTCCCCATACAAGTAATGCCTCCAAATTTTAAGTGCGAAGACAACAACTGCCAACTCTAGATCATGAGTAGGATAACTCCTCTCATATTCTTTGAGTTGTTTTGAGGCATAGGCTATGACTTTCCCATGTTGCATGAGAACACATCCCAACCCTTTGCCCGAAGCATCACTGTAGATGACAAATCCCTTCGAGCCAGATGGTATTGTCAGAACAGGTGCTGAAATGAGTCTCCTCTTGAGTTCTTGAAAACTCTTCTCACATTCTTCGCTCCAACCGAACTTTGTATCTTTTCGAGTCAGCTGAGTTAATGGAGTAGCGATTAGAGAAAATCCTTCCATGAATCTCCAATAATAACCAGCTAAATCGAGAAAGCTACATACTTTGGTCACTGATTTAGGTTGCTCTCAGCTTTGAATTGCTTCAATCTTTGCCGGGTCAACAGATATTCCATGACTTGATACTACGTGTCCAAAGAATGCTACTTCCTCAAGCCAGAGCTCGTATTTCTTCAACTTGGCATAAAGCTTGTATTCACGAAGCTTTTGGAGTGTCAGCCTCAAGTGTTGCTCATGATCTTCATGGCTTTTGGAATAAATAAGGATGTCATCAATAAAGACAACCACAAAGTGATCCAAATATTCCTTGAATACTCGGTTCATCATATCCATGAAGGCAGCAGGAGCATTAGTCAATCCAAAAGACATGAATAAGAATTCATAATGCCCGTACCGAGTTTTGAAGGCAGTCTTTGGAATATCCTCAGTTCTAACCTTCAGCTGATGATATCTAGAACGAAGATCAATTTTTGAAAAGAATTGTGCTCCTTGCAACTGGTAAAACAGGTCATCAATACGTGGCAATGGGTACCTATTTTTGATGGTGACATGATTCAACTCCTGATAATCAATACAAAGTCACATACTCCCATCTTTCTTCTTCACAAATAGAACAGGAGCACCCTAAGGAGAAGTACTAGGACGAATAAAGCCAATGTCTAACAATTCCTGCAGTTGAGTCTTTAACTCCTGAAGTTCAATAGGAGCCATTCGATATGGGGCTTTGGAAATGGGTTTTGTATCGGGTTTAAGGTCGATACAAAATTCAATTTCACGCTCTGGGGGTAGGTCAGGAAGTTCTTCAAGGAATACGTCAGGAAATTCATTAACAATAGAAATATCATTCAAAATTGAAGTATTTTTGTTTAGATCCGTGACATGAGCTAAGAAAGCTTGACATCCGTTTTTCAATAAACGAATAGTTTTATGGCTTGAGATGATAGTGATTGATTTTAATAGTTTAGTTGTTTGAATTCGCATAATAGGTTGATTAGGAATATGAAAGCTAACAACCTTACGAAAATAATCAATTTTTGTATGATGAGTAGTTAACCAATCAATCCCTAGAATTACATCAAATGCAAGTATTTTCAATGAAATAAGATCGACAGGTAATGTGAGGGTACCGATTTGAACCAAACAAGACTTATAAACAGTGGATGTAATGAAGGTTTCTCCCAACGGAGTTTCCACAGATAAGTCAAAGTCTAATTTCTCCGGAGTCAAATTTAATCGTTGAGCGCAAATAGAAGAAATAAAAGAATGGATAGAACCGGTATCAAATAAGGTATAGACTTCGCTAGAGTTTATGATAAGCTTATCCGTGATGACCTCGTTCGGGTTCCTTGCTTTCTGGGAGGTCACAACAAACGCTCTCCCTTGTACTACCGGTTTTGACTTTTCTGGGACGTCTTTTGGTGCCTCCATCCTAGCTGAACTTGTCTTTGGTGAACGACAAAATTGGGCCAGGTGACCTTCTCTTCCACAATTATAACATGCTTTGGACGACATCACGCAGTTTGGATTGATGTGTCCCTCCCCTCCGCATTTGAAGCATATGATCGGTGGTCGTTCTCCTTCCTTAACCACGGGTGCTGGTGCTGACGTCTTTCCATCATTGTTGAATCTCCTCTTCTTGAAATGTCCATTCTTATTGTTTTGGCCATGATTACCACCGAAGTGGCTACTATTTTTGGCCTGTTGATTCCCTCCACGCTTGTTGTCACCGCTTCGATGACTGCTTTCACTGGTATTATCATTTTGCCTGTTGCTCTTTTTTGGTTGCGTTGACTCGTTATCGCGCTCCACTAACTGAGCCCTATTTATAACATCTGAATACAAACACAGTTTATGAGAAATAAGATGTTTACGTATCTCCGGCTTCAAACCTCTTAAAAACATTTGCGTCATTCTCTCTTCATTATCCACCAAGTGGGACGCAAACCGGGACAGCTCGGCAAACTTAGCTTCGTACTGCGACACGGTCATATTATTCTGCTCTAACTTGATGAACTCTACCTCCTTCATGTGACGAATACTTTCGAGAAAGTACTTGTCATTGAACAGTTCTTGGAACTTCTCCCAAGACATCTTCAGTGCAGCAGGTTGAGTACGCTTTACCGATTCCCACCAGTAATCTGCCTCTCCTCGCAACATAAAGGTGGCAAAGGGAACTTTTTACTCCTCGGCGCATCCCAAGACATCAAATATCTTGGTGATATGCTTTATCCATGTTTCCGCCTTAAGTGGTTTTTGTTCTCCAATAAACTCCGGTGGTCCCAGCTCCTTGAACTGTTTAGCAGTGACCGTCCGAGAGTTTTTAGTGTTTCCACCTATATTTTGGACAGGAGCCGCTCTCGCCTGCTGTTGCATGAATTGCATAAAGCCTCTGAACATTCCATCATTCATCATTTGGTCAGTGTTGTTGTTTGCATGAGGATTATCGCCTTCCTGATGCACATTATCCTGATTATTGATATGTGGTGAATCAACGGTCGCCTGTGCTCCATTGCTATTCTTAACATTCTCGGATGTCATTTTCAAATACTGCCACAAAACAAGGGTTAAATAACATATCACATATTATCTCTATACTCTGACCGACCAATTAAATACCAAATAAACTTAGGTAGGTCATACTGGCGAAAGAATTCCCCGTCTCTCCCCTCCTAGTTCTAGTCTCACATCTTAACCAGGGATCATATCCCTAAACTCTGATACCAACTGTGACACCCCCAAAATAGGTATACATCACCTATTCTGAGTCGCCAAATACATGGTACAGAATACAAATACAATCGTTAATATATGACAAGAGAGCTGTGAGTTTTAATACAAATACTATCTTCTAGACAATATCCACTCTCAGAATAAGTCCTAGTTACATTTATTGTCACACTATTTAACAGAATAGTGAGGACTACTAATACTATCATCTGGTCCATCACTCCGTTTCCCGACTCGTCCTAGCTATATTCTCATTTCCTGAATAGAATAATGAAAGAAAGGGTGAGCTCAACTAGCCCAGTAAGAAATATTATGACTAAGATAATGCGGAATAAATTATCATTAGCCTTAAACAGTGTTATACTGATATAATATAATAAATATCAAGTTTAACTGCAGCGGAACAAGCAACCCATTAGAAGAGTCAAGTAGAGAATAAAATCTACTATCTTCTATGATTTAAAAGGTTTTTTCATGACTTTTATCGCTGGGACTCAGCTAAAAATATAATCCACATCATCGAATCACCCCTGCACTACGGCCAAGGATATTCTTTAGTATCACGACCACAATTATCCATGCACTACGGGCTAAGAATATTTGTGTATTCATTAATGGTCATGATTATGCCAACCACTATCCATCAATGCGCTACGGGCCAATGAGGACTTTTACCACATCATTTGTAACATTACGGTCATGATTATACCGAATAATCCCTGGTCATAATCATACCAAGACCATCTATGCACTACAGGCCACAGATGACTTTCAACAGAATATAAACATGAGGATGATGACAATGATATAAGAATTCAATAAAACAAGTTCAAGAATTAATTTATCCAGGAACCAATAACGTCCAAATTGTCAACATGATACTGCTTTATGGAGTAAAATTCAAGAATGCTCGGAAGAATATTTTCATGAAAAGATACTGGATGAAGCGCAAACATCAAGGATATTCCACTAATTTTATGGAGTATAAAAGTCAAAACTTTAACCAATTGAATATAATAAAGAATGAAATAACAAAAGAAATCACCATGCATGCGATAGACCGCACAGACAGGTTATTCCAACAGGAAAATAAATAATGGAACCAGGTCATGCGTAAACGCACCGACAGGATATTCCGACAGAATAATAAATAATGGAACTAGGTCCGGCGTAAAACGCACAGACAGGATATTCCAACAGAATAAGAGTAAAGACGGAACCAGGTCCAGCGAAAAACGCACAGACAGGATATTCTGACAGAATAATGAATAATGGAACCAGGTCCAGCGTAAAACGCACCGACAGGATATTCTAACAGAATAATAGTAAAGACGGAACCAGGTCCAGCGTAAAACGCACAGACATGATATTCCAACAGAATAATAATAAAGTCGGAATAATAGAAGAATGTCACCAAGTATAGGGTAGTTCGCGTATACTAGTTATTCCAGCAAAATAATAAAGAATGGAATAACAGAAGTTTTCTTCATGAATACAAAAAAAAATAATACTCCTTACGAGTACAACAAATAATATCCCTTACCGTAAAAGAAACTTGATATCGAAGTAGTGAAGTAGCAGAATACTTTTCTTCTTTCTCTATATAGTTTCTTTCTCTCGAGTTTCAGTGAATTCGTAAGAAAATAATGAAGGAATGAGCTTCTATTTATAGAAAAATGGACTGCATAGTAACTAACTCATGAACGATCTAGATTGATTTACTTTAATCTGACGGTCCATATTTAAAGCAAATTTTTTTAAATAAAATATAATATATTCTATTTATAATCTAATAAAACGAATAACTTAATAAAAAATTTTACTATGCAAACACTATGCAGGTACTATGCATAATAAAATATAATTTATAATCTAATTATTGTCTAATAAAACAGATAACTTTATAAAAGTATTCTGTTTTATATAAAAAGATTTTACTATTAGCCTAATAAAACGAATAACTTTATAAAAGTATTTTGTTTTATATAAAAAGTTTTTCTGTTTTATTACATTAATAATACCAATAAAACAAAACTAAGTGACTTATCACGTAAGCATCAATAATCAATACCATGTGCTACTATGCAACCATGCGTATTACTGTACTTTTACTACCGAGTAGTTCAACAGTATTAATGATAAAACTTCTGTTGTTATTTTCACAAAGTATTTTTGTCGTTTTCTCAATTCGACAATAATTCCGTTGTAGGGTCCACCAATGATTGTGTTGTCGTACGAATATTCCCTGTTAAAACGAATATTTCCCGATCAATCGAATATTATATAGCAACTTGCGTACTTTGCAAAATTTGTAAATATTACCCACAACTATAATATTATATCAATTTCACTCAATAATATTCAAAAATGATATTTATAGAAAATTCATTTTTATTTATAAAAGTTGGGGTATTATATAAATATATATATATAAAATCTAGGTCATCGAACAAAGTTCGACAACAGTTAATATATATAAGTTTATATATATATATATATATATATATATATATATATATATATATATATATATTAAAGCAGTAAATACTCCAGACCAAAGTCTAGGCTCATCGAACAGAGTTTGACATGCAGTTCATATATATAAATGTATATATATGTACAAAAGAAAATAAACGCTCCAGACCGAAGTCTAGGCTCAATCGAGACATAACTCAATAATGTTAGATCATATATATATATATATATATACAAATTGAAATAAAACTATGGACCGAAATTCGGGCAAACACACGCAACACGACTCTCAACGTGAAGAAAGGTATGTGCAAGTGTGAAGAGAAAGGCTTGAAAATATGTAAGAAGGCTTACAGTGGGCTGCCAAAGAAGACTTCAATAATTTTAAAGTAGATAAACACTAGCTTCTGCCGGTACAAAAGTAGCTATATGTGAGCTCACAAGTGTTTAAAATGAGAAAGCACTCAGTTTGAGGTGTGTATGGAACAAATTGGACAGGGCTTCCTCACCTTTTCTACTTCCAAAATGGCCACCCCAAGCCCTCTATTTATAGAGGGTGGAGCCGCAGGTGTACCTACGGCTGGGCCACAGGTGTACCAGAGGCTGCCCGGGGTGCCCCGGGCTTCACGGGTCCCCCGTCTTGAAGTACTTGCACGCATGTAACGTGATGTCCGTTCGAACTTTCAGAATTGCAATCCGGGCATTTGACTGAGGTATATAGGACCTATTTCGGACCGCCGTTGTTTAGAGTTATGCAATGACATGGGATTAGATGTTGTACGAAGTCATGAAGATGGGACGATGCCCTCCAGTCTTCAGCTTCAAATTCTATCAGTTGTCCTGCATAATAGTCACTCGGGATTGGTTTTTCTTTGCTCTTGTGGGACATTGTTGTGTAGAAATGTATGTTTAAAATGTTGAGACGGCATGATGTGATGTCGTGGTGGCAAGATGACGACTTTTCCCCTCACTGGGGTTATCTCCGATTTGGGCTGATAAAGTAGACGTTGCTCAGGGTTATTGCTGAGATTGGACTGCTGCAAATGTTAAAGGTCCTCAGTGTTATCTCTGAGGTGTGCCTGTCTTGTACTAAGTGCCTCGATGTGAGCGTCGAGGTTGAAGTTGATGACATGCACTTGAAACAAGCATTTCTGGGGTTATCTCCAGAACTGCCACTGCCTTCTTTGGGGTTATCACCAAGGTTGGAATCTACTATTCCCTGTGTTGGGACTGAGACAGAACATCTCGGGGTTATCTCTGGGATGAAATCGGTCTTCTCCAGTTTGTGTTCCGATATTGGATCTGCATGCCTCGGGGTTATCTGTGAGGTTGGAATTGTTACTCTCGGTGTGTGTTCCGGGGTTCAGCTGTTACTCCCAATGTGTGTTCTGGGGTTCAGCTGTTCCTCCCGGTGGTATCTGGGATGGATATGAACCGTCTTTCGGGGTTTCCTCCTAAAAGATGAATCTGCGCTCCTGCGATGTCAATAACAGATATGCAAAAAATTTCGAGTGTCTACAGATGCCCCTCTTTATCATATTCATGCAATGCAATGCATGGATAGGATAAAGAATCCTAGACACTTGAAATATAACATGAAGTAACTAGGTGATGCATGTGTATAGGGTTGTTGCCCAACATGCTGAGGATGATTGCTATCTCCCTATAGCTTCTACTGGGGATTTGGCAATGATGACCAAATTGGATGTGCGATCCAAATCTTTGAGGATGTTGACGTTGGAGTTATCATCAAAGTCCTGAATCCTTGATACAGACTTGATTCCGAAGTATTGCCTCTTATGTGTAAGAGATCTGTGGGGATAAAGCTTTGTCTATTTGAGGATGTGTATAACATATTCCGACATCAATCCTGCTTGATGACGTTTCCCCTTCCTGGTTTGTATCGCCATAATATGTCAATGTTCTGTTGGTTTTACTGCCAACAGCAAATGTTGTCAGGGCTGCCCGACCTTCGTTGATGTGTGAACCAACGGTTTACCACGCGTTGTAACCCCCGCCGGGGATACATTTGATCCTTTGTTGATGTGTAGACCAACGGATGAACTCCCTGCTGGGGATAAATGCCAAGGCTGCTTGGACTTTGTTGATGTGTGTATCAACTGATGAAATCACTGGATGGTTTCTGATGCCACGTTGGGTTTACTTGCCAACGGCTGAAATGATGTCAAGGTTGATTGACCTTCATTGATACGTACATCAATGGATGACAATGCGTTGTGATCCCCACTGGGGTTGTTGTATCATCGTTGATGTGTGTGTCAACGGCTAAAATCATCAGACGACTTTTGATTATGACGCCCCCAAAATTAGGTAAACATCACCCATTCTGAGTCACCAGATACGTGGTACAAAATTCAAATACAACTTCATTTATACAACTGTTGAGCTGTCGTATAGAATACGACCATAGTTAACTATGAGCTTTAGAATAAATGTATGTAACTCTCATGGTACCTCGACCACAACCTTACAATGATACTTTACATAAAAGTATAGTCAAAAACTATTTTAGAAATTAAAATATTTGGGAAGTGCTCAAGGAAACCTTCGTACATGGGAGGCCATACGTTTAGGTTATGATAGATATCATATGTCCACAGAAATTATCCTTGGTTGACCCAAAAGTCCCCAAATAAAAACAAGAAGATTACTTTTATCTTCTTTCCAATGGTGAGTCTTCTCTTGACATATAAATATCTCCGTTGTCTCCAAGTGAAAATTATACTTCAAATAAACTCCAAGATCATATAGATAGTGCTCGTAGATATATTCAGCAAGTGGATGTGCACAACCATGTCTTATGAGAACACGAGGTTGTATGTCATTAGACATCTTGTATGATAGTGGAAAAACACCCTTCCAAAGTTAGGTTCGCCTCACCCTATTTGATTCACCAAATATAACTACTAAATGATGTATAGAATACAACACACTTTTCTATACTGTTTAGGGAGAACCTCCACAGCTATCACACTATTTCATAGAATAGTGAGGACTACTAATGATATCATCTGGACCGTCACTCCGTTTCCCGACTAGTCCCTGCTGCGTTCTCACTTCCTGAAGAGAACAATGAAAGCAAAAGGGTGAGCTCAACTAGCCTAGTAAATAATATCATAATTAAAGCTAATTTACATCATTAATAGACTTCATCATTAATAAATCAGAGATTTAGAACATATGGCAGCTGATAAAACTTTTTAACCATAGTTGCAGCGGAACGAGCAATCCATTAGAAGAGTCAAATAGACCATTAGGTCTATTATCTTCTCCATGTTAAAAGTCCACCAATAATGTTTTATCTACGTAACATCAATCAACAATTCCTGTCCACAATCATATGAATAACTCATAATCATAATTGTGATTCTAAATTCTTCTTCGCACCCAGGACAAAGATAATTTTCAACACCTATATTCACCTGAAACATCAAATATCATGGTTATACCATATCACAATTCTTGTTCATAATCATACTAATAAATTCATCTTTGCACTACAGCCAAAGACATACAACTGTATTTTAGAAGAGTCAAGTAGAGCATGATATCTACTATCTTCTACAAATTAAAAGTGTATAACCAATATTTTATCGCTGAGACTCAGCTTAATAAATAATCCACACCTTCGAATTATCCATGCACTACAACCAAGGATATTCGTTAGTATCACATCCATGAATTATCCATGCACTACGGCCAAAGAAATTCATTATTATCACATCCATGAATTAATATTTCATCGCTGAGACTTAGCTCAATAATTAATCCACATCATCGAATCATCCCTACACTACAGGCCAAGGATATTCATTAGTATCACGACCACGAATTATCCATGCACTACGGGCCAAAGATAATCGTGTTTTCATCAACGGTCCTGATCATGCCATAAAATAATTCATTTTTGCACCCTTGGCCAAAGAGAATCCATAGCCATAATCATACCAAAAACTGTCCATCAATGCATTACGGGCCAATGAGGACTTTTCCACATCATTTGTAACATTACAGTCATGATTATACCGAATAATCCCTGGTCATAATCATACCAAGTCCATCTATGCACTACAGGCTACAGATGACTTTCAACATAATATAAACATGAGGATGATGACAATGACATAGTAATTCAATAAAACAAGTTCAAGAATTAATTTATCTAGAAATCAATAACGTCCAAATTGTCAACATGATACTGCTTTGTGGAGTAAAATTCAAAAATGCTCAGAAGAATACTTCCATGAAAAGATACTGGATGAAGCACAAATATCAAGGATATTTCACTAGTTTCATGGAGTATAAAAGCCAAAACTTTAACCAACTGAGTATAATAAAGAATGAAATAACAAAAGAAATCACCATGCATGCGATAGACCGCACATACATGTTATTCCAACAGAAAAATAAATAGTGGAACCAGGTCATGCGTAAATGCACCGACAGGATATTCCGACAGAATAATAAATAATGGAACCAGGTCTGGCGTAAACGCACAGACATGATATTTCAACAGAATAATAAATAATTGAACCAGGTCCGGCGTCAAGCACAGACATGATATTCCGACAGAATAATAAATAATGTAATAATAGAAGACTTTCACCAAGTATAGGGTAGCCCGCGTATACAGGTTATTCTAACAAAATAATAAAGAATGAAATAACAGAAGTTCTCTTCGTTAATAAGAAATAAAGAATACCCTTTACGAGTACAACAAATAATATCCCTTACCTTTGAAAGAAGAGTATTCCGACTGGTAGGGCGATGATATACTCGAAGAAAACTTGCACTACGCTCAAAGCTTTCTTAAACTCTAAATAAATACGCTCAAGATTATAGAAGAAGAACTCTCTCTATAGTTTCTCTCTTTAGAGTTTCAGTAAATTCTTAAGAAATAATGAAGGAATGAACTTCTATTTATAGAAGAATGGACTGCATAGTAACTAATTCACGAACGGTCCAGATTGATTTACTTTTAATCGGACGGTCCATATTTAAAGCAAAATCTTTTAAATAATATATAATATATTCTATTTATAATATAATAAAATGAATAACTTTATAAAAGATTTTACTATGCAAACACTATACAGGCACTATGCAAACACTATGCATAATAAAATATAATATATTCTAATTATTGTCTAATAAAACATATAACTTTATAAAAGTATTCTGTTTTATATAAAAAGATTTTACTATTAGCCTAATAAAACGAATAACTTTATAAAAATATTCTGTTTTATATAAAAAGTTTTTTTGTTTTATTACATTAATAATACTAATAAAACAAAATTGAGTGACTTCTCACGTAAGCATCAATAATCAATACCGTGTGCTACTATGCAACCATGCGTATTACTGTACTTTTAACACCGGGTGTTTCAACAGTTAACGGTAAAACTTCTGCCGTTATTTTCATAAAAATATTTTTGTCGTTTTTTCAATTCGACAATAATTCTGTTGTGGGGTCCAACAATGATTGTACCGTCGTACGAATATTCCCCGACAAAAAGAATATTCCCCGACTAATCGAATATTTTATATCAGCTTGCTTACTTTGTAAAAATTTTTTTCACATATAACCCTTAACTTTAAATTTTTATCAATTTAACTATTTACCAAAATAGAAAAATTGAATACTTTTATTTCATAAAATTCAGGGTCTCACAGTCACCCCTCCTTATGAAATTTTGCCCTCGAAATTAACGTACGTACCTGATATTCGAAGAGATGAGAATACCTTACTTTCTTTTCAGATTGTACCTTCCCGGTAATTTCCTCGTTATCATGATTTTCCCATTTCTCATCTTCTGTATTTCAGATATCATTCAAGAATATAGCTTCAAAATAAAGGTTAATTGACATATCATAATTTGTCAACTTATCAAGTAAACATTTTCAGCTTAGGTAAGTCACACACTAGCGAAGTATATAACTCGTCTCTCCCCTCCTAGTTCTAGACTCTTATCTCCGCTAGCGACCATATCCCTAAGCTCTGATACCAATTGTGACGCCCCCAAAATTAGGTATACATCACCCATTCTGAGTCACCAGATACGTGGTACAAAATTTAAATACAACTTCATTTATACAACTGTTGAGCTGTCGTATAGAATACGACCACAGTTAACTCTGAGTTTTAATATAAATGTATGTAACTCTCATGGTACCTCGACCACAACCTTACAATGATACTTTACATAAAAGTATAGTCAAAAACTGTTTTAGAAATTAAAATATTTGGAAAATGCTCAAGGAAATCTTCGTACATGGGAGGCCATGCGTTTAGGTTATGACAGATATCATATGTCCACAGAATTATCTTTGGTTGACCTAAAAGTCCCCAAATAAAAATAAGAAGATTACTATCATCTTCTTTCCAAAGGTGAGTCTTCTCTTGACATATAAATATCTCCGTTGTCTCCAAGTGAAAATTATACTTCCAATAAACTCCAAGATCATATAGATAGTGCTCGTAGATATATTCAGCAAGTGGATGTGCACAACCATGTCTTATGAGAACACGAGATTGTATGTCATTAGACATCTTGTATGATAGTGGTAAAACACCATTCCAAAGTTGGGTTCGCCTCACCCTATTTGATTCACCAAATATAACTACTAAATGATGTATAGAATACAACACACTTTTCTATACTGTTTAGGGAGAACCTCCATAGCTATCACACTATTTCATAGAATAGTGAGGACTACTAATGATATCATCTGGATTGTCACTCCGTTCCCCGACTAGTCCCCGCTGCGTTCTCACTTCCTGAAGAGAACAATGAAAGCAAAAGAGTGAGCTCAACTAGCCCAATAAAGAATATCATAATTAAAGCTAATTTACATCATCAATAGCCTTCATCATTAATAAATCAGAGATTTAGAACATATGGTAGCTGATAAAACTTTTTAACCATAGTTGCAGCGGAACGAGTAATCCATTAGAAGAGTTAAATAGACCATTAGGTCTATTATCTTCTCCATGTTAAAAGTCCACCAATAATGTTTTATCCCTGTAACATCAATCAATAATTCCTATCCACAATCATATGAATAACTCATAATCATAATTGTGATTCTAAATTCCTCTTCGCACCCAAGACGAAGATAATTTTCATCACCTATATTCACCTGAAACATCAAAAATTATGGTTATACCAAATCACAATTCTTGTTCATAATCATACTAATAAATTCATCTTTGCACTACGGCCAAAGACATACAATTGTATTTTAGAAGAGTCAAGTAGAGCATGATATCTACTATCTTTTACAAATTAAAAGTGAATAACCAATATTTTATCGCTGAGACTCAGCTTAATAAATAATCCACACCTTCGAATTATCCATGCACTACAGCCAAGGATATTTGTTAGTATCACATCCATGAATTATCCATGAACTACGGCCAAAGATATTCATTATTATCACATCCATAAATTAATATTTCATCGCTGAGACTCAGCTCAATAATTAATCCACATCATCGAATCATCCCTGCACTACAGGCCAAGGATATTCATTAGTATCACGACCACGAATTATCCATGCACTACGGGCCAAAGATAATCGTGTTTTCATCAATGGTCCTGATCATGCCATAAAATAATTCATTTTTGCACCCTTGGCCGAAGAGAATCCATAGCCATAATCATACCAAAAACTGTCCATCAATGCACTACGGGCCAATGAGGACTTTTCCACATCATTTGTAACATTACGGTCATGATTATACCGAATAATCCCTGGTCATAATCATACCGTCCATCTATGCACTACAGGGCACAGATGACTTTCAACATAATATAAACACGAGGATGATGACAATGACATAATAATTCAATAAAACAAGTTCAAGAATTAATTTATCCAGGAAACAATAACGTCCAAATTGTCAACATGATACTGCTTTGTGGAGTAAAATTCAAAAATGCTCAGAAGAATACTTCCATGAAAAGATACTGGATGAAGCGCAAATATTAAGGTTATTCCACTAATTTCATGGAATATAAAAGCCAAAACTTTAACCAATTGAGTATAATAAAGAATGAAATAACAAAAGAAATCACCAGGCATGCGATAGACCACACAGACAGGTTATTCCAACTGAAAAATAAATAGTGAAACCAGGTCATGCGTAAATGCACCGACAGGATATTCTGACAGAATAATAAATAATGGAACAAGGATCGGCATAAACACACAAACATGATATTCCGACAAAATAATAAATGATGGAACCAGGTCCGGCGTCAAGCACAGATAGGATATTTCGAAAAAATAATAAATAATGTAATAATAAAAGAATTTCACCAAGTATAGGGTAGCCCGCGTATACAGGTTATTCCAACAGAATAATAAAGAATGGAATAACAAAAGTTCTCTTCGTGAATAAGAAAGAAAGAATACCCTTTACGAGTACAACAAATAATATCCCTTACCTTTGAAAGAAGAGTATTACGACTGGTAGGGCGAGGATATACTCGAAGAAAACTTGCACTACGCTCAAAGCTTTCTTAAACTCTAAATAAATACGCTCAAGATTATAGAAGAAGAACTCTCTCTATAGTTTCTCTCTCTAGAGTTTCAGTAAATTAGTAAGAAATAATGAAGGAATGAGCTTCTATTTATAGAAGAATAAACTGCATAGTAACTAATTCATGAACGGTCCAGATTGATTTACTTTTAATCGGACGGCCCATATTTAAAGTAAAATCTTTTAAATAAAATATAATATATTCTATTTATAATCTAATAAAACGAATAACTATATAAAAGATTTTACTATGCAAACACTATGCAGGCACTATGCAAACACTACGCATAATAAAATATAATATATTCTAATTATTGTCTAATAAAACAGATAACTTTATAAAAGTATTCTGTTTTATATAAAAAGATTTTACTATTAGCCTAATAAAAGAATAACTTTATAAAAGTATTCTGTTTTATATAAAAAGCTTTTCTGTTTTATTACATTAATAATACAAATAAAACAAAACTGAGTGGCTTCTCACATAAGCATCAATAATCAATACTGTGTGCTACTATGCAACCACGCGTGTTACTACACTTTTAACACCGGGTGTTTCAACAGTTAACGGTAAAACTTCCGTCGTTATTTTCATAAAAATATTTTTGTCGTTTTCTTAATCCGACAATAATTTTATTGTGGGGTCCACCAATGATTGTACCGTCGTACGAATATTCCCCGACAAAAAGAATATTCCCCGACTAATTGAATATTTTATATCAACTTGCTTACATTGCAAAAAATTTTACATATTACCCTTAACTTTAAACTTTTATCAATTTAACTATTTACCAAAACAGAAAAATTGAATACTTTTATTTCATAAAATTTGGGGTCTCACATCTGATGCTCCGTTGCATTTACTTGCCAACGATTATAGTGATGTCAAGGCTGCTTGACCTTCGTTGGTATGTATGTCAACGAATGATATGCGTTGTAACCCCCGCCAGGGTTATGTACTTCGACATATGTACATCGTTGTGACCCCCGCCGGGGTTATGTGGCAAAGTAGGATGACAATCCTGAATGAGAGGAATTGGACCTATGTGAGGTATCGTAGAGAGTGACTTGTATCATCTGAGATTATTGGCATAGTGTACCCTGTGATTGGGCGAATACCAATGAATGATGTGAAGACCCACAGTTCAACAAGGATTGTAGGCTATTCTGCTCAATTGCGTAGCATTTTTATCCCTAATTTGGCATTTTTAGCTTGCGAGAACTCCTTTGCAACTCAAACTGGACCGAGTTAGAAGGGTGGGACCCACATAGGGGTGCCGCAGGTACACCTGCTGCTGCCGTAGATGGACCTGTGTCCAACCGTAGATCATAAAGACCAGCATGTTGCTTTCATAAGTCATTTTTAACTTGCGCTGCGAAAGAAATCTGAGAGCTCTTCTTCAGATCTGCTGAGTTCGGACGTCTTTCTACAAAATCTGTTATCGTACAAGTGTTCTACACTATCCTGGTAACGTATGCATGTATTTTTTTTCCAATTTTCATCCGTTAAAAAATGACTTATCATATGAAATGCATCTAAATACATAGTAGTGATTATGTATGCTCAAATGATTTGATAAAAAATATTCAACATAGTAAATGTTAGTATTAAACCATGCTGAACATAATGATGTGAAAAAATTTAACTTTTGAGATAGTCAAATGGGCCCCTTTTTCTGCTATTTTTATCCTATCTGAGGACATTTGAGCATAAGGTAAGAAGGCAAAATACTCCTAGCATTGAGGTTAACCTTATGTGTTGATGATTTTGCATATAGTATGTATATGACTGTGGGCAGGTGTGCTACTGAATGGCCACCTAGTCATGCCTATGTGCATATGGATAGTCCTATTTATAGAGGAGACTATGGCAAAATTTTCCTAAATTGTAGGAATTATGTATCCATGCATTTTTAACTCTACTGTAGATGTATGTTAAAATGATGCATGCATGCAGATAGTCATTAAATGCATTTTGAAAAGCTTCAAGTTAGAAGATACCACACCCTTTCTGAGGTAATTTGGAGACTTGTTGTCCAGATATTATGGATCCGGATCAGTCGAGTAGTTCCTGTAGAACCACTTTTGGTGTACGGAGGAGGGCTTCTGAAGTGCCTCGACCCCATTCCGTTAGACAACCTCGTCGGTTGGTGCAGGCGGTGATACATCCAGTCCAGGTTGATGTGCCGGACGTAGAGGATGAGGAGGAGGATGTTCCAGTTACGGACCACGCTCCTGCTACACATATTCCCCGTAGGGAACTCCCAAGTATCCAGGTAGTAAACCCAGAGCTTCTTGGTGACTTGAGTCGACATCCCTCGATGTATTTGCTTGCTAACGAGGTATGACGTTAGAACTTGATCTTCCTTCTTTCCTATTTGTGAGGAGTAAAAGAATTTAATGTTGATCTGCATTTCATGCTGGTTCCTGGCTTTACACAGCTCCGAGGGAACTGGTTCAGTATACACTCTATGTACCAGGCTCTTCATCCTGATTATAGAGCGGTAGTGCATGATTAGGGTTTTGGAGCATTCTTTTTCATCCTTCCCCGCCGTTGTCCCTGGGGTTACCTCAGGGCATTGTCTAAGCGGGGGTTTCACTAGACTCAGTCACTCCATTTGCTGGACTGTGAGGTGATGGTGACGCCGATGGATTGACGATTTATCACAGGTATGGAGTTTAGAGGGGAGCCAGTGCCTCGCACGACTGATATTAACCCGACTACCGTCAGATCCTTGTTAGGAGTTTCAGCGGAGGCGCTCAAGGGCAGGACTGTCCGTGTGGGTCCTTTGAGCGTAGATGCTATGAGTGGGCTATTGAGCGAGCCCATGCTAGATGATGTTAGAGTCAGGGATCGCATTCTTCGGCGATTGTTCCTGATGATCATTAGGGGCTGCTTCATAGCAGATAACTCCTTTACGGTGTCGTTCTCTTTGATCAGTGCCACTCGACATGTGGACCGTATTGGAGAGTATGATTGGGGTTCCTATACCTTTGCCTATTTCCTCAGGGGCATACGTATGAGCTCACAGGGCTTGACCGAGGCTTGGTTAGGATTTTACCCATTTCTGCTGGTAAGTATTTCTCTTGTCATTTACCATGTATAGGTTAAGAGTGTTAACTGACAGCAGATGTTTGCCTTTGTGTTGGCAGTTTTGGGCCTATGAGAGGCTCCCATGTTTACGTCCAGTGAGTGTGCTAGGATTGGATACCTACCCACGAGGACGGCGATGGCATCATTCCATACTGGCGGAGGTCCTTGTAGCCGAGGGTTTCACTCACTGTCGCTTACAGCTAAAGTTGTTGACAGTTGACATTATCATATGGATTCCCTATTATGGGGAGCATTTGGCCATCAGATTTGAGGATGGATACCCTACTGGTGTCGAGTACATGATTTCCAACTGGAGAGTTCCTCTCTTTACAGATGGAGAATGGGAGCTCTATTTAGGAGAGCGTGCTATTAGGAGCACCACAGGAGAGATCCGTATACCGATCTTGCCTCCTGTCAGGCGTTATTAGCCTGTGTCGCAGTCACCTGTCATTGATATCCCATTGTTGGGTGTTGACGATTTTGCATTATCAGAGGGTCCTTGTACTCAGGATGTATTCCAACACTGGTGGATCCCTCGTATTATTGGAGCCCAGACCCGCGCCACTCAGTTCATGGGGGTTATGGTTCCAGGATCTGTGATGATGACGGATTAGTTAGCTTGTGTCTGAGATCCGACTCATGTGACACAGATTGACAGTTTGACCCGACAGTTGGACCAAGCACATATTTTTATCCGGCATTTGGGCAGAGATCTGGCAGAGGCAGGTTCATTTGATCCTTTCAGCTCAGGCGCTGGCCCCTCAGATGACCCATTTGGTTTTGCAGGCACAGATCCTCTTTTGTATAAGCCTGACATCCCTGTTGATAGAGATCCAGTGACTCAGGAGGAGTTACATCAGGTGGGCATGATTGATGATGTGGACATCGACACCATTGTCTTCTTTTGATGTGTATTCTCGTTATATCTTTTGATATGTCTCTATTATCTAGTGGGTGTCTGTGCCCTATTTCCCTGTATTTGTAGCTGTACAGAGATGATGTATTAGATGATGATATACTTAGGAATGTATATAAAATTTTTCCATTCCCTATATCATATTGCCATCTATTATCTGTTATGCATGCATAATGTTATGCATATGTATGTATGTCCAGAGATATTCAACATTGACCCCTGGTTGGTCTTATGACATGACCCGTGCAGATGTCTTCTTCTACAGTTAGCCGTATTGATCATACCACACCATTATTGGTGGTATCTGGTATGCGATCGTGGTATGATAGCATGTTACCATCAGATAGGGTGACCATAGATCATTTGTTGCAGCATACTATAACCCTGTTGATGTTTCAGGTTCCCACAGGATTCTTGGATAGCATACTGGAGCACTGGGTATCGGAGAGGCAGGTCTTCCGATTTGGGACCCAGGAGTTGACTCCCACTCTGGAGGAGTATGCACGGTTGACGATGTTGTCACTTGACAGACCTTGCGTGCATATGGCTTTGGGGGACATGAGTTGACGGTTCATGACCCTCACTGGACTGAGGTGTAGAGTGGTGCAGGATGAGCTTACATCTGGCCACATTATATCCCAGCATTTTCTGTTTGATAGATTTGGCTATGAGGATAGTTATAGACGATATTCCAGAGATTTCACCACACCGGAGGATTATTGGCGTCTGGACAGGGTAGATGTACTGCTATTGTGCGTACTGTCATATATCTACATGCCACTGTATATGGATGAGTTGGACATAAGAGTTATCATGGCGGTGAGAGCTCTCAGGGAGGGTCATACCATCATACCTATGATTATAGCCGAGACATTGAGGTCAGCTACATACTACTGCACTTATCCGGCAAGAGTATTTACGGGCAGTTCGGTCATGCTATACGTGTGGTTTATATCACATCTGAGACCAATTGGCACTTTCAGACGGCATGGGTATTGTTTCACCCATGATATAGTCATGTCATATCCATTTCAGCCTGCGGAGTGTACGGATGCTGCATCTTGGTCCTCTTTCTTAGCTGGGATCGAAGACCCGTTTAGTATATTGCCGTGCTCAGGGCTCAATTCACCTTACAGCTTTATTACTCATGCTCCAGGCATGGATTACATCCCTTTGGCTAGTTTGAGGGGCATGACTACTTACCATCCACTAGCTGTGATGTCACAGTTTGACCAGTTTTAGGATTTTCATCCTTTCGAGGGAGCGCTGGGCCAACGTTTAGCTTCTCGCTATCTTTCAGCAGAGGACAGATCCCGTGTGTATGCATGTTGGGATCAGCGTGAAATATCCGCTTTCTCTATTAGTCATCCAGGTTATTCTGTAGAGTATTCCGCATGGATGGAGACAGAGACTGCACCAGCTGAGGTAATATCCACGTTGCGGAGTATTGACTCAGATGATGGAGAGCCCATGGAGGACATTAATTTTCCCACCGAGGAGGACCCATCTACTGGGTTTCCAGTATCTCCTTTAGATTATCCCAGTACTAACACTGTCGTGATTCAGCATTCAGCACAGTACCAGGAGCAGAGTCTTCATCTGATGACCTTCGAGAGAGATCAGGCTTGATCTTTGATGTTGACTGCCCTTGATGGGAGAGACGCAACTCTGTTAGAGAGAGATGAGGCATTGGCTTGTAGAGATACCGCTGTTGTTGAGCGGGATGAGGCCAGATCAGCCAGAGATGCAGTGATAGTTAAGTGGGATAGCACCATATCTGCCCGAGATATAGCCGTCACAGACAGTACTGCGGTGAGGTCCCTTACCACTGGCATGCTTGCAGAGATGAACACATATATTGATGAGCATATGGTCACCATGCAGATGGCTGCAGATCTGTTGGGTTATGTGGATATCCTCATATAGGAGACCACAGCCTTACCTCATTCTTCTGAGAGAGATGCCATGTTGGGCTTGTTAGCTCGCATATGCACCGATTTGTAGATAGGCTTATATTTTCCTGCACCAACTAGCTTAGCCATTTTGTCATGTACAATTTACATTGTGTATATCAAACATCATTATATATAGCAGGGAAATATATTTTTGATCACTTCCCTTTTAGATATGCTCTGATACTTGCTTGATATTTGCCTGCTTCTTCAGGGCTTGCGATCTTGATGTATTCTGAATTCCTCCTTGCTGGATGGACATTGAGTTGTCTCTGGATAGCTTAGAATAGATCATGGATCTGTATGTATCCCTACCATTTTTTGGTGTCTTGGGACTAGTTTCTGTATGGAAATGTGGAGAGGGTTGTGGCTTTCCTCTCTTAGATTGACCGCACCACAGATGGTTGCCAATACCCCTATTTAGGAGGAGCCTAGTTAATTCCATCTCTTATGGATTGGTGTTACTCTTCAAGGTACAACCGCAGCTTAGATGGTCGCCGAATCTCCTATTCACGAGGAGAGGTTGGGTAATTCCATCCCTTTGGTTTGAAGCCAATGAAATGTGATAGATTGAAGTTTGATCCCAGTACCGTTGACAAGTATTTGTGTTTTGGTAGGGGGTGAGACCGAACCATAAATGGCTGCCTACGTACTCCTATTGAAGAGGAGATCAGGTATGCGTAATTCGAACCTGGTGTAAGAGGTTCAACGCTGTTTATAAATGGCAGATGGGTGTAAAAGCTTTATTGATGAAAAAGGTTTTAGAAGTGTTTTTGTGATTTTTGTTTTTATAGAAAAGGGTAGAAATGTCTTTGTTGTTTTTTGTTTATTGCGACCGGGCCATATATAATATGGTGGCCTACGTACTCCCGTGTATCAAGGAGATCAGGTCGACGTAGTTCACCCCTCAAGGTGAGTTGAAAAGCGTGATCCCATGTACAGGATAAACTACGGGGAAGAAAGATTAATCCCATGTACAAGTCAAACTGTGGGGAAGAAAGTTTAATACCATATGCAAGATAGACTGCAGGGAAGAGAAAGTTTGATCCTAAGTTGAGGACAAACTGCAGGTACGAGAAGTTTGATCCCATGTATGGGTAGCCAAACTGCAAACGTGAGAGGTGCAATCCGTAGTGGGATGACCTAAGTTGTATGAGCGTAGTGAAGTCAGGCTGCTGGCTTAAAGAGTATGTTTCCCTGAGGGGCAAAGTGTGGAAAAGAGTTGTATGTGGTAAAGGGTTAAAGAACCGAAATGACTGATGATCTGATGATCCAACACCAGGATGTTTGCTTGATGGTAACTTCAGACATAGTACCGTTTCACGGTGTCTGAGTTGATGAGTTGTGAAAATTCATCGCCATCCATTTCCTGCAATTTGAGAGCGCCTCCTGTCAATACTTCCTTGACAACAAACGGGCCTTCCCAGTTAGGAGCGAATTTTCCCTTAGATTGATCTTGGTTGTCAATGATATTCTTCAAAACCAAGTCATGTTGTTTAAACTGCCGTAGCCAAACTTTTCTGTTGTTGGATCGGGCAATCCTTTGTTGATATAGCTGACCATGAAAGATAGCCGCGGTTCACCTTTTGTCTATCAGAGACAATTGGTGATACCTATCTTGTACCTATTGGTCTTCATCCAGCTAAGCATCCATCAACACTCTGAGAGATTCCATTTCTACATCTATGGGGAGTACTGCTTCCATCCCATAGGTTAATGCGTAGGGGGTTGCCCCAGTTGAAGTGCGCATTGATGTTCTGTAGGCTAATAGAGTAAGAGGTAATAAATCAGGCCATCCTTTATGATTGGCGGACATCTTTTGCATAATCTTCTTAATATTTTTGTTAGCCGCTTCAACAGCACCATTCATCTTTGGACGATAGATGACGGAGTTAAGGTGTTTGTGTGAAATTTACTGCATAGTTCCTCCATCATTTTGTTGTTGAGATTCTTAGCATTGTCTGATACAATTACCTTTGGTTGTCGGTATCGACAAATGACATTGTTTCTAATGAAAGTAATGATGATTTCTTTGGTAACCCTGGGGAAGGAGGCTGCTTCTACCCACTTAGTAAAGTAGTCAATCATGGTGAAGATGAAGCTATGTCCATTACTGGCTTTGGGCTCGATGGGCCCAATCACGTCCGTTCCCCACATTAAGAAGGGCCAAGGTGAACTCATATTGTGGAGCTCCCGTGGAGGGGCGTAGATAGCATTCCCATGAATTTGGCATTTATAATATCTCTTGACGTGATTATTGCAGTCAGCCTTGAGAGAAAGCCAATAATGTCCTGTTCTGAGGATCTTCTTGACAAAGAGGAGGCCACTCATGTGTGGGCCACAGACTCCACCATGGATCTCATCCATGAGTCTCTGAGCTTGGTCTTTATCTAAACATTTGAGAAGACCTAGTCTTGCATCTCTCTTGTAGAGTGCATCTCCGCTCAGGTAGAATTTCACAGCAAGTCGATGAATCCGCCTTTGTTCAGTCAGGCTCGCCTCAGTGGGTGTAGATCCATCTCGTAGGTACTCCTTGATATGCTGATACCAAGGTTGTTAGATGGGAGGTAGCTCATCCGATACTTCTCCAACATAGTTCCCATAGACTGGTGCCTTTTGTAGGGTAAATGTGACGTTTGGCATGTATTCCTTGTCAGGTATATGAATCAAGGAGACCAAAGTTGCTAATGCATCCGCAAAGTCATTCCTATTACGAGGAATGTGTATAAAGGAAATTTCTTCGAACTCCGAAGCCATCTGTAAAACTTACCGATGGTAAGACAGCAATCGCATCTCTTTGGTTTGATAGATTCCTGTGGATTGTTTGATTACCAACTCTGAATCCCCAAAGACAGTTAACCATCTGATACCCATTGAACGTGTAAGTTTTAGCCCCATGATACAGCCTTCATACTCAGCTGTGTTGTTGGTGCTGATAAACTGTAATTTGACAGCGACGGGATAATGCTCTCCCGTATCGGATACTAGAACTGCTCCAGCTCCAGAACCTTCCGTATTAACAGCTCCATCAAAATACATCTTCCATGCTTGGCGTGTATCGTATTGCTGTTGTAATATCCCGAGTGTTTATGATAGCGATTCCCGAGTGTTTATGATAACGATCCTTAGAAAAGGAAATGAATGGGTTAAAAGATATATAATACTCAAAATATAATTGAGTTCAAATGAAAGTTATGAAATGAAACCTAGAATTTGTTAGGTAATGAATGTAGTAGGAAATATAAAATCTATATTTAGATAAAATGATGAAAGATTTCTCTGAGTTAATTGTTTAATTTTTGTCCTCGATTCTGGGGACAGAATCTTTGTAAGTAGGGAAGATTGTAACGAATGAGTGGTTTGAGTTGTGATTATGAGGACAGAATCCTTGTAAGGAGGGAATGATGTAACAATCCAGATTTTAATTACAATATTTAAATATTTAATGAATTATATAAATATTTATAAATATTTAATGGATGTGTTTATCGTTGAATAAGTATTTGTTTAATTGATTTGATGTGATTTGATTATTTATTTGTTTAATAAATAATTAATGAGTTAGTAATCTAATTTAATTTAATAATTAAGTTAGAGAGTTATAATGATTAAATAAATTATTATATTATGCAATGAATTGTTATTAGAATTAATTAAATTAAGTATAAATACTTAATTAGATAGAAGTGTGACGAATAACTATATTATAAGTGGTTATTAAAATAAATTAAAGTAGTTTTAATTTATTTTGCCAAACAAGGCTTAAGTTTATTAAGTCTCTCAGTTTTAAATTGTTTTGCCAAACAAAGCCTTATGGCTTTTGATTTATTTTTTAATTTTGAATTAATAATAAAACAAATTAAATAAATAAAATATATTTATAATGGATATACGTTTATTATAGTGTAACTGATATATTTAGTATTGGAATTAAGGTCATATCGGTTTCTTTTATTTTACGTATACTTGAGTTATCAGTTTTATTATTTGCTATCCTGAGGAAGAGAGAGTATAGAGAACTTGAGAGAGAATAGAGGGAGAAGCTGAGAGAAAGTCTAAGAATTTCAAATAATTTATGTGGTGTCTAACAAGTATTTTTTAAGCAAGAAAAGGTATGTGGCTATAACTTTAATATATGTAAGTATGTATGTTTTACGTCATTATGCCTAAGTCTCTGTGTTCTTCACTTATGTATAAAGTTTTTACAAAAGTTGTATGTAAACCATGTTTTAGAATTGGTTATGATGTTACATGTATTTGTAAAGATAATTGTTATAACTAGCATATATATATATATATATATATATATATATATATATATATATATATATATATATATATATATATATATGACTGTATGCTAATTACGATCAAATGAAAGAAAAGAGTTTTTACAGTAAAAACATATGAGTATGAACATGTTTTGTAGGATAACAAAATTAGTAATTGATTGTATTCTAATTGTAGAATTGAAAGTCGGGTATGTTAATTGGGTATGAACTACAGAGAATTGTAGTTTAAAAGTAATCAAATTGGTGGTTATTAGAGATTACAGTGTTCACTGTGTTTAACAAATGTCAAACATGGAGTTTTGTTTTAAAATAAGGTTTTCAAAGAATTTAGTTTTCTGTGATTATTGTTTAGTAATTTAAACTAGTATATGCATGTTGGGTAGTGTGTATATATGTAATTTATATAAGTTATACATGTTAATTGGGGTTAATTGCTGTTAAAAATAAAGACAGTAGCTTTGTTATGCTTTTCGTGGTTGGGTTCTGCAAGTTTCGGCGCCCCAACGCCAAAATTTGAGCCCGGCACCAAAATTCATGCCCCAGCACCAAAATTTGGCGCCCCAACGCAAATCTCGCGCCCAGGCGCCACTGTATAGCCTAGTCCTCGCGCCCCAGTGCTGGATTTGTAGTCTGACTTGGACAGTTTTGACCTCCTGTAGTAAAATAGCCATAACTTCCTCACAAGAACTCCGATTGAGGTGATTCAAGATGATCCGGAACGAGGACGAGTAGACCTACAACTTTTGTTCTTTAAGTTTTTCAATTTGATGTAATTAGGATGGGTAACAATGGTCATATTTAGGACTGTTGTGTTTTCGGAGGCAATCGGAGGGCGTCGGACATGCACATATGCATGTGTAGTGCTCTTGACCATAAAAGATGATGTCCTAAGTTATAAAATATGAATATTAGTAATTATAATGATGCTTAACATTAATACATGATGTATTAGATGAGTTATAGAAGCATAGTAAGCATACACGAGAGAGGCAAATCGGGCGTGTGACGAATGAACGTCGAAACGCCGTGCCAAGTGTTAATGAACTTAAAAAGTGTTTCAATTCAATTGAAATGGTTATTATAAGATATGGAATGGGTTTAATATAAAACCAATAAGTAGTCCTAGCAAGACTTAAGCACTTGAACTTCGAGTTTGACTAAGAAGAAATATAGTGAGTCATAAGTCGAAAGGTTAACACCATCTAATTGACCATTGTGTGCTAATTAATAGGAAAGATTATGAGATGTGGAGTAGAGTTTACATTACAATTGCTATGTGTTGTTATGTGACTAATAGTTGATGTGTATGATTATATAATTGTGTAGGGCACGTGAAGTGCAGATAACTGTAAGCTGTTAAGCTATTATTGGTAAACAACGATCAAGGCAAGTCTTTCGGTTCCTATTTTATACGTGGACTTGATGAACTATTTTAAATTGCATGATATGTTATGCATGTTGAATCATGAAATGTTAAAGTCAATATATGACTGCATTGTTTTGGTTAAGTAATGATGATTGAGTAAGGAACTCAATCTTTATATTTGCTATGTGAATTAAAAGCATGTATGCCATGTTACTTTAATGAGATGTATATCGAGCATGTTAATATGTGTTATGTGATGCATGAAAACTGTTAGACTTTGCTGGGCTGTCGAGCTCACTCTTGTAAATAACCACTTTTACAGGTCAAGATTTTAATGTAAAGATATGTGCTAAGTGAGTTATAGAGATCTATATTCATGAAGATTACTTATGTTTTATGAAAAATATATTTCAGATTTTGAACTTAACATGTTGTTAAAATGTAAGTTGAGCTATCCAAAGTATATGGATATTTAGTTATGATGTAAGACTTTGTATAGTCATTTTGTTGTAACGATTCATGATATAAGATTGAATCAAAGAGATGTAGTGTAAAGGTTGCGATTCAGGGCAAGAAAGAAGGAAATGCATAAACATTTTAAATATTCCGCAATTTTAGTGTTTTTAATATCGAATAATGATGTAAAATTAGAGATTTAATGTATGGTTAACGACCGAAGTTGAGATTTAAATTGTATGGATTTTAGGGTCGTTACAGTTGGTATCAAAGTTGTAGGTTATAAATCTTAGGTAGGAGTGCCGTAGGCTATAACCTTAGAGAAGAGAGGTGAAGATAATGAACGAATAAGCTCAAATAGAGTTTGAACAATAAGGGATTAAAACTTGCGTGAAAGGATTCAATGAAGAATCTCGTAGAGTTATAAGGAATATAAATGTGGGGTTACCCAACTCCAATAATAAGGATGTAAGGTGATAATAAATAGATAATGTCTATAAAAAGAGAATGATAAAAAAGTTATGAATAGAGAGTTATGTCTAAGTGTGGTACAATTGTACTCTTTAATAGTTGATATATGGTATATGGGCTAAACGATTCCTTCATAGAGCGGAGGTATATACGAACTAGCAACTCGAAACCTAGTTTGTTGGTTGTTTGTGGGAAACCACTCAGCGTACCATATTGAAACTGTTAGAGACTCGATGTGTACCAAGTGTAGAAATGGACACGTATAATGAGAGTTTAGAACTTGAATGAAATTTTGAGCAATGCAAATGAAGTTAGAAATTCTTAAAGGAAGAATTGTTATATAAACAAGAAGATTCAAAGAAGAATCTTGAAGATATAAAGATAAGAAATGGGAGTTTCCTAACTCCAATAGCCAAGATAACGAATAATGTCGTAAATGATGAAAAAGAGAAAGAATGAGGATCGTAAAACAAAACGATCACGAGTTAACAAAAGAATTTTAAGGGAGATGATTATAGAATAAGATCACGATGTGGTCTGTTTAAGTGATCTGAAAGATGGTCTGTAATGTTTGAATGATTATAGCTTAATGCTATGAAGATGGTATACTATAAAATAGTACGAGATAACTCATGAGGAGTTATAGATGATGTGATACGAGGAATTCGTATCGAGCAAAGAGCAAGTTAAAAAAAAGATAGAGTTAGGTGGGATTTCAATTGAGAACTCATGTGATGGCTGAGTTGTACAAACCTTTGTATGAGCGAGGGTTTTGTGCTTGCACTCAGTTTATCACATTGATAATCATTGGAATGTTTGTGTCGCGCTATTTGCTATATGCCTGTTGAGAAGGTGATTCTTTTCTCATGTGTATAACAGATAGGTAGAGTATAGTTAGAGAATATTATAAGGTTAAGTGCGAGTTCTTAAATCTCATACTTATGGTAGGTTCGTGACTCATAATTATATGGTATATTTTTGAACCCCTCAGCGAATGGACGCCTATGGTCTGACTAGGATAAGTTCTTAAACTCATATGATTGTGGCAAGTTCCTGAACTCATAACGTGCGGTAAGTTTGATGAACTAGGGTATAATTAAGTGTGAATGGAGTATTGAAGATGATAGAAATAGATAGACCTATTAAGCAATGGATCATTATAGAAAGTGGAGTTGATGGTGGAAGCATAGGTATTCTAAAGCTACTACCTATGCTAGACTTTCGAAATTTATTGACTTCGTGCTGATGTTTACACTTTTATTTTCTTGAAAAATATTGGATCAAATGATGGAACCAATGAGTTTTAACAACAATACTGTTATTCGTATGTCTATGCTAATTACTTCGGCTAGACAAAAATGATTTGCAATATATCAAAATGTATTTTATATCATTAATGCATCATGTAACCTGGTGCAAAGATGATAAAAACGATGGAGTCATCAATGCAGTATTACCTAGTGTTGGATGTGATCTAAGGATTGTCAACCCACTATGGTATGCTGTAGTATGATAAAATCACCAAATGACGGAATCCTCAACGGACTGTAAATATAGTGCGGTATCATGACGTCATAAAAAAAAGATTTTTGAGATTTCTTTAAGATATGAGAATACATATATATGTATGTATATGTATATTTCGATTGATGTCCAAATTGTTGTAGAGGTCTATGCTATTTGATTCAGCTAGACAAATATTGAAAGATGTTCATGAAATTCATGAGTTTCTTGAGAAGTTATGCCAAACAAAATTGTTTTGGTGCGGATTCAGATGTTGAAAAGCTGAGATGAACAACCCTATTATTAGGGGTTACGCTTAGTTTATACTTTGCGCTGAAATGTTTGTGCACAATACATGTACGAAGGATTGATCCCCTAAGTACCTTGAAGTCATTATAGTCGTATGACTATAAAAGTTAAAGTTGAAAGATTACTTATAATTGTGGACAAGGTTCGTGGTCATTAAACCCTCAGTTGAATGCTTGCACTCTAAATTCTGAGATGAACAACTCTTTTATTAGAGGTTACACTTAGTTTATACTTTGCGCTGAAATGGTTGTGCACAATATATATACAATAGGTTAATCACCTAGAGTACTTGCGGAGGGTGTTTTCAGTCTTTGTGATTAATAAACATTCTGCCAAAGAGGGTTTAAAGTGTGAAGAACCGGGGGTGAAGCACTATTAACCCTAGAGAATAGAGTTCATGGTCTTGTGACCCTCAACATGATTTGGAATCTTTTATATTCCTGAGTTATTCATACTACTTCCCAAATTATTGAACAATTGTGGAAGATTCTTGTTATTCTGCAAGATGGAAGTGGAAAAGGAAAATATTCCTTAGAAAGAAGTAAGTCGTATAATGCGACACTGAATGATGAGTATGTTGAATAAGTGAGAAAAGAGATTTTGAAGTGAGAAGTAGATGAGTTATCAAAAGAATAATGTGAAACTTTTAATAGAAAAGTTTAATAATTGTAGAATGATGTTTGTGAAAAGAAAGTGGTTATAGAAACCAATGAATGAATGAAATAGTGACGTAAAATCTACTTTGATAGAATGAATGAATAAAAATTAATAAATAAAATTTCGAGGACGAAATTTTTAGAAGAAAGGGTGAATGTAATATCCCGAGTGTTTATGATAGCGATTCCCGAGTGTTTATGATAACGATCCTTAGAAAAGGAAATGAATGGGTTAAAAGATATATAATACTCAAAATATAATTGAGTTTAAATGAAAGTTATGAAATGAAACCTAGAATTTGTTAGGTAATGAATGTAGTAAGAAATATAAAATCTATATTCAGATAAAATGATGAAAGATTTCTCTGAGTTAATTGTTTAATTTCTGTCTTCGATTCTGGGGACAGAATCTTTGTAAGTAGGGAAGATTGTAACGAATGAGTGATTTGAGTTGTGATTCTGAGGACAGGATCCTTGTAAGGAGGGAATGATGTAACAATCTAGATTTTAATTACAATATTTAAATATTTAATGAATTATATAAATATTTATAAATATTTAATGGATGT
This sequence comes from Panax notoginseng, assembly GCA_016801055.1. Lineage (NCBI taxonomy): Eukaryota > Viridiplantae > Streptophyta > Magnoliopsida > Apiales > Araliaceae > Panax > Panax notoginseng. The sequence goes on from CM029013.1 coordinate 122,371,487, forward strand.
GTTTATCGTTGAATAAGTATTTTTTTAATTGATTTGATGTGATTTGATTATTTATTTGTTTAATAAATAATTAATGAGTTAGTATTCTAATTTAATTTAATAATTAAGTTAGAGAGTTATAATGATTAAATAAATTATTATATTATGCAATGAATTGTTATTATAATTAATTAAATTAAGTATAAAAACTTAATTAGATAGAAGTGTGACAAATAACTATATTATAAGTGGTTATTAAAATAAATTAAAGTAGTTTTAATTTATTTTGCCAAACAAGGCTTAAATTTATTAATTCTCTCAGTTTTAAATTGTTTTGCCAAACAAAGCCTTATGACTTTTGTTTTTTTTTTAATTTTGAATTAATAATAAAACAAATTAAATAAATAAAATATATTTATAATGGATATACGTTTATTATAGTGTAACTGATATATTTAGTATTGGATCGGTTTCTTTTATTTTACGTATACTTGAGTTATCAGCTTTATTATTTGCTATCCTGAGGAAGAGGGAGTACAGAGAACTTGAGAGTGAATAGAGGGAGAAGCTGAGAGAAAGTCTAAGAATTTCAAATAATTTATGTGGTGTCTAACAAGTATTTTTTTAAGCAAGAAAATGTATGTGGCTATAACTTTAATATATGTAAGTATATAAGTTTTACGTCATTATGCCTAATTCTCTGTGTTCTTCACTTATGTATAAAGTTTTTATAAAAGTTGTATGTAAACCATGTTTTAGAATTGGTTATGATGTTACATGTATTTGTAAAGATAATTGTTATAACTGGCATATACATATATATATATATATATATATATATATATATATATATATATATATATATATGACTGTATGCTAATTACGATTAAATGAAAGAAAAAAGTTTTTACAGTAAAAACATATGAGTATGAACATGTTTTGTAGGATAACAAAATTAGTAATTGATTGTATTCTAATTGTAGAATTGAAAGTCGGGTATGTTAATTGGGTATGAACTACAGAGAATTGTAGTTTAAAAGTAATCAAATTGGTGGTTATTAGAGATTACAGTGTTCACTGTGTTTAACAAATGTCAAACATGGAGTTTTGTTTTAAAATAAGGTTTTCGAAGAATTTAGTTTTCTGTGATTATTATTTAGTAATTTAAACTAGTATATGCATGTTGGGTAGTGTGTATATGTATAATTTATATAAGTTATACATGTTAATTGGGGTTAATTGCTGTTAAAAATAAAGACAGTAGCTTTGTTATGCTCTTCGTGGTTGGATTCTGCAAGTTTCGGCGCCCCAGCGCCAAAATTTGAGCCCCGATGCCAAAATTCGCGCCCCAGCGCCAAAAGTTGGAGCCCCAACGCTGAAATTCTCGCCCCAGTGCCAATCTCGTGCCCCGGCGCCACTGTATAGCCTAGTCCTCGCGCCCCAGCGCCGGATTTGTAGTCTGACTTGGACATTTTTGACCTTCTGTAGTAAAATATCCATAACTTCCTCATACGAACTCCGATTGAGGTGATTCAAGATGATCCGAAACGAGAACGAGTATACCTACAACTTTCGTTCTTTAAGGGTTTCAATTTGAGGTCATTAGGATGGGTCCAAATGGTCATCTTTAGGACTGTTGTGTTTTCGGAGGCAATCGGAGGGCGTCGGACATGCACATATGCATGTGTAGTGCTCTTGACCATAAAAGATGATGTCATAAGTTATAAAACATGAATATTAGTAATTACAATGATGCTTAACATTAATACATGATGTATTAGATGAGTTATAGAAGCATAGTAGGCATACACAAGAGAGGCAAATTGGGCGTGTGACGAATGAACGTCGAAACGCCGTGCCAAGTGTTAATGAACTTAAAAAGTGTTTCAATTCAATTGAAATGTATATTATAAGATATAGAATGAGTTTAATATAAAACCAATAAGTTGTCCTTGCAAGACTTAAGCACTTGAACTTCGAGTTTGACTAAGAAGAAATATAGTGAGTCATAAGTCGAAAAGTTAACACCATCTAATTGACCATTGTGTGCTAATTAATAGGAAAGATTATGAGATGTGGAGTAGAGTTTACATTACAATTGTTATGTGTTGTTATTTGACTAATAGTTGATGTGTATGATTATATAATTGTGTTGGGCACGTGAAGTGCAGATAACTGTAAGCTGTTAAACTATTATTGGTAAACAACGATCAAGGCAAGTCTTTCGATTCCTATTTTCTACGTGGACTTGATGAACTGTTTTAAATTGCATGATATGTTATGCATGTTGAATCATGAAATATTAAAGTCAATATATGACTGCATTGTTCTGGCTAAGTAATGATGATTAAGTAAGGAACTCAATCTTTATATTTGCTATGTGAATTAAAAGCATGTATGCCATGTTACTTTAATAAGATGTATATCGAGCATGTTATTATGTGTTATGTGATGCATGAAAACTTTTAGACTTTGCTGGGCTGTCGAGCTCACTCTTGCAAATAACCACTTTTGCAGGTCAAGATTTTAACGTAAAGATATGTGCTAAGTGAGTTATAGAGATCTATATTCATGAAGATTACTTATGTTTTATGAAAAATGTATTTCATATTTTGAACGTAACATGTTATAATGTAAGTTGATCTATCCAATGTATATGGATATTTAGTTATGATGTAAGACTTTGTATAGTCATTTTGTTGTAACGATTCATGATATAAGATTGAATCAAAGAGATGTAATGTAAAGGTTGCGATTCAGGGCAAGAAAGAAGAAAATGCATAAACATTTTAAATATTCCGCAATTTTAGTATTTTTAATATCGAATAATGATGTAAAATTAGAGATTTAATGTATGGTTAACGACCGAAGTTGAGATTTAAATTGTATAGATTTTGGGGTCGTTACAGCTGTTGTGGCTGAATTGCCATTACCCCTTCATCGGGGAAGTATGTTTCCAAGGGTTTGAAATCCCCTGAAGGTGCGGCGGCCAGTTGATCCACAATTCCTTAACCTTTAATGGACTTTTGAGTCACATAGACAATGTCAAATTGTTGTAGGATCAACTACCATCTGGACAGCTGACAATTCAGTATGGGTTTATTGAACACATACTTGAGAGGATCCACACGGGATATGAGATGGGTTGTGTGCACATGGAGGTAATGTTGTAACCTCATGGAAGTCCATGCTAAAGCACAACAAGTCCTCTCAATCAGAGTGTACTTGTGTTCACTGCTGCTGAACCTTTTGCTAAGGTAATAGATAGCTCGTTCTAGGCCTTTATCGTCTTTTTGGCCCAGCATGCAGCCCAGGGCATTGTCACTTATGGATATGTACATGAACATGGGAGCATCATCCCTGGGTGGTACCAAAATAGGAGCTTTGACTAGCTACTCTTTGATGGTAAGGAAAGCATTCTGGCACTCATCATTTCATTTCATGGAGTTCTTCCTTAACAGCTTGAAGATAGGCTCACAGGTTGCTGTGAGTTGAGAAATGAATCGGCTAATGAAGTTGATTCTTCCCAAAAATCCCCGTATTTCCTTCTCTATCTGAGGAATAGGCATTTCCATGATGGCCTGGATTTTGGTAGGATCCAGCTCAATCCCTTTGTAGCTGACTAGGAATCCTAGTAACTTGCCTGATTTAAAGCCAAATGCGCACTTGGCTGGATTCAACTTCAAGTTGTACTTACGCAACCTGTTGAAGAGCTTTTAGAGGTGGTCTAAGTGGTCCTCCTCCTTCCGGGACTTGACAATGATTTCATCCACGTAGATCTCGATCTCTTTGTGCATTAAGTCGTGGAAGAGAGCCATCATAGCTCTCTGATAGGTAGCTCCGGCATTGATGAGGCCGAATGACAACCGTCTATAGCAAAAGGTTCCCCAAGGAGTGATGAAAGAAGTTTTCTCATGATCTTCCTTAGCAACCATGATCTGATGGTACCCTGTAAAGCAATCAGCAAAGGAGTACATGCCATATTGAGCAGTATTGTCAATGAGAATGTGGATAAAGGGCACGAGAAAGCTATCTTTAAGGCAAGCTTTATTCAGATTCTGATAATCCACATAGACTCGCACCTTTCCTTTAGGCTTAGGCATGGGAACGATGTTAGATATCCATTCAGGATATGTGGACACCATGATAATGCCAGCTTGAAATTGTTTCACAATTTCTTCTTTCACCTTTAAACTCCACTCAGGTTTCAATCACCTGAGCTTTTGCTTGACTGGCTTGAATCCCTCTTTAATGGGAAGGCGATGAAGAACAATGTCAGTGGACAAACCCACCTTGTCTTCATGAGACCATGCAAACACATCCTGTAATTGGGTTAATAGCGTAACCATGTCGTTCTGTTGGTTTGGGGTAAGGTCTGAACCAATCTGGATTAACTTAGGGTTTTCTAAAGTTCCAAGATTGAAGGAGGTGGTTTGATCAAGGTTGGGTTTAGGCTTATCTTCGACCCATTCTTTGATCTCCGAAGGCACCTGAATGTCCTCTTGTATTTCCAACAAGTCCGAGTCCAACTTTTCATCAAAGTTACAATCCTTGTGGAGAAGAGGCATCCTATCAGCAAGTACAGACACATCTAAGTTCAGAGTCATGAAACAAAATATGCTTTCACTTAATATATATAAAACTGTTTAATCATACATAATGTTAGCATATACGGACAAAACAACTGCGAGTACTATACAGAAAAGTAAGCAGTTATTATATCTACAAGGCAGAAAGAAGTCCTGCCCATTTTACCCTTATCGACCAATGCAAGGAGTGCTGCTCCAGTTGTCAAGGATAAAGTCCGGGTGGACTGCATTGATGGAGGGGCTGTCATCCTCCTCCCCTTCCCAAATGATGACCATGACGTCTAGGCAATCATCGTCTGGGGTATATCTGTCTGTATGTTCATCATGAACAATAATGCGCATGCCCGACTTTATTCGGATGACGTTTTGTTTGATTCTTTGTTTCTCTTCCTCCACTCTGGGATCTGGAACAAAGACTTCTTTTGCTTTGAACGACACTGGCTTGGGAAACATCATAGTCATCACGTTGGTTGGCACCTTTACAGGAGGTTATGCGGACTCAAAGGTTGATGGCGAAGATAAACGCTGCGTGGTTGAAGCTGAAGGAATCTGCTGATGCTTATGAGGATTCCTTTGACTAGAATTAGCAGAATAGCCTAGTCCAGCTGTCCCAATTTGACTGGCTACTTGGATGTGATATTTGATACCTTGGTGATCTTTACCCAGCCCTTGTCCTAGTTGATGACCCAAAGACATCATTTCGTGAGTAGCCGACATTACTTCGGCAGAGATCTTGGGTACGGGCAATGGCGTTCCCAGGGCATGAAATTGAGGGTTGCTTACTTCCAAAGTGTGGAAACTGACCGGCTCAATATCAGAATTAAAACTGATGAATGGTATGCCACCTTGTTGAGGGCATTTTGGTTCAGCGTTGACTGTAACTAGGCTATTGTTGATAATGTATTTCAGTTGCTGATGAAGGGTGGAGGGGACTGCCCCAGTTATATGAATCCACGGTCTTCCCAAGAGCAGGTTGTATCCCGAATCTATCTTGAGTACGTGGAAAGACATGAAGAATGTATGGGGACCAATCTCAATTGGCAGCTCAATCTCTACGACTGAATTCCGGCGGGATCCATCAAAAGCTTTGATGATCGTATGGCTACTTCGGATTCGATTAAGATTGACGTTTATCTTCAACAATGTAGCATATGGACATATATTCAAAGATGAGCCTCCGTCCACTAAGACTCCAACCAGTATATATCCGGAGGACAAGACCGCAATGTGTAACGACTTGCAATGACCGGTCCCTTCGGGCGGTATGTCATCATCATTGAAAGAGATCATATTGTTGTTGAAAATGTGATCAGCTAGATGTTGAAATTTTTTCACATTCACTGATTTTGGCAAGTAGGTTTCTTCCAAAACCTTTAGTAGATTCTTCTTGTGATCTTCGGAAGTTAAAACCAAGTCTAGTATTAAAATTTGATGTGGAGCTTCTCTTAAGCTTAAAACCACCTTGGCTTCATTATGACCTATGGCACGGAGGAATTTTTCAATCTTCTCCATGGGAATTTCCCCTTTGATTTAATGGTAGACTTCATCACCCGTTGGGAAAGATACAGTGGATTCTCCTTCGACACTGCAGCAGTTGTATGCGAGGTGGATCCTTCAGTTTCTCCAGAATTCCAAGGAACTTTCTATAAGCTGACAACAGGATATTGTGATTGGAAGGGTAAGTTGATTGGCTCTGGAGCAGCCACTTTCAAAGGATTGTTGCTTCCTCTGAGTTGAATGGTAGTTATAGGGCGTGGCTTGACAATGCCAGCAGCCTCAGTGGAGATAACTACTACCAATCCCTTCCATTTAGTAGGACAGGTATTCTCACTACCACGTAGCATAATATCATCGTCTGCTAGTTGCAGGACACCACTATCAATGAGATTCTGGATAAGGTGGCGGAGTGCCCAACATTCTTCTGTGCTGTGACCACGAGAATGGGAGTGATATTGACATACGCCATCAGGATTGTACTGTCCTAAACGGGGATTGATTGGAGGTAGAAGGGAATTAATCCTTCCTTCATTGATTAGCATTTGAAGGATTTCCTCCATAGGTTGGCCCAGATAAGTAAATTTCCTTCTGTTGGCAAAATCCCGACGAGCTTTGGCATTCGCTCTCTTTGCCACTTTGTCCTCCATTATTTCACTTTCTGGAGGTGAAGAGGAAATATTCATGACAATAGGAAGGAGACTAGCATGCTCCTGGCTGATTAATTGGCGTGTAACTTGATGCTGGTAGGTCACCAGTTCTGCCAATTGTTCAATTTGCTTACATAGAGCTTTCATCTTTCGTTCAATTGAGAATTGGAACTTGACATAATCCCATTTGTCATCACCGTCTTTGATGATCTGGGATGCTTCACCATTAGAATTAAAACTTTGTACAATGCTCCAATTAATCATGTTGACTTCTTCCTCTTTGTGTGGAGGAAGAGGGTTGTCTTGCACGTGAGGTTGATCTGGTTTAGTGACCACAATCTCACCGTTGTCTATCAGGTCTTGGATCTTATGTTTCAAGGCCCAACAATCTTGAGTATCATGTTCAGGTGCCCCGGCATGATAAACACATTTTCGAGCAGCATTAAAACCCCTACCATTAGGGCTGGCTGGTGGAAGAAGATGCGGGATTTTCTTCTGTGTGGTCAGAAGAGTAAGAATGTTCTCGAGGGAGTCCCCTAAGGATGTGAACACTCGAGGGCGTTTGACTTCTCAACCTTTTGGTACTGGAGGGTTTGAAGACTGTGCTTGAAAAGGAGTGTAATTTCTTTTCTGGATAGGCATGTTCTGATTGCCTTTTTGACCCTGTAGTATCAGGGAAACATCCTCTTCTTTCTTTTTATGGACCCTCCGGGGGTTGTTTCCATAATTTCCAGATTGGATGTGTTTAGCAACAACTTTAAGGGCAGTTAGGTCTTGAATCTTTCCTGACTTCAATCCCATCTCAGCCATTTCCCCATGTTTAATCATTTTAGAGAATGGTTTACCGATGCCAGCTAAGACTCTCTCATAGAAAGGAGCTTCTTGTATGTCAATAAAGGTCATAACCATCTCTGACTATGTCATAGAAGGAATAACTTGAGCAGCAAGGCGCCTCCACCTTTGAGCATACTCTTTGAAAGACTCATTGGACTGTTTCTTGACCTTGGTAATCTGGTACCGGTCAGGAGCCATCTGAGACTGAAAAATGTATTATGTAAGAAAGGCTTGAGCTAGCTCTTCCCAGCTATGGATCTTTGAGTTGTCTAATCTGGTATACCATGAACGGGCTTCTCCAGTCAGACTTTTTTAGAACAGCTGCATTCTGAGCTTCTCGTCCTCTACATAAGATCCAAGTTCTCCAATGAATACCTTCAAATGTGTGTAAGGATCTCCTAACCCATCATACTTTTCAAAGTCAGGAGTTTTAAATTTTTATGGATAATTAACACCAGAGAATATACAAAGGACAGCATATGACACACTCCCGTGTGCTCCAATTCCTTTGATAGAACACAGAGTCTCTTCTATTTGAAGAACTTTCTTTCTGATGTCACCAGTGTCTAGATCTCCTGTGAGATGGGCGACATCATGACTTTTGTTGGTTGTATCCAACTGCAGTTCAGGTATTGTAATGGCTTTATCAGGACCTTGAGTTCCTCCTTGTGTAGAGGATTCAGTATATACGGGTATTTTTGGACCCTGCATAGATTGATATAGTTCTTTAAGCAGAACATCCAAGTCTATGATTTGCTTACTTAATCCGTCAAATTCTTCACGAGATACTGGATTAGATTGGTCAGATGAAGACATGATTAGCTGTAGGCCTGCTGCCTTTTTGGACTTTGACCGGGTAATAGGTCCGAATGCTTCCATGCGACAAGACTGGCATAGTTTAGTTTTTAGGGAATGTGTAAATATTAACAAGCTATATGGTGTGTCCATTTTAGGAATTTTTGTCCTACAAAACGGATATTAGCTGTTTGTAATACATGATAGCATGTTAATGTAAATATGTACATGCATATATTTCTTCATATTTCTCATTACATGGAGATGAATATAGAATGTAAATTACAGGTAATTATTTTTACAAGTAATTTAAAATGAGAAAGCATGAAGAGACTTTCCTCCGCGTTTGGTTTATCAGAGGCTGACCTATCTTAGGTTTATCTAGCGACTTTTTGGCATGAAGGTTTCTAAATCATCGCAATTTACTCGACAGGAAGTTAATCCGGTCTTTTAACTGGAGCGAATTTGGGTGGTGCCTTTCCTAAGCCTCGGGGAATTAGTCTTCCCACGAGTCCAGTAATCAAACACCGATAGGATAGCCTCCTGGTGGAGGGACCACACAACATACATTCACATACATCGCGTCTCACCGTATATGAAAATGATGACATGTACGAAGCATTAATATCACAGGCAGATATAGTGTAAACATTAATTACAGTAAAGATATGCATTCGTACACATTCATCACAAATGTAAATGCATCATTCACACACAAGGATATAACGATTTTGAAAAGCTTGTAATAGCGGCTTAAGTCCTCTTACTGGAGTCCCTAGCAGAGTCGCCACTGTCGACGTTGGGTTTTTTATTTGTCCCTTTTCGTTACCTGTTCTTTTGTGTTCTCATTTTATATGAGATTTGTTTGAAAAAACAAGTGAAAAAGGTTCGACATGTGTAATGTCGACGATTGGACTATAAGAGTCGCCAGTTAGTTTTTTAACTGGTTGTACCAACACAACCGAGAAAAGGTTTACACATTGACCCAGTGATGTGACACTGCTAAACGGGTCGGTGAAACCAAGATTCAATTAGGGTCTGGGGACTTGCTTATGCGGAGGGAAGGTGTTAGGCACCCTCCGACATTCGTGTTGCCACGGTGACCGCTACTTTTCAAGAAACTGTTATATGAATGTGTGTGTGTGTGTGGGTCAATGTGCTTTTATTTGGAAGTAGTGCGAGGCCGCGTTCGCACCTATATACACATGGTTTGAATTTATAAAAATTCAATTTTTAACAAGATATGGCAGTGATGTTTTAAAAGAGGTTTTTCAAACCCAATGCTTAATAGTAATTGAGACCTTTTACACTTCCATTTTATTCCATACTCGGCTGGATTAATTTTATTTTACAGATGCGAGGCATTTGTATGAAAATAATGTACAAAAAGGTGCTGAATTCCTCGTGGGTATGAGAACCATCTGAGAAAATCCAAACATCACATATAAATTTACAAGCTGCTTACAGCTGAAAAGGTCTATCACGGGAACCGAATCTAGATTTAGTGGACTGAATCTGTGATCACATGATTCCTAGGCTCACATGATACCGCCGTTGATATAAACGCAGTAAGCAGGTATATATATAAAAGCTATAAATATATATATACAGACATGATCACCAACCACGAAGCACCTCCATGGGGGATCAGAAATTTAAATAAAGCTGTAAAAGCTATCTACAACCACGGAGGAAACTCCAGGCGGGATGAAATGTACAGAAAGCAGTAAAAGCGGTCAACCACCACGAAGTAAACTCTAGATGGGACAAAATATATATATATATATATATATATATATAGCGATAAACGCACCGGATATAAAATCCAGGCTCATCGGACAAAGTCCAACAACAGTTAATATATATAAGTATATATATATATTAAAGCAGTAAACACTCCGGATATAAAATCCAGGCTCATTGAACAAATTCCGACAACAGTTAATATATATAAGTATATATATATTAAAGCAGTAAACGCTCAGAATATAAAATCCAGGCTCATCGAACAAAGTCCGACAACAGTTAATATATATATATATATATATATATATATATATATATATATATATATATATATATATATATATATATATACAAAAGCAAATAAACGATCCAGACCGAAGTCTAGGCTCAATCGAGACATAACTCGATAATGTTAGTTCATATATATATATATATATATATATATATATATATACAAACCGAAATAAAATCACGGACCGAAGTCCGGGCAAACACACGCAACACGTCTCTCAACGTGAAGAAGGGTGTGTGTAATTGTGAAGAGTAAGGCTTGAAAATGTGTAAGAAGGCTTACAGTGGGCTACCAAAGAAGACTTCAATAATTTTAAAGTAGATAAACACTGGCTTCCGCCGGTACAGAAGTAGCTATATGTGAGCTCATAAGTGTTTAAAATGAGAAACCACTCAGTTTGAGGTGTGTATGGAGCAAATTAGATAGGGCTTCCTCACCTTTTTTGCTTCCAAAATGGCCACCCCAAGCCCTCTATTTATAGAGGCTGGAGCCGCAGGTGTACCAGAGGCTGCCCGGGGTGCCCCGGGCTTCGCGGGTCCCGCCGTCTCGAAGTACATGCATGCATGTAACGTGATATCCGCTCGGACTTTCAGAATTGCAATCCGGGCATCCGACAAAGGTATATAGGACCTATTTCGGACCACCGTTGTCGAGAGTTATGCAATGACATGGGATTAAAGGTTGTACAAAGTCATGAAGATGGGACAATACCCTCCGGTCTTCAGCTTCAAATTCTATTCCGTTGTCCTGCATAATAGTCACTCGGGATTGGTTTTCCTTGGCTCTTGTGGGACATTGTTGTGTAAAAATGTATGTTTAAAGTGTTGAGACGGTGTGATGTGACGTCATGGTGGCAAGATGACAACTTTGCCCCTTACTGGGGTTATCTCCTATTTGGGCTGATAAAGAAGACGTTGCTCAGGGTTATTGGTGAGATTGGACTACTGCAAATGTTGAAGGTCCTCAGTGTCATCTCGGAGGTGTGCCTATCTTGTACTGAGTGCCTCGGTGTAAGCGCTGAGGTTGAAGCTGATGGCATGCACTTGAAATAAGCATTTTCGGGGTTATCTCCGGAACTGTCACTGCCTTCCTTGGGGTTATCTCCAAGGTTGGAATCTGCTATTCCCAGTGTTGGGACTGAGGTGGAACATCTCGGGGTTATCTCTGGGATGAAATCGGTTTTCTCTGATTTGTGTTCCGGTATTGGATCTGCATGCCGCGGAGTTATCTCCAAGGTTGGAATTGTTACTCCCGTGGTGTGTTCCGGGGTTGAGCTGTTACTACCAGTGTGTGTTCTGGGATTGAGCTGTTCCTCCCGGTGGTGTCCGGGATGGATATGAACCGTCTTCCAGGGTTTCCTCTCAAAAGACGAATCTGCGCTCCTGCGACGTCAGTAACAGATATGCAGAAAATTTCGAGTGTCTACAAGTGGGAAGAAACTAATGATCAGGCTAATGATCTAGCGGATGAGGTGAGGTGCAAGAGAAGGAAGATGAACAAGATGGGCTATGCTCTGCGCACGACCATGGAGAGATTGATTGATGGGGTAAATCACTACCCGCGCTGAACAAGGATAGACCCGGCATACCATAAGCCGAGATATGGTGGTGCACTTTACTCAGAAGGAATACCAGAGCGCCATGGAGCGTGGGATGTTAGATTGAGTCTAGAGGAAGAAGCTTAGTAGTTGTATTATATTTATTTATGTGCTGTTTAATCTGTTGTTGAAATCTCAGTCTTTTGTGTAAGATGTGAGATAGTAGTAAACCCCAACTTTTGAAAAATGTTAGAGGGGTAGTAAGCTAGTGTTGTCCCCGTCTTTTATGATAATAGGGGATACATGTTATCATTTATACTAGCATGCTAGGGAGGATCATGTAATTGTAGCGTTTTGGCGTATGAATATAAATGATCTTATTTCAGAAACGTATTATAAAATTCTACTTCGTTGAGAAATGTTTAAGTAATATAATGAGATAATAAAATGAAAATTTTATGATGCAGAAACATGCCACCCAGACGTAGAATAATTGCACTAGAAGAGTCAGTTAATGATGAGAGATGACCTTTAGATCTGATACAGAGGCTTGTAGATTTTTTAGGAGAAGCTCTTAGGGGAAAAAATGAACCAGTACCACCCATTCCCCAAGCAGCTCAAGTCACAAACTTTAAAGATTTTAGGAGTGTAGGACCTCCAAAATTCGTAGGAACTACCGATCCGATCATGGCTCAAACATGGATTAAAGAGATGGAGAAGGCGTTCACCATCGCACGTGTGGGTGAAGACCAAAAGACGGTTTTTGTAACCTACATGATGAGAGGTGGAGCAAACTACTGGTGGGAGGCGAATCGATAGAGAGCAGGAGAAGGAGTAATACCTTGGGAAAGATTTAAGACTCTGTTCTTTGAGAATTATTTCACAAAGAGCATAAAAAATAAGATGGAGGTAAAGTTCTTAGAACTTAAGCAAGGAGGAAGCAACAAGCCGATGATTGGAGGACCGACGCCATCCAACCGTCCAACTGCCAAAATGTTTAATATGACTGTCTAGGACGCTGTAGTTACAAAGGACGTTGTGTCAGGTATCATCCCGATCAATGATATAAATGCATATGTATTATTTGATTTGGGTGCCACCTGTTCTTTTGTATCGTAAGAATTTGCTAGTCGACTTAATTTATCCCGTGAACGATTAGGAAATACCTTGAACATAGAAGTTGCGCATAAGGAAGTAATCCCCGTAGAGTATATTTACCGAAATTATCACGTAAACATTTGAAATCATGAAATAAGTGTAGACTTGATCTTGATAAGATTGGGAAAGTTTCACGTAATATTGGGAATGGATTGGTTGTATAACCATGCTGCAATTATTGATTGTCAGAATAAAAGTGTGAACCTTCAGACTCAAAATAAGTCTAAGGTGGTGTTATATGGTAGCTCATCGTTTAAGCAATCACGTTCCCTTACGATGATGCAAGCCAAGAAATTATTAAGGAAAGGATGTGTAGGTTACTTAGTGTACATTGTTGACACCCAGAAGATGGGAGTAGAAATTTAGGATATATTCATAGTAAGGAAATTTCAAGATGTATTTTCAAACTTCCTGCCTGGTCTTCCGCCAGACAGAGAAATCGAAGTCGTAATAGACTTAGCACCGGGAACAACACAGATTTCGAAAACCCCATACCGTATGGCACCAATAGAAATAAAGGAATTGATTATACAATTGCAAGAGTTACTGGATAAGGGTTACATACGACCGAGCGTGTCTCCTTGGGGAGCACCCTTGTTGTTTGTAAAGAAGAAGGATGGATCGATGAGGCTCTATATCGATTATCTAGAATTGAATAGAGTGACGATTAAGAATAGATATCTGTTACCGAGGATAGACGCCCTTTTTGACCAACTGAAGGGAGCCACTACAAGAAAAAGGGCCATCTGCGACCAATGATATCAGTGACCGCCCAATCCGATCGCTGATAATAGTAATAACGACCGCTATCTGCGACCGCGAAGGATTCTAGTTGCTAGTATATATCAGCGACCGCCTGCGGTTGCTGATCGATCGTTGAGAAGAATTTTCCTCCAAAAATTTGGTGCGAACCTTTGGCGCGACGACTAATCTATATCAGTGACCGCTAGCGGTCGCTGATATGTCCACATCATTAAAAATTAGTGACCGCATGCGGTCGCTGATTCTCATAACCTTAATCAGATTCAGGCATTCACTCAAATCAGTACAGAAGAAAAAAAAAGAGGGAGAAAGACGAGGGAGAAGAGGGAGTAGGGAGAAGAGAAGAGGGTTCACCACCAATATCGCCGGCCGGCCGATGCCTTCACCACCACCGTACCACCGCCGGTAAGCCCTTCACCGCCACCATCTTTATTGAACATCTTAAATTTTTAATATACTGTAATTTATCCTCAAGCTAGTAGTATGGTATTTGATATCCAGTTTAGTTAGTATTGTTGAATAGATTCTAGAATAGACATGTGTCTTTCCAAATTGGGTTGATTAAGTATTTGACATAGAAAGGAATTATTTAATTTTGGAATACTTTTTGTATGTCTACTAGAAAATATTCAGAAATCCCTCTTTGTATGCGATTTCAGCCTTCATTTGATTTAAGTGCATATATATGTATTATATGGATTTAAGCCTTTATTTGTATTATTGGTTATTAATTGTACACACAATTAGTGCTCAAATTAGGAGATGATCATACTAAATCTAACGACTATGGTTAAATAGAACGAACAAATGTAAAAAAGAGCTGAGATAGCAAATGGATGCACGGTGAAGAAGGTAATATATATGTTGATTATAAATATATATATAGGACTATATGAGCACTATATATATAATGCCTCAATAACTTTGGTCAGTAAAGTAACTAAATTCTTGGCCTTCAGTTAGGTTATTTTGTTTGTTCTCTTTTCTTTGTGAACATGGGATAAGGGATGTCATGAAATTAATCCTATGATCATTCTCTTTCAAATCTGCCCTACCCTACTTTGTCTTTTATACCATTTGCTAAATGACCAATTTGTGAAGAGTTGAATATGTAAATGAGTTCAGCTTGAATACTAATGAATAGATTATATATGCCAAAAATGAGTTCATTTTGAATAATCATAAATAGAGAATTACGATAGCTAGATGAAAATGAAACTAACATATGGCCAGGCTGGAGCACATACATACTAGCGCGGTTGAAGTTTCCTTTGCCAAAAATTTAGCACTTGTATAGTTAGCTTATATTTTCTAGTTTTCTATGTAAGAATTAATTTATAATAATTAATTCAATTAATTAACATAGATGGAGAAGAATACCTAGAACATATAAAAAATAATAATATTGCATACCTTGCTTGGAATCCATGATGAACGCATTCAAATTTATCTCTACTGGATGAACAAGGTACTATTCCCTTGATGCCCTAGATGCTGGCTGAGAAACCATCAATAACCTTTAAGTATTATGGAGATGACATAGTTCTTTATTCATATTAAACTTGATTATTAAGTGCATATACATATATATATATATATATATATATATATATATATATATATATATATATATATATATATATATGACTAGTTTGGTCTCTCGACTCCACTAAATGTAGAAAATAAAATCAAATACGCATTGTTATAGTTTCTAGAACACATTGCAAAGTCCATTGGTTGTTCTTCAAACTTGACCACCAAGATATTTTCATCACCTAATGTCCTATATAGAAGAGTTTTTTTTGTGTTCAGATATAAACCCTAGAATATATATACAAAGGCAATGAGTATATGTGATGTTATGTTAATTGCTTATACATTCTTGTTGCTCTTATATGCCTACAAATGGTCAAGTATACATGCCCTCATGCACGTGGTTAGTCCATATTATAGGGGGACTCTGCTGAAATTTTTTCGTTGGTTGGGTAATTTAGACTTGTCCCAATGCATATGTAGACCATGCATGATGCAATGATTCATATTCTACCCCTAGGAATCTATTGTCTTTAGGTTGGTGTCAGTTAAAATACGTAAGATGACATAAGACCATACGTCATTCTAATTTAAGATCCACAACAATATACCATGTCTTTGGGTAGTCGATCTCAAGCTGTGTAAATATGTTTTGGCATGTATCCTTGTTCAATTCCCGAATAATCATATATGATGCTCACTCATGTTATATATGTACATATACATCTATATGTATTTATAAGCATCATAAGTGGCATTGAGTTGAATTGTAAATCTCTAACAAGGGAATATAATAATTCATGTCAACATAGGTACCGTGGTATCATGGACCTCTATTCAGACCGTAGTTGGATGAGACGACGAAAGTCAAGTGCCCAGATAGGTGCTATAGTAGAATTTAGAGCTGGTTGCCAAGTATTTCTAAATTATGCGTATAGTCACCCAGAATGTGTTAATAGTCAGAACAAGATAAGATGTCCTTGTTTGAAGTGTAAGAATATAAATTATATAGACAGAGACAGAGTAAACTATCATTTACTTATTTCTGGGTTCATGAACAATTAGGAAGAATGTTGATAGGCACATGGGCAGAGAAGAGATAGTGGCAACGCACAAGTACACAATCCAGGTAGCAGTACCCATCGTATGAAGGACATGGTTCATGATATTGCTGAGATTGACCATCCAGGACAAGGTGAGTAGTATATGCATGAGTATAGCCTCTGGTGGTGCGCACAACCCATATGGGTGCAGATGTGTGACCAGTGGAGAGCTGAGACCTGGGTCAAGAGACGCAAGACTGCCGCCTCGAACAGATCTCAGGTGTATCTGAAGGTAAAAAAGCAAAAGGCACGTATTGGGGCAGCAATATATCACAGCTGCAGCATATTACTGCCAGGGTACGTATGTATAACAAGCTTATTGGCTTAGTTATTTGTTTTTATGTTTATAGTCATGTTTTATAGCTAAAATATCATATGTTTACATATTAATATGAGAACATGAATTGTAGGAGTCTCAGTCTCAAGGTCAACCTATCAATTGGTTGGATGTGTATGTGGCCACCCGCGATGGTCTGCCTGAGGCTGTTCAGATAGTGGTAATAGTTAACTTTATACTAATATATTGTTTATAAATTGTGACAACCTTTTTTAGCATTTTTTATTTATTTTTAACTATTTAATTGTTGACCTTCTGACATGACACTTATAAGGGCTTAATGAACGAGCGCTATCCTGAAGGCACACCGCGTCCGTCGGTTGATCAAGAATTGTAAACTACGTTAAAGGCCAAGGACAAAAACGACGCTCGACCATCAGTGGCACAGGCAACTCTGCTACCCAGTATACGCAGTCATCAGGTCATCCAACCTATCATACTCTTGCTGACTGTGTGAGAGCGATCTGTCAGGATTGTGATCTTTTTTGTATACTGCGCGGGTATCTGCAGTCTCTGAGTCCTGATGAGTTGGCAGATGCAGTGGTGACAGTAGCATGACATCAGGATAGAGATCATGTATACTTGGATATTGTTGTGTCTTACTTATGTTTAAATAATTTCTATTGTTTAGCTTTCCCTAAGTCATCCACGTACGTCAACACATGTAACATGTTATATTCTTTTGCTAATTACAGGATCCTACTAATTTGGATGATGATGCATGAAGAGCTACACATATTTTTTAGATATTTGGGTAGTTGCCTTGTACTTTTATATTCATTCTTTAGACAATTGTATTGATTGATATTGTGTTGGTTAATTTATCTGCAATGGATGGATGTTTATATATACTATTGTACGTGGATGTCTTGGGATATATATATATATATATATATATATATATATAATCATGGATGGATGTTTATATGGATGCTTATATATACTGCTGTGTTGAGATTGAAAGTAGGTACAAAACAGGTATATATTTTTTGGGAAATCAAATAAAACAGGAATTTTTTTTTAAAAAAATATTAACATCAGCGACCGCATTCGGTCACTACTACTAAGAGTGGTCGCTACTATCCTTTGGATACTTAATGACTGACACAGTCACTGTTTACGGTCATTGACACGTGTACCACGTCATCCCTGATAATTGACTCAGCATGAGTCAGATTAGTGACGGACTCGGTCGCTGATAAATCAGTCGCTATTAATGGTCGCTGACGTCCATCAAGCGAATAAATTATCTACGACTCATATCAGCGACCGACTGCGGTCACTAATACTCATTGGAGACCATATGCGGTCGCAGATATGCAGTCGCAGATGAACCTTTTTTGTTGTAGTGAGCCAAGTGTTTCTCGAAGATAGATTTGCGAACGGGCTATCACCAGTTGAAGGTGTGAGAAGAAGATATATCAAAGACGACGTTTCAAACACATTACAAACATTTTGAATTTTTGGTAATGTTATTCGGGTTAACGAATGCTCCAGCAGTGTTTATGGACTTGAGGAAGAACACACCAAACATCTGAAGATGGTTTTGGAAGCACTAAGAAAAGAGAAGCTGTAAGAGAAATTTTCTAAGTGTAAATTTTGAATGAAGAAAGTTCAATTCTTAGGACACGTGGTGGATAATGACGGAATTTCAGTAGATCCTGCGAAAGTAGAAGCAGTGAGTGATTGGGAGCAATCGAAGATGCCTACTGAGGTAAGAAGTTTCTTAGGGTTAGCTGGGTACTATCAAAGATTTACCCAGGATTTTTTTAAGATAGCAACCCCGTTGACCAATTTAACAAGGAAGACGGTGAAGTTTATGTGGATGGACAAGTGCAAAGAAAGATTTCAGGAGTTGAAGAAGAGATTGAGTGAGGCACCTGTATTATCATTACCGAATTATATGGGAGGATTTATGGTGTATAGTGATGCGTCGCATAGAGGACTGGGCTGTGTGCTAATGCAACATGGCAAAGTCATTGCGTATGCGTCACGACAATTAAAGGATTACGAAAAACAATACCCTACTCATGACTTAGAGTTAGTGGCAGTAGTTTTTTGCGTTAAAGGTTTGGAGGCATTATTTGTACGGAAAAAAATGTGAGATATACACGGACCACAAGAGTCTGAAATATATCTTCACACAGAAGGAGTTGAACATGCGTTAAAGAAGGTGGTTAGAATTAATCAAGAATTATGACTGCGATATTCTTTATCACCCGGGAAAGGCGAACGTAGTGGCCGACGCGCTAAGTAGGAAAGGAAGGAAGAAGTTACGTCAATTGATAACTCAGGAGGAGTTAAGAAGGGATATGTAGAACTTAGAGATAAGAGTAAAGGGATCAGAGAGGTCTGAGGAAAAATTGTTTACAGTAGAAGCTCATCCAACCTTGTTGGACAGAATTAAGAAATCACAAGAAAAGGATGAGGAATGTGAGAGAATTAGAAAGAGGACCGCAGAAAATGAAGAGAAGAGATTCAAGACGATAAAGATGGTATTTTGAGATTTAAAGGAAGAGTATGGGTACCAGCGGTAACCGAGTTGAGAGAAGAAATTTTACACGAAGCACACAATACGACGTATTCCGTTCATCCAGGAGGCACGAAGATGTACCGAGATTTACGACAATATTTTTGGTGGCCCAAATTGAAACAGGAAATCGCGGAGTGCGTTAGTAGATGTCATACTTGTCAAAGGGTCAAATCCGAGCACCAAAGGTCGAGTGGTCTAGTCCAACCGTTGGAAATATCGGAGTGGAAATGGGAGCATATTACGATGAATTTCATGGTTGGACTTCCAATCACGTAGAAAGGTTTTGATGCCATTTGGGTTATCGTAGATCGACTAACGAAGATGGCCCATTTTCTATCGATCAAGATCCGATATAGTTTGAACCAGTTAGCGAATCTATACATAAGGGAAATTATTTCACGACATGGAGTGTCGGTATCGATTATCTTTGATCGAGATCCGCGCTTCACGTCAAAATTCTAGAAAAGCTTGTAAGAAAGGATGGGAACACAATTGAGATTAAGTACCGCTTATCATCCACAGACAGACGGGCAGAGTGAGCGAACGATAAAAACGTTAGAAGACATGCTTAGGACTTGTGTGATGGACTTCAAGGGAAGTTGGGACGATCACCTACCCTTAGTAGAATTTTCTTATAACAATAGTTACCATGCAAGTATAGGCATACCACCGTACGAAGCTCTTTACGGGAGGAAGTGTAGAAGACTATTGTGTTGGGATAAAGTGGGAGAGTGAAAGATGCTAGGACCAAATTAGTTCAATAAACCGCAGATGTGGCGACATTGATAAAAGCTAGATTAGTAGCTGCACAAGATCTCCAGAAGAAATACGCAGACTTGCATCGTCAGGATCGCGACTTTGAAGTCGAAAGCTAGATTAGTAGCTGCACAAGATCTCCAGAAGAAATTATGTTCGAGGTTCATAGGACCATTCGAGATACTGAAGCGAGTGAACGAAGTGGCGTACAAAGTTGCATTACCTCCCGAGTTGGAGCACATTCATAACGTGTTTCACATATCCGTGTTGCGTCCGTACAAGCCCGACTACAAACACGTGATTTCTTTCGAGCCCATTCAAGTAGAAAAGAATCTAGCATATGAAGAAATTCCTGTCCAAATATTAGATAGGAAAGAACAAACATTAAGGAATATGAGTATATCTTCAGTAAAAGTGCTTTGGCAAAATCACGACGCCTAGGAGGTCACGTGGGAATTAGAAGATAAGATGCGATGAATTATCCCCATTTATTTGTGTAACCTTGTACCAATTCCGAGGGCGAAATTTTTATAAGGGGGAGGATATAAGAACTGAGAAATTCATGATTTAATAATTATTTTAAAATAAGAGAATGAATATTTATTTGGATATAAATGTTAATGTTTTGTAAGCTGAGTACTTAAATTGATTCACTGTGGATTAATACGAATTAAGAAGTGTGGAATTATGATGAGCATTTGTGTAGTACCTTGTGTGGCATAATGTGAAATGAGGAAATTCACTAAGTAAGTTAAAAGAGAACTAGGAAGATTAATTAATTAGGAAATTCAATAAGTTTCTAACTTGTAATATCACTAATATGGACGTTAATTTATGTCATGTAAAACTAGTGTGGCGATAGAAGTTGAAACTGGCTTGAAGCTAAACCAGTTTAGCACTGTCAGGGACCGGCACAGCTGCGCCCTCCCAATAGTACAAACTGCCACAGCTGCGCCAATGATCAGTCTGAGATAATTATTTTCTTCTATAGAAATGAAATGGAATACTTTTGTTATATGTGTGACATTAATAAAATCATATGATAGGAGTATATTTTAATGACATGAGGTACCAAGTAGTACAATGAAATCATATGTAATTTTAATATAGAAATAATTAACTATCTGTGTATTCTAGAAACTGGGAAAGGAATTAAATGTTTAAATAAATATTAATATTAAATAATATTATTATGTGGTTATGAGAGTAGTAAAAATAATTATGGGGGATACCCGGATAATAATACCTAACTACGTTATTTTATTGCGTGTATTTTAATGTACATGTATTATATGATGTGAGTACATAAATAATCCTTAATTTCCTAATATAGTAATAATTGTACATCAAAATTATATTTTGGGAGTTAAAGTAACTACACTAAGCTCAAGTTGTTGAGATTTGCTCTTGTCCCAAAATGAGTGATCTCATAGTACATGAATAGTGGTCTACACTCTAAATTACGTAACTTCCAAATTGGTACTCCTTGGCTATGGAGACGACTGATGGTGAGTGGTTGAACCACTGCTAGTTAACCATTGTGTTCTCCTTCTACATTTCAGTCTCAAACTTCCATGCCAACCCTTTAGCCAGTCTAAGTTTCTTCTATAAATAGCAGACCAAATTTTTAGATTTTGTTACTTGAAATTGTCTGATAATTCTAAGTTGAGAGTTCTAAGTTGCTGAGCAATTGCAGAAGCATACTCAGTGTGTAAGGAGTCCAATCCAAGCTTAAGGAGGTATAAATTCTAATTATGTTCTTGAATTGGGTCTTGTTTAGTTCTTCGAATTCCTTAGAATTCTATGTCAATCAAGATGAATTAACATGTTATAGTGAGTTTAAGAAGTAGGTTTACATATATGAACTCTTTAATGATGGTTTGGAACAAGTTTAAATAGATAAGAATCAAAGTGAGTAAGGCTCCGTAAAATAGAGTCTGTTACTGCTGTAATGCCCGGCTTGGCGCAGCTACGCCCTGTTTATACTAGAGTGCAGCGCAGTTGTGCCGTACCTCAGAATCAGTTACTGGTTTTGTTTATGCTATGTGTTGAGAACTTGGTTTCATGAATTATATATATACCTAAAAAGGGGTATAACATGAGGTATAAAGCTTTCTTATGTAGTATGAAGTGATCAACATGATTTACTGAGAGATTGGTAATAAAAACTTAAAGTTTTGAAAACAAACTTTGATGTAATACTTGTTCTACAAGTTCTGAACTTAGTGATTCATACGCATGATTGATTTCAAATATAAAGGAGCATGATATAGTGTTTATAGTGTCTTTACTCATGACCAAACTTGTTAGACCTTGTGTTAGAGAAGTTTTTAAGAAAAAGCTTGATATGTTAAAGCTAATATGCATGAATATTACATGATATACATTCTGATCTTGCGAAAGTGTTAACTGACTTGACTACATATGATTAGAGCTTTAAAGTTACCTTGTATGTGTTAAATCGCATTGTTCAGGTTTAAAATAATTTCAAAAGCAAACTTGGACATGTTTTCAAACCAAGTACATTAAGCATGAGTAGTTAAGTTTTGAGAATCTAAAATAACATGTTTATGTTCATTATGTCTCTAAGCATGACTATTATGTGTTTGATATAACGGTAGTAAACCAAGCATG
Source organism: Panax notoginseng (assembly GCA_016801055.1). Taxonomy (NCBI): domain Eukaryota; kingdom Viridiplantae; phylum Streptophyta; class Magnoliopsida; order Apiales; family Araliaceae; genus Panax; species Panax notoginseng. The sequence continues at coordinate 122,394,219 of CM029013.1, forward strand.
AGTATAGATATGTTTTTAAAGCAATACCAATGCTAGCTTTGAATAAATGATATGAACACTATGAGCATATGTATTAACAGGTTAAGTAATATCTTTATGTGAGCATATGGCTAATTAGTACGCATGATGATTACGTGACTCTATTTGGCCTTAATTTTGTGAAAATCTTTAACTAAGACCGTGATATGTTAGAGTAAACGTAGAATGGCCATATACTTATGTAAAGACCCCTAGCATGTGTCGACATTGGGATTTTTATTTGTCCCTTTTCTGTTCTTGTCTTTTGGTGTTCTCATGTTCGGCGAGATTTGTTTGAAAAAACAAGTTGTGAAAAGGTCCGACATGTATATGTCGACGATTGGACTATAAGAGTCGCCAGTTGGTATTTTTAAATGGTTGCACCAACTCAACCGAGAAAAGGTTTGCACATTGACCTAGTGATGTGGGACTATTTGATTGGTCTGTAAAACTGAGATTCGTTAGGGTCCGGGAGCTTGATTATGCGGAGGGAAGGTGTTAGACATCCCCCAACATCTGTGTTAGCACGGTGACCGCTACTTTTCAAATTAAACCATTATCTGAATGTGTGTGTGTGTGTGTGTAGATCAATGTGCAATTATCTGGAAGTAGTGCTATTGTGACAACCCGAGAATTTAGATAATTATTAAAATCTTAAAATGATGGATTAAAGGTTATAAGATGAACCTAGACAGAAAATAAGTGTATGGATTTGACGTTTCTGTTAAGGAATTTTAAGGATTTTAAAATTTTTGGAGAAAAACTTGAATGATTGGTTAGACTATAAGTGATAGTCTGATAATGAGGTATATGTTTAGTGTATGAGTTCATAAGAATATGTGTATGTGATTCTATGTGTACAGGATTGTAGATAAAGATTAAACATTGATCAAATAATGTATATAAGTGATTTTATGTGCTCAGTTTGTGGATTAAGAATCAATTATTGATCAGGATAAGTATAACTTTAGCAAACCCAAAAGTTATGTTAATAACATTGTTGTTCAGTGAGAAAACTTTGACGAATTGTTAGGAACCCTAACGATACGCTTAGAAACCCTAATTTGTGTTCCGGGAATTCGAAACCCTAATTCGGGAGCTTAAAAGATAAGTATAAAAGCTTAAGAGTTAATTGTTAAGGGTTATAGAATGAGGAGAATTATGGTATTTATAACATATACTAATTCTAAGAGATTTATTTTATACATCTCAATTAATTAATTTTATAACCTAATTATAGCAAGTCTAATTGGGTTAAGAAATTAAGTGTATGTAAGTAAGGATTTAAATTATAATTGTGTACATGAAAATCCTCATTAAATAATTAGGGAATAATAATATAAAAAGTATTGGACCTAATCTATTTTCATGGCCCAAATATTTTTATTAGAAAGCCCAAAAGACTTAAGGGGTGCCTTAAGTGTTGGCTCAAATAATTAATTTAAGAAGCCCAAAACTTGACCCAAGTATGGAAGGACACAATGGTCATTTGATAAGTAAAATAAAAGCTATAAAAATCTAACCAAATTGGGCTAAATGAAGGTCACATGGCCGGATATATGAAGAGAGAAAGGAAGCATACATGTCATCAATTTAAGCACCACACATGTGGCAAAAGATCTTACACCAATTAAACTAGGTGTCATTTATTTTAAGGAACCACCTTACCTAATAATCTTCCACATATTTATGTGATGATTAAGTGTGAAAGAGAGAGAGAGAGAGAGAGAGAGAGAGAGAATGTGGTGGAGGAAAAAGAGGCCACATATGGTCGGATGTTTTTGTGAGAGGAAAAGGAGAATGAGTATAGATATTAGTTAAATAACTATATCCAATAACAAGCTATCTTGTTTCTTTCTCTTGCATCCTTTCATATTAGCTAACACAAGAAACTAAAAGAGGAAGAGAGAGAGAGAGAGACAGGAGAGGGACGGTTGAAAGAAGGAAGAAGAGGAGAGAGACGGCCATCCATGGAAGGGAAGAAGAAGAAGGAGAAGGAGAGCATCGTAATCTAAGGTATACATACCTTTTGTGTACGTATTTTTGATTATTGTTAATCAAACCTTGAATCTATGTTTCTAAACTCAAAAACCATAAATATACATGTTAATGAGTTTTTCATGTTTAGATATATCCATATTGGGTGTTGTTTTGTTTGGAAATCAAAAATAAAGAAAAGTGATTTTTCTAGTTTATAAGCCATAAAATTTATATGTACTTTGGATCTCCACCATTTTTAATTTACACCTTCTTTTTGTGATCCGTCAATAAGCGGTGTTACATAGGTAAGTTATCTACTAAACCCAAGTGGTAGCACTCAAAAATGTTGAGTACACAGTCCGTAGTGACTGATTTACCAAAAATAGTTTCGTGTCTTTTAAGGAAAAATAGACTATTTTTGAACAGTCAATGCCAGGGGTAGTTTTGTCATTTTTTTGATATTCAAAAATTCTAAAAAATTTTGAGATGATAATATGATATGTTTTCTAACATCTCCAAGTGAAATCACAGAAAAAGGAGTTGTAGATTTTCGTATGGAATATTTTTAACAAAGCACGAAAAACTGCAAAATGACAAAAAGCTACTGTTCTAGATTTTAAAAGGGCATTTTCGGCCACTTAATTTATGAGAAAAATTTCGGCCTTTTGGGACACAAAACTATATGGTATAAAGTACCTCCTGTCCAAAAATGAGCTCATTCCGACTTAAAACGACCAAGTTATGACCATTTCAATTTTTGTGATTTTCTGACGAAAACGACTATAACCGAAGTTCTATAACTCCGATGGCCACAAAATTTAAATTGGAGGCTCACGTTAACACGTATAAGATTGTGTCAAATGATGGAAATTTCTGGAATTGAGCATGATGGGGCTAAATTCTTAAGCTACACACTAAAAATGATTTTTGAAAAATACCAAATGAAGTTGGAAAATTATGAAAAAATACTTTTTGTGTATGAAATATATGTTTATATGTTTGGCCAAAAGATAGAAAAATAATAAATTGATTTGGCATTTTGGTGAAAATGATATGGAATCCAACTTGCTAGATTGAAGAGTTGGTGAATCCAGTCTGTTGGATTGGAATCCAGTTTGCTGGATTGCAATCTGGGTTGCTGGATTGGAAATTTGTTGAATCCAAGTTACTGGATTTGGAATCCAGTATGCTGGATGGGCAATTTGATTGCTAGATTTAGAGTCCAGGTTGCCGGATTAGTATTTGACTTATTAGATGTTAAAGAATAACTTATGAAATGAAAAAAGCGATTGTTAAATCATAATGGATTTGATATAGTGATTAAAGAATTATCAAAGGATGATAATAATAATGTTGTAAGATGTTATCTAATATTTGATTTTTGTGATTAATTGTTTGATAATTTATGGATAAATAAATAGTATTATGAGCTAACATGTATGTTATGTTAACTGAAAGATCAGTCTTATAATTGATAGGTCTTTCATAAGAGATTACATTAGATTGCTTAGCGGTAATCAGCGGTTCAGACAAGTTTCCTTGACTCAAACTTGACTTGTATGTTCAAAGCATGTTAGTGAATAATTATTGTTAATTATTCACGTCTATATTGATTATTGATTCGCACATTGTGCATGTTGTAAATGTTCATCAGGTATGAAAGGCTGATCACCATCATTACCATTTGTTTTAGTTAATCTGTTCATGTTCATGCTTGACCATTCATTTTTATTGACATGGTCGTTTAGCTAAGAAAATTTATTCATGCTCTTTCACAATGTTTATATTGTTGAAAGTTAGCTCGCTTATTGTTCAATTCTTTAAATCATGATATATCCTCAATTAAACTTATACTTGCTGGGCAAATTTGTTGCTCACCCTTGCTATATCATGATAAAAATTTTCAGATTCAGTTGAAAGCTCGAGTAAAGGCAGAAGCAAAGACAAAGTTCAAGATTAAATTATGGTGTAGTAGATTTATTAAATTTTCTATCGAAAATAGTATTGTAAACATTTAAGATATTGAAGGTATGTATTAAGTTAAGGTTGTAGACCTTGGGAATGATGTGTAAAAGTTTAATATATAAACAATTTATGTTTATATCTTTCGCAATAGTTATAGAAATGATGTACCAGATCTTAGGTAAAAAGTACCCGAATTTGGGGATACTACAGCTATGCCTCGTTTACACCTATATACAAAGGGTTTGAATTTTATATAAAAAGCAGTTTTAAAAAGATATAGCAATGATATTTTGTAAAATAGGTTTTTCAAACCCTTATGCTCAACAGTAATTGAGGCGTTTGATACTTCTATTTTATTATGTGTTGGGCTTAATTGCTTTTATTTTCGAGATGCGAAGCATCTTCGAGAAAATAAGATAAAAAGCAGTGCCGAGCTCCTTGTGGGCATGAGAGCCGTCTAAGGAAATCCAAACACCGTGAATAATTTACAAGCTAGTTACAGCTAAAAATGTCCATCACGGGAACCGAATCTAGATTCAGGAGACTGAATCAGTGATCACATGATTCCTAGGCTCACATGATGTGGCAGTTTGTATGAAAGCTATAAACAGTTATATATATATATATATAATATATATATATATATATATATATATATATATATATATATATATAAGGGTTTGAATTTTATATAAAATGAAGTTTTAAAAAGATATAGCAATGGTGTTTTGTAAAATAGGTTTTTCAAACCCTTATGCTTAACAGTAATTGAGGCCTTTGATACTTTCATTTTATTATGTGTTCGGCTTAATTGCTTTTATTTTCGAGATGCTAAGCATCATCGAGAAAATAAGATAAAAAGCAGTGCCGAACTCCTTGTGGGCATGAGAGCCGTCTAAAGAAATCCAAACACCGTGAATAATTTACAAGCTGGTTACAGCTAAAAATGTCCATCACGGGAACCGAATCTAGATTCAGGAGACTGAATCTGTGATCACATGATTCCTAGGCTCACATGATGTAGTAGTTTGTATGAAAGCTGTAAACAGATATATATATATATATATATATATATATATATATATATATATATATATATATATATATATATCCGGTGCGTTTACCGCTTTTATATATATATATATATATATATATTTATATATATATATATATATATATAAAGCAATAAAAAACCACGGACCGACGCCCGGGCATACACACACACGCGACTCTCAACGTGAATAATAGTGTGTGTAAGAAGTGAAGAAAAGGCTTAAATAATGTAAGAAGGCTTACAGTGGACTGCCAAAGAAGACTTCAATAGCTTTAAATGGATTAATACTCGGTTCCCACCGGTAAAATGTAGCCAAATATAAGCTCACAAGTATTTAAAATGAGAAAGCACTCAGTTTATAGTGTGTATAGAGCAAATTGAACAGGGTTTCCTCGCCTTTTTCTCTTACAAAATGCCCACCCCAAGCCCTCTATTTATAGAGGGGGAGCCGTAGGTGTACTTACAGCAGTCGTAGATGTACCTGCGGTTGCCTGGGGTGCCCCGATCATTGTGGGTCCCTCTATCTCGAAGTACATGCACTCGGACAATGCGTTGTTCGCTCGAACCTTCATAACTTTCCATCTGGGAGTCCGATGGAAGCGTGTCATACCATACCGAAATTACATTTTCGGGTTTCCGTCACGCAGTCTGTTGAGCCGTTTTGCGTAGTTTGTGCTCGAAAGTTAAGATATGGTTCTTGTGGGACTTCTTTTGAAGTAATTTGAGTTAAAATGAGTGTATTTGATTTGAGTTGAAGTTGAGTTGGCAAAATGATCATTTTACCCCTCCCGGGGTTATCTCCGGTTTTCATAGAGTTGTAGCAGTCTTTTCTCAAAGTTTCTCTGAGGTTGACCTGCTGTTGACTTTGACTATCCTCAGGGTTATCTATGAGATTATCTTGACCTCCTGAGGTTATCTCCAGACTTTGAACATGATCCCCCGGGGTTGGAACTGATTTTTCTGGGTTATCTCCGGGGTTAGAAACTGATTTCCCGGGGTTATCTCCGTGGGTTGAAAATTGGATCTCCCGAGGCTATTTTCGGGGTTAGAATTGATGTTGTGGTCCTCCAGGGTTATCTTTAGAGTGTGGAAAAAATGCTTTTGTCCTCCTGCATAGTTAGTAATAGGAAAACAAAATTTTAAGTGTCTGCAGATGCCCATCTTTATCATGTTCTTGTAATGCAATGGAATGGACATGATAAAGATTACTAGACACTTGAAATTATAACAATGTATTTCTAATGATGTAAATCGCAATGTAATGAATGTTAAAATATTTTCGCAAATCGTAGTTCACAAATCGCACATTGCATTTTGCACTTCGCTTTTCGCATTTGGCCAATCGCACTTCGCAACTCGCACATCGCATTTTGCATATCGTAAATCATAATGTAATAAATGTTAAAATGTTTTCGCAAATTGCTTTACCTTTACCGATCATTGTTGATGCCTACGCTGGTGTTGACTCCAACAATTTGGTTTTTTGTCGGTGTTGCTGATGCTTGTTTAATGAAGCTAAGTTGAGATGTTTTGTACATCTCTACTGGGGATGACGTTCTGAAATCACCGGACCTTTCCGATGCATATGCTGGTAGTTTACAATGGTGCCTACCCTAATGGTAGTTTGACAACGATGCCTACCCTGCTGGTAGTTAACTACGCTGATATTGCCAAACTATTTCAGTTCCCACTCGAACGGTGGTATCCCTAAACTGTCTTGATGTTACGTTGCATTGATGTAAATGGTTTAGAATACCAGATCATCCAATACCTTCGCTGAAGTAATATTCCCAAGTTTGCTTCACCAGACTTTGCCTCACCCTTTTTGAAGTGACTTGGAGTTTCCTTTTGCTGTTGGGTGCTTGTGTCCCATTTCCTTGAGCGTTTGATTTGCAACCCTTCTGAACTGATAAACCTGAATGCCGCTGACATCCTTGAAGGGTGCAGCTCAATCTTTTGCTGCCCAGATTTGAACTTCGCTATAGAGGCCTCGACTTGTGAGGACTCGACGCCGGTTGACACATTTGATGATGAGGATTTCATTCGCTAGACCTTTTATCGTTGGGCTTCTTCTTTTTAGTTAAGGACTTTCTTGAGAATTTTCCCCTTCTTTTGTAGGGTTAAGCTTATGTCGCCATGATTTCTTTCAGGAGTTTCTTTCTTTTGATGAGTGGTTTGATCCTACCTTAAACTCCTTCCCTTTCCCGAAATCAGAAAATGCCCCAGTCCTTTCGCATGTTATTGCTAGGGATTCATATGAGAAACTCTCTTATTGTTGACCAAGTCATGAGTGAGTAATATCCTCACATGTAGATTATTCATTCTAAGAAAAGTATGATTGGAAAAGACCAACTGATCATACCGAATCACCAGTGAGATGATGTGAGGGAAGATTTGATGATGATGTACCATGTTGATGGTGCTGACAGGTGCATTTTCCTCTTTAGGATGGTTGATAAATGCCCCAGTGTTGAGTTGTCGCTATTTTTGAGATTGCCCCAATCTTGTTGTAAAGGCCCCAATATCAATTTTTTGCCAATTTTGAAATTGGCCCATACTTGCTTGTTGTCTGGGATAGTTGCTTTGACAGATGCGCTAATAAGATGTCGAGATCGCAAGAGGCTTTTACCTCTTTACCATATGGTGAACAGTTAGTGGACTTGGGCTTTGATGCCCTCAATAATTGTTATTAACTTGTATGTGCAATCTGCCTTGATGATTTTTTTTGATTTGATGAAGGCTTATGATTGAAGGTGTTGTCTCTCTAAAGGTCCTTGTTGATGATCATGCTTGATATATTGTTGTGTTGTTGTTATAACTTTGATGATTGATGTCGAGAGGCCTTCAAACTTCACTAAATTGGCCCCAAAGATCTCAGCTTGGTTGGTGATGACTTCACCCAAGTTTGATTTGATCTACAAGGTTTGATTTGTTGTCTTGATCTGGGGGAACAGGTCGCCAAGTATGAGATAGAATTTGCCATGATGGTAGCTCATGTATTGCTAGAGGTCAACAGAGATCAAGTCTTCTCGCACTTCGGTAGTGATGAGTTGCTGACGAGTTGCATCTTATGATAATGGTCATTTCATCCCTGTTACTGGCTGTCTCGGGATTGATGTTTAGGTTTGGATATTTCTTTTAAGGGTCCGACCGCACCACTGATGGCTGCCTACGTACTCCTGTATATGCGGTAGTTCAGGTCTGCGTAGTTCCGTCTTAATAAGATAAATGGCTTGAGAAGTGTTTGTTTGGATTTTTTGGGTTTTTTTTCTTTGGTTTGACCACACCAGAAATGGTTGCCTATGTACTCCCATTGATGAAGGGAGATCAGGTCTTTCGTAGTTAAGGCCTTTGGCTTGAAAGGCTAAAAATATTTATTGGAGTTTGAGCTTGGTTGAAGGGTTTTTTGATTTTTTTTAGTGGTTAGACCACACCGTACATGGCTGCCTACGTACTCCCATTGATGAGGGGAGATCAGGTCTGCATAGCTCCAAACTATCGTGAAAAGGTTCAAAGTTGTAAGTGGTGAGAAGGGTGTAGAGATGTTTTTGTTTTTGTATTTGTATTTGTATTTGTTTTTCTTTTCCTTTTTTTTGTTTTTCTTTTTGTCTTTTTTGTTTTGTTTTTTTTTTTTGTCTTTTTTTCTTTTTGTTTTTTGGATATTTATATGCATGGAAAATAAAAGGCATATTGTGAAGAAAGTGATGCCGTCCCAGTATCTCCTGGAACTCCCCACTTTATCCTCTGGATCTATATCTTCTTGGCTAGTTAAGGCCTGATAGTCCAGTTGTCAGTGGTTATGTTGCCTTCGAGGCTCGCGATAGAGGTTACCTCTTGATTCTGAATATCTTCACTTATAGCCATAACTTGATTTCTTCCTGATTCAGTACCTTCCTCAGGGACGCTTGAACTGGACCCATCACACAAAGGTATGAATTCCTGATTCTTTGATGGGTAGGTTTTCTTGACAACCTCACCACCGTTTTCTTCAACTGTTCCTTCACCTTTTTCTTGGGCTTGAGAGGATTCAACCATGAAATCTCCCTTGAACTGTTATTGCATTTCTTGCAAGGAACTTTCCTTTTTGGCTTTTCCTTCCTTGGAAAGGATTAGTATTTCTTCCTCATTATCTAAGGTGATAAAATCAGGAACGTGGTTGATATCTTTGGACCACAAGATGTTTGAAGTTGGCGGAGGAATCTTTGGGAGATTCCTTTGTCTCCTCTATCATTCCTTGTATTAGGATCAGTCCACCTTGTGTTCTTCTAGAATTGGCGCTCATAGCCTTCACCTCCTTTGAACTGCCTGTCTCGAGGGGACATCTGAAGCTTTTTATTTCCTTTTCGCCTTTTTTGGTCATGGGGAATTCTATCTCCAGCTCTCCATTTTCAATGAGATCCTAGATTTTATATCGCAAAGACCAACATTCCTCAGTCGCATGTCCAGGTGAGTTAGAATGGTATAGACACATCTTGGTGGAATCATAACTCTTTATCTTGGGATTTATAGGAGGCAACAACTTAATAATCCTTCCTTCGCTTATCAAAAAGTATAGCATTTCTTCATTTGATTTGCTCAGAGGGGTGAATTTTCGAGCTCTTGTAGAGGTTGTTTGATATTTCTTCTTTGAGAAATCGCATTCCCCCAAGCGATTTTTTCGCTGGCGAGATCTTTTAACAATTTTATCATCCCCCTTTTCTTGTACTTTCAGCCGGCTTTGATATTCTTCATTTAGCTGGCTCATCATGGAGAGATATGGGCTTGCATTATGGTTAACCTCCTTTTTCTCTTGGCTTTTTGATAGTTGAGTGAAAAACTGCCTCGTTTCCTGATGTTGGTGCACTATCAGCTTAGCCAGTAGATTTACTTGATTCTGGATCATCTCTAATTTTTACATTACTGTCATACCCTCCTCCGAGTTTTCCCACTCCAGGACATTTGTTTTGTGCCTTTAGGGGTATTCCTCCATCCTTTGTATGTACTTACGATTTAGGTACATTTCAGCGCTTCCTAACCCGATCATGTTTACTTCCTCCGTATCATGCTGCAACGGAAGGTTGGTGTTAATATTTTGTTGGTCGGGTCGTTGGACCACAATACTGCCACTTTCGATCAGATTTTGAATTTTATGCTTTAAGGACCAACAATCTTTTGTGTCGCGGCCCGGAGACCTTGAGCGGTAAGCACATCTTTGGCTTGGATTGTATCTTTTGCTCCCTGGTTCTAGAGTTGGAGCCAGTTCGGTAATTTTCTTGTGATCCATTAATATCGCCAATACATTTTCAAGGGAATCGCCCAGTGGAGTGAACACCCGATTTTTCGTTCTTTCAAATTTTCTCTTCTTGTCTTGGCATTGGTTGAATGTAGCCTATTGTTGAAATGACAGATTATCTTGCTTTTTTTAAATGGAGGGACTGTAGGTTGGTCTCCTAGCTTGCCCCTGTGAAACAAGGGATACATCTTCATCGCCTTTATTGGGTACCCCCTTGGGATCGCTCGCATACTTGTCAATTTGTATATGTTTGGCAACTGCTTCCAAGGCAGTGAAGTCTTTAATCTTTCCTACCTTCAGGCCCATCTCTGCTATTTCGCTGTGTTTGATCATTTCCGAGAATGGCTTTCCTATGCCTGCTAGGATCCTCTCATAGTAAGGAGCCTCTTGGATATCAATAAACGTCATTACCATCTCAGTTTCTGTCATTGATGGAATGACTTGCGCTGCTAGATGTCTCCACCTTTGGGCATATTTTCGAAAAGATTCAGTACTTTACTTTTTGACTTTAGTCACTTGGTATCGATCCGGTGCCATTTGTGACTGAAAACTGTACTGATTTAGAAAGGCCTGGGCCAATTCTTCCCAGTTATGGATTTTGGCGTTGTCCAGTCGGGCATACCAGGCTTTAGCCTCTCTAGTGAGACTCTTTTTAAAAAGTTGCATTATGAGGCTTTCATCTTCAGCATAAGACCCCAGTTCGCCAATGTACACTTTTAGATGCGTATAGGGATCGCCTGCCCCATTGTACTTTTTAAACTCTGGGATTTTGAATTTGTCAGGATATCGAGCCCCTGGGAATATGCAGAGATCTAAATAGGTGACACTTCCATAATTTCCAATCCCTTTGATTGATCAGATGGTTTCTTCCATTTGTTGGACTTTCTTTCTTATATCCCCAGTTTCTCGATCATCCCTGAGTTTTGTGATTTCAGGGGTTTTATGGGTTCCTGTATTGGAATGAGGTTCAGGTATCTGGGTTTCCATCTTTTTGCCAATACCCTGACTGCCCCTGTAATGCCCCAGAAAATCGAGCAATTTGTAAAATAATTTTATTTAATTGAATAATGAATAAAATTATATTATATGTTATTATTATGTGTTAATAAGATGGAGATTGTTCCATAACTTAGATATGTCAGAACGTCGTAGTATTTTGGCTACGTGAAGGAATTAAAGTATTTGAATTTTCAAGACGAAAATAAAAGTTTTCCGAAGAATTTTTCGAAAAATACTATTCACGAATTTCTGCTCGGGAATTATTTTTGAATTTTCGAGAAATACGTAATGATAGAATATCAAGGGAAGATGGATTATGTAATAATAATTCAAGTATGAAAAATGCAGTTTTTCGCCTGCGGACTTAATTTGAGAACGTTAGGGAAAATAAAGCGTTAATTAATTAAAGCGATAATCGTATAATACGTAGGTATTGTACGAGGTAATGAATACGAGTATGATACGAAGTATTATACGAGTATGTATGAATGAGGGTATGTCGTATATGAGGAATAAGTATACGAGTGAGAATACGAGAATAATACGTAGAGTATATGTTCTAAGGCTTTAAGCCAAATGAAATGGACTTGTTGGATTGTTTAGAAATTTGTAAAGTCCAATAGAAGTTAATGAGCAAGCCCAAGTGTAGGATAAGTTAATTAAACCTAAAGCCCAAACTATTGATCTAATGGGTTAGGGTGACCCATAGGGCAACCCATGATTAAATGGTTGAATGTGATGAGCAAGTAATGGATAAGTGTTGTGGTTAACAAGTAAACTTGATGGCTAAGCTAAGAATTGTAAGGAGGTTTGATTAAGGAGGTGGAATGGCCTAAAAGACTAAACTACCCTAACCTAGCAATTCCTATAAATAGAGAGCCTTGGTTTTCATTTGTTACTTGTTCATTTCATCCAACATATTACAACTTATAAAGTGCTTATTGGTTAGAGAGAATAAATTAGAGAAGTTAGACTTTGAAGCAAGAAGTAAGAACAAGAAAGATTCAAGTGATTATCAAGGGTAAGACTCTTTCCCATGAATCTTCTAACTATTCAATACTAGTTTGATAGAGAAGTGTGGATTAGTGAAGTATGTATGCTAAGAAGTAAAGAAATGGATAATCAAAGGACTTAAGTCTTAATAAGCCATGAATAAGCACTTTGTTCATAGATAAGCTATGAATTAAGAAAGAACTTGTAAGAACTTGTAACATGTTTACATAGATAAAGTTGTATGATAAGAAGATGTAAGGATGTTGGTTAGAAGACTTAAACCATTATAAGTCATGTGAAATGAAGTCATAAGTAGGTTATACTTTGACAAGTTATAAACTCTTGAACAATAAGTAATAACTTATCATGTAAATAAGTTGATGTAATATGTATGTTAAGATGATAGTATGATGGATAGACTCCATTTGAAACGATGAACAAATCATAAGTACCGAGGTTATGCCGGAATTCACACGATTAAACGATAATCGTCGAATTCGTGAAACTCTTAGAATGGAAGTAGAATTTTGATATTGAGCTCGAAAACATTTGTTTTCAATGGAGTTAAGTCTTATTTGGCATTATAGAGTTGCGGACTCGAAAATGACCGAATTTCGACTTAGAACGAAGAAACGAGGGTTGAACGTTCGCGAACGTTTATCGTTTTCGTTAAAAATGAACTCAAAGGTGAATTTCGAGTTAACGAAGTCAAAAATGTAAAACTCTTGCATGAACACGTAGAGTATGTGATATGTGAGCTAGTGGCTTTTGAACGAGCCAATTCGGGCTTAAAATGATCAAATTTGGAGTCCGGGAAGTTCGTTGAGTAAACAAAACTGTCAAATTTTTTGGTGCACAGAGCTGGCGCCGCGGCGCCAGCCCAAGGCCAAAAGGTGGCACTGTAGCGCCGAGCAGTGCCGAGGAGTGCCGAGACAAGACCATAACCTACTAGAGTTTCGCGCCGTGGCGTGGAAGTTAGCACTAGGACTTGCACCGTAGCGCCGAGTCTGGTTGAAAGCCACTGAAGTGTGGCACCGCAGCGCGGCTTAAAAGGGAAGCAGCCGGCCCCGCAGCGCCAGCACTAGAAGGCAATAAAGAAAGCTTATAAGCAAGGAAAGAAAATAAACTGATTAGTAATGAACTACAACTTAATGTAACATTGTTTAAGACATTGTTAAACCTTAAGTATGATAACTAAAGGTTGAAGATAAACAATTGAACATGAACAGAATGACGATGTAAACTATAATGGCAAGCCGGAACCAATTGTAACAAATCTAAGTCATGATTAGATTAAGAAGAAGGGTAAGATTCATTAGGAACCATGTATGTTTATTCATGACCTAATGTGTTATGTTATGTGATCATCTACTGTAGAGACCCTAAGGACTTAAAGTGAATGCGTAATTGTTAGGTTTGTAATATTCATGAACGCAATCAAATTGCACAAATTAAGCGGAAATGTGTAAAAATTAGAGTTTAAAATTTTACAAACCATATACCCGGATCATCTTTTATGCACAATTTTTAATTAAACGAAAAAGAAAGAACAAGAATCATACCCTTGAAGATTCGAGCTTCCTCAGGTACAAGTTTACCTCAAATCTTTTTCACGTTCAACTTGAATCCACCGGGTTTGGTTCCTTCTTTTGATCAACGTTAGCCACCCAAGTGTTTGACCTCTAGAGGTGATCCACCAAGGAAGAAGAAAGATTCAAGAAGATGGGTATTTGGTAAAACTCTAGTTTTTCTATCTCTCATAGAAAATGAGCGTACTCTCCAACAATTGGAATCACGTATGTTGTGAAAAAGTCAACAACAACTCTATCACCCATAATAAGACTCCTCTTATTTATAGATATGGGCAACCCTCATTAACAATTAAGGAATTGGGTTTTATTTTAATTAATTAAATCCTTTAATTAATTAGGCTCCCAATCTTATTAGGAATAATTAATTAAACTCTTTTAATTAATTAGCCTCCTAATCTTATTAGGATATATGAGAGCAGTTTTATTAATTAATTTCCAAACTCTTTTAGGAATTAAATAATAATAATAGTAATAATAATAATAATAAGACTCCTCTAATTAATTTATATTTAATATTTCTAAAATATTAAATAATAAATATTAAGCTATTTAATTTATTCTATCACCATAGATTAAATTAAATATACTTATCTTATTATGACGATTATGACATTAACTTCTTAAATAATTATTCTTCCTTTTCTGGTGTGACCCTTTAGGTTCTCCATATTAAACCGGTTGTGAATAAATCAATTAGAATAATTCTAATCTTATTTAAATAAATAAATTAAAATATTAATTTATTTAAATAAATAATATTATTCTACAATAGGGATAAGTCTCCCTAGCGATTAACGACTTTCCAGATAAATATAGATTTTAACATTAATCATAAAAGAACCTTTGAGTAAATAGTTACCGTACAATTCAATCATTCCACCATACAATGTCCCAATTAAATATAAGACATGAAATTACTTTCAAGTCTTATTTTATTTAATTATATGTATTTCGACTCTTAAATGCACAACACCAAATAATGCAAATTAGAAACTCCTTTCTAATTTCATTCTGCATTGGCCAAGGACTACTGGGTCGTCATTTATTGAATCACATAGGACATTTCTCTTCTTTTACTAGAAGTGGTAGATTCTTTATTGATCATACATTATCTCTATGTACAACTTATTATACCCAAGCATACCCTTTGATATACCTTAAGGGTCTTAAGGAATAAGTCAAAGTATAACTCATCATACACAAGATACTATGATGATCTCAAGTCCAAGGATCACTTGTACTACTATCACTACAGGAATTCCTATTGACAGTCAAGTAAAACTCCATTAGGTATTCCTTAGCGAGCTACGTTCAGTGAACTTATTCTCTAATAAGCACCTACATACTTGCTTTAGTATCTCCACACAAATGATCATGAGATCAATCATCCTCATCTAATGAGTAAGCAACGTATGTACCAATCTATCCGGATTCACTAATCCCCAATTTAGTAATCCAACGATTGGGAACTATTTTAGTTTTAAGCTTTCTAAGAATTTAGATCTCATTAGAATGATCATCATCATTATTCTAAAAGCATTGCTTAAAACTATGAGTTTATCACATATTATAAAACATCGTCATGTTGATAATTAAAAGTATTTAATAAATTAATATTTTTTATTAATAAATGAATAAGATTGTTACAAAGTATATGCTTTATCATCAAACATGATTGGCTTGTGTGCATACTACTTTCAATCTCCCACTTGCACTAAAGCCAATCGCCATTGTATCTCATACCCTTCTTCTCTAAGTGACGATTGTCTTGCTGTTGGATAAGCTTTAGTTAATGGATATGTAATATTGTTCTTAAGAGTCCACTATCTCTATAGTGATTTCTCATCTTTCAATGATTCCTATAATCAAATAAAAGTGCTACAACAAATGTTTAGATCCAAGATGAGACTTAGGAACTATTCCTAGTTCTGTAATGAACTTTTCATCCAAACAATCAACTTGTAGCTTTATTCATAGCTATATACTTTGTCTTTATCACTAAACCAACAACTCTTTGCTGTTTGAAACCTTTTCAATTCACTGCACCACTGTTCAAGGTAACTATTTACCTTAAAGTGGATTTTCTGTCGTCTTGGTCTGTTTGAGAAAACTTGAGTCTGTTAAGCCCTTTAGTTTTAATTTAGACCCACCATGATTATGATCACATCCTTAGTGCCGGTTAGGTACTTTAAGATGTTTTTCACTGTCTTATAGTGATCTTCTCTAGAATATAACCGATCATCATCAGTTCTCGTATATTTCATTGTATACATGATTGTCACTCATGCGATCTCTCTTTTCAGGAGTCTATGGGGACTATTAAGAGAGATACACTCTATGGCTCATCAACATGAGACAACTCTTGGAGTTTGTCATGCTAAACGACTTTAGCATCAAATGAATATACGTTCCTTGGGTTAAGTTGAGCATCCTCTTAAATCTATCTATTAGATTTGTATCCCCAATTAAGATACTCTTCCCAAATCATTCGTGAAGGAATGTTTAGACAACTTTATATTTACTGATTCTAGCATTGGCATGTCATTCCTTATCCGTAATATATCAACATATAATACTAGGAACGTCACGAAGCTCCCACTGACCCTTTTGTACATACTAGGTTCATTCTTATTTTTGATAAAATCAAACCCTTTTGATTTGTTTCATCAAAATGAATGTTCCATTTTGAGAAGCTTGCTTCAATCTATTTCTCTGAATGTCTACAACTCTTACCTCATCGTATGTAACTGGATCATCATCTTTTATGATACGTACCTCATCATCATCATCCATGATGAATCCATACCTCCCAGGTATCTTCGGTATTATTCCAGATTTACGATTCGATTATGGTACAATAGTTCTATCTACAGGTTCCTCTTATTTGACTTATAGTGTTTTGTGGTTCTTGAACTCTTCAAGATGTATTATCCTCCCACTAGCCCCTTCAATGATATATATCTTTATCTTAGAAGGTAGCGTGCTTCGCAACAAACACCTTTTGCTAAATAGGATTATAGAACATATACCCTAAACTTACTTTAGGATGTCCCACAAATCTGTACTTATCAAATCTTGTCCCAAGCTTATTCTTTGAAACCTTTTCACATAAGCTGGAAAACCCCTTATCTTAACTTACTTAAGATTAGGAATCCTCCCTATCTATAACTTTTATAGAGTCTTGTGGCCGGATTTTGATGTTACCTTTTTCTTAGATATGCAGCCATTTCTAGGACATTATCCCAGAAGGATACTGAAATATCGGTAAAATCATTATGGACCTCACCATGTTCAACAAGGTACGACTTTTCCTTTCAGATACATCAATCAATTATTGCGTATCAGGAGGCGTTCATTGTGAGAAAACTATTTGAGATGATCTAGAAACTCATTGCACAAGTATTCCTTCCTTGATCCAATCAAAGAATCCTAATACTTTGCCAATTTGTTTCATTTCTGAATTCTTCGAACCTTTCAAATAATTCACAATTGTATTTCAGCAAATACACACATTCAACTTTTTGAATGATCATCTCCTTTTTCTTATACTAGTTTGTTCAATTTGCAAAATAATTTTTACGTAAGTCAAGTATACAAAATCTATTAAGTAATATTCCAGTTCTATACAAAACATTATTATTATAAATAGAATAACAATTATTCTTAAATATAATACCAAAGATTTCATTGTCCAACAATAAAATAGAATAATGTTTCCAATGAGAACTGGAATATAATAACAACTTATTGACCTAATAGATTTACCCGTAGGCAATGCTAAATTAAAAGTTTCTATGGCTAATGCAGCAACCTTTGCTTCATTTCCCACACATAGGATTACTTATCTTTATTTAGCTTTCTACTTCTACTTGGCCCCTTCATAAATCTATATTTATGATAACCAAAGTCGGTATCCAATACCCAAGTAGAAACTTGATTTAAAGAAAAAATTATTTTAAATCATGAACAAAATTGTATTTGTAACCGAAACTTTACTAAGCTTTTTCTGGTTAGCCTCTACAAGATGCTTCTTGCAATTTCTTTCCAGTGTCCTGGCTTATTACAGTGGAAGCAAACTCCTTTTTTATCCGTATCAGTTTTGTTCTTATTATCCTTTATTTTTGCCTTTCTATTTACCTTCTTTGAATCGTTCTTCTTTTCAGAAGATCCTTTGGCCCTTATCAGTAAGACTTGGTCTTTCTTAGTTGGAAAGTGACTCTCAACATTTTTCAACATGTTAAGTAAATCAGCGAGGCTGATCTTTAGCTTGTTCATATGAAAAATTCACAACAATTGTGAGAAGGAGTCTAGAAGGACTAAAAGATCAAATCTTGGCTCAACTCTCCATCCATGACAAAACCTGTTGTTCTAATTGTTCAATCAAATTGATCATGTTAAGGATTTTTGTCTGTACTATAGTGTCATCGGTCATTCTAGATCGAAAGAGCTCCTTAGATATCTAATATCTATCAGTCCTACTTTCCTCCCCATCAACTACTTGACGTGTAGGAATATAGTAAGAGCATCCATAATTTCACGCTGACGCTGAAGCTCGTTACTCATGGATGCAAGCATGATGCATTGAGCCAACTATGCATCCTCTTGCCACTTTCTTAAAGTAGCAATCTCTTCCTCAGAGGTATTGTCTGCAACCATTGCAGGAAAGACGTATTAAGGACATAAGATAACTTTTCAGTCATGAGAACTATTCTCAAATTCCTTAACCAATCCGAGTAATTTGATTCGATTAATTTATTATCTAATATGCTACAGAGTGATAGAATTTTAGACATTGTAAAATTCTGTAAATGAATTTGTAATTAACAATATTTTAGCATACATTCTTTTATTAATTATCAAAATAAATTAGGTCTTGTTTTAAATTGGTATCTCCCACTATTTTTTTCAAACTATATTACCCTCAATATATATAGTTCGACAATATCTAATTAAAGATATGCTAGTGAGAATAAGGATCCCATTTTACACTACTAGAAAACAGTAAATAGACAACGCGGAAAAAATGTTGTGGTTTCAGTCAGGAAAACGTCGTGGTTAAGGGTGTCATCTATTTGACACCCTTACACAACGTTTTAAAAACGTTATAGTTAAGCACAATACACAACGTTTTTTAGGAAAAAAACGTTGTAGATTTGTTTTTCAAAAATTAGCAAATGCTTATAACCGTTGTAGTAGGTATGATTCCACAACGTTTTCTGAATAAAAACGTTGTAGCTTAGTATATTAGACAACGTTTTTAACCAATTTATACAACATTTTTAAAATGTTGTAGACAAAGAAAAAAAAAGAAAAAAAATATTGTGGTTCACCTATATTTCCAATGCACCTGCAATGCCATGATATATAGCTAAAAGGTCTAAATTCTCATTTAAATTTAAAACCAAAATGTATCAACCATTCAAAATACATCCTAATAATACCATTTGTTTACAGTTTCAAATGTCTCAAGCATTGATTATGAAATAACATGAATTAAAAATACAAGTGAAACTAAATTAGTGATATGGCAACACTGAACCTCCTCTTCAATTAGTGATATGGCAACACTGAACCTCCTCTTCATACCTCCACTGTACTTTCCAGCCTGCTTGTCAGCAACTCCTCCATTGAAAAGATTAACACTCCTATCAAAATAATGAAATGATTAAACATAAATATATCAAACAAATATACCCAAAACTTCAATAAAATGACTTATACAAACAAAGAAAAATGGTAGGTGCCCCCTGTATCATCTCTTATTTATCATTCTTCAAGAGACCCACTTGAACCATTTCAAATTAAGTTCATTGCCACATTTACCAAACCCAACAAGCTTTCTTTCTAGCATATATGACACATTTCAAATTAGTTGATTGCCACATCTAACAAACCCCAGTAGCATTCTCTCTAGCATATATGATGTACTTAACAGACAAGCAATCATCTATAGCAATTTCCTAGCACATAGTAGTCATAATGAGTTACATTGATTATAAATCTTGTGATAAGAACAAAAATGATCATATGTGCTGCAAAAAAGGAATAACAATCATAACAACAAAAAGTAAACAAATAATTTCATTATTATTCTGAACTCCAATTCTGGTAATGTGTGTCAATCAAGGCCTAATAGATTATTTTATGCTTTGACTATATAGAAGAAGGCTGACCTTTCTGAGCGGATCAATTGTCTATGCCTTCCGTCGATGAAGAAATAGTCCTGAATAAAATTGAGAAGGTAAAATAAGAGGCACTGAAGTTTCTTTTGACCTGGATAAACGAAAATATACTGTTCCTAAATTAAAATGCTTAGATTATAGAAAGTTTACCAAGAGTTCGGCGTCCTTGAAGGTCTTCATCATTAAAAGCCTGAACAATAACCTATTAATTTGACAGATAACATCAATCAATATGGTATACAACAATTATTTGAATTGGGAAATGCTCTTCAAAATAAGATATTTATATAACCAGTTGTTCTCTACATACCTTCCATAAAGAACCAGCATAAAATACTTCTGGAGAGTGCTTCACTTGGCCATCACTGAGCCTATGTACGTCTTCAAATTCAACCCTGTAGAACCAGTGAATAATTGCCATGCGATAATCAATGGCTTCGTTCTAGCTAGCAGCCGAAGAAGATAAGCTAAAGTGAGTAGTTCATAATTATTCCACATTAAAACTAACAGAAAGACTCAAATATGCCACTAGACTACAAGTCCAATAATGATTGTTTATCAACTGCCAAGAAATAGTATACTCAGGAATAGAGCTGAAACTAGCAACTTCCTGTTTTTAGGCAGTCACTTCAAAATAACCAATTTCATCTACTAATGGGGAATGTGGAGCAAATCAACCAAAACTCAGCATTTAAAAATTGCAAGTGTGGCATGGTTTCTGTTTAAATATATATAATAAGACCAATTACTGGAAGGAAAAAAAACTAAAATTTTTTATATAAAATACTATAACAAGATAATTGGTGATAAAGACAGCCAGAATTATGACTCCCACCAGATGCAAATGCTAATTTAACTGTACACTACCAATTAAATCGCTTTCATCAAATACTCAAACATGTACGAAAATTATTGTCCAAGTCCCAACCACATATAATGAACAACAGTTGCTTATTTCCATAGCCATGATTGTAATTACTCGTTGACAAACAGTAATGAGACTGATGAAACAAAAGATCCCATCAGTTTATTTACAACAACAGCAAAAAAAATACAAATTCCTTGAGACACAGCCTCAGGAGGATATTGGCACATACCTGTGCCAAAAAACTTACTTATTCACATGCCAGCTTACTTGCAACAGCTAAACCAAGCTGAATTTCAGATCCCAGCAGTTTACTTGCAACAGCTAAACCAAGCTGAATTTCAGTTCCCTGAAAATGTGATACAGAAAAAATAATCGCCAATTTTCCTTTGAGCAGCCAAGTAAGAGTAAGAAAATATAATTATAACTTGAGTAATTCTTTTAGGTCGTACATACCTGTGCTAGTGCTTGAATTGAAATAGCCTCCAAAACACCCTCATGCAAATCTTTAGGCAGCTTGCTCCTGGTCACATAATTGAGGATGATCTTATAGAAAGTGACTAAGAAGAAAAGAAAAACAGATGTTTGAAAAATATTATGTCTGCCTATTTATGTCTTTTCTCAAATTCTCAAAAACAACCTATACACATAAAATTATTTCTTATCTCAAATTCTCTAAAACATTACTCGAACATCAATAGAAAAAACAATCGTCAAAACAGATTCATAAGCCCCTTTATAAAAAATTCGAAGTTAAACATCCATTCACTCAAAAGTCACAACAGAAAATCAGTCATTAGAGCAGATTCATCAATAATCAAAACCGAACAGAATAAGAGCAACACATTTTCTGAAGGGAAACAAATAGAGAATAAAACTGCAGTTATGTAATTTGAAGGTAATAGAGAACAACACATTTACTTTTTTATGTAATTTGAAGGGAAACAAATAGAGAAC
Organism: Panax notoginseng; assembly: GCA_016801055.1. Classification (NCBI taxonomy): domain Eukaryota; kingdom Viridiplantae; phylum Streptophyta; class Magnoliopsida; order Apiales; family Araliaceae; genus Panax; species Panax notoginseng. Next base: position 122,416,096 of record CM029013.1, read on the forward strand.
ATGCTACTAGTGAAACTAAACTGCAGTTATGTAATTTGAAGGGAAACTGCATATGCACGAATTAGAGGAACTAAAATTAGCAGAAACTACTAGTGAAGGAGCAAAAATAAAATTAAGAAAATTGAGAGAAATCCAAAAAAAATAAAGGAAGTAATTCTTGCCTGGTTGTCGTTTACAGCATCTGCAATCCGTTTCTTCACATCTGACAGTTTATTCGATAAATTTCAAAATTTATTGGAAAAAATGAAAAGCATATGCACGAATTAGAGGAAGAGGGAGGAATAAAGTTACCAGGTTGAGAGGAGGTAAGATCAGAGAAGCGATTAAAAATATGAAGTAACTACCCCTCGACAGCATCCTCGAACTCTGGTACTCCGATGGTTCCGTTTGGCGTCCCCGTTCGGAGAAGAGAAAAGTTATGACAAAAAATTAGAGGAGAAAATTGGTTATCAAACCAAACACGAACTGAACCAAACATATCGGTGGCCATGTCGGATTCAAGGGTTTGAATCGAAACCAAGGGGTGAGCAGCGACGACGGCTGGTTGTGGAGGTAAGGAGTGAGAGAGAAGAGAGGCTAGCTAGGGTTTTTGTTATAGAGACTAATTCTATTCTCGCGTTAACAAGGGATAGATTACTTTCGCCTTTTTTTTTGGCTCCATGTTTTTTACAAAGATAACGTTTTTTAAAAAAAATGTTATCTAATTAAAATCAAAAAATTACCTTTTTAAATAGATAACGTTTTTGCATATATATCTACAACGTTTTAAAAAAAACGTTGTGGAAAAAAATACCACAACGTTTTTATAAAAAACGTTGTCTTTTAAGCGTTGTCTATTTAGTATTTTGTAATAGTGTTAAATGTATATAGCCTTGTGTGTGCACAACAAACTATATATAAATAAATATGTAGACAACTCTTGTCAATTACATCAACTATGTAACTCCTTGTATTTTGCCTCTTAAATCATAATGGTCAAGTGTGTGCACATCCGAATTAAAATGATTTAAGTTAAGTCAGACCTAGCATTTCTATATAAGTGAAGAGAAAACTACAGCACTTGTGTGTGCACAACAAAGTAGTAATGTTCAATTCCTTATAAACATCATATGTAATAAAAATAACATCTTAAATATTTAATACTTGTCTTGCGTGTGCACAACAAACTCATATTAAATATTCAATACTCTATTATTTCTATCATGCTAGAAGGCGACGTTCGATATTCTAAATATCTTTGAACGTTACAACTTAATATAAAATATTTGAGGGGTTTGTTATTAATTTGTCACATCTTGTTTAGCGCGCATGCACATATATATATAAAATACGCATCATATTAATTAACATGCGAATCATGTTTGCATAATATATAATATATATATAATATAAACATGCACATATAGAATACTATATTCTACCTTGATTGATTATGGACTTTATTCTAGTTTGGTTCACTAAAGCCACCAAGTGAACCAAAAGGTCAAACCTAGGAGTGCAAGCTATTACATTTAAACACGGACTCTATTACAAACGGGTCTTCACGCGCTCTTTGCTCCTTGATCTCTAATTCTTCAAAATTAATTCTAACTATTCCTATTACAAAACTATTTAAAATAAATAGAAACCTTGATCAACAGTCAATGGGAAGTACATAGGAGGGAGTTAGAATTTACATTAAGAAAACAATTAGAGAAGGCGAGCTACGCAAATCCCATTTAATAAAACCCATATATTCATGCATCCAACTAAAATAAAATCCAATCACATTGATCAATAGTCCATAATCAATTCTATTTATTATCATACACATCACCATATGCATCAATAAATAACATTCATCTCATGAATAATAAACATTCAATATATATATTGACATCATTTAATGGGCAAATTTAGTTAGTATAAAATCTAATTTTGAATCAAAATAAACTACTTTATTTTAATCCAAATTTAAATCAAAATAAATCTCTTTTATTTTAATTTATCCAATTTTGAATAAAATAAACTATTTTATTTTAATCACAATCTTTAATCAAAATAAACTCATTTATTTTAATTAATTATGGAATCCAATTCCAAGTAAAAAAAACTTCTTTATTAAAGGAAACACATATTCTCTTTCCTATTCACAAATAAACTCTTTTATTTTGAATAATATGAAATCTTATTTCATATCTAAATAAACTCTTTTATTTAAGGAAACACGGATTCCCTTTCCTATTCAGAAATAAACTCCTTTATTTTTGAATAATATGAAATCTTATTTCATATCTAAATAAACTCCTTTATTTAAGGAAACATAGAATCCAATTTCAACTCTAATTAGTTATCATGAAATTTAATTTCAACTCTAATTAGTTAGCATGAAATTCAATTTTAAAATTAAAATAAACCTTTTATTTTAAGATTAAAATAAACTTTTTATTTAAACATGAAAATAAACTTTTATTTTAATTATAAAATAATTAAGAATATTATAATAATAACCGTACGGTTAAAATAATATTATATACATTATGCGTATATATTATATATAATACTTAGCAGATATATATATATATATATATATATATATATATATATATATATATATATATATAACTAACAGGTTTCTTATAAACCACCAAAGTTATGTGATTCACGTAAATCACCAAAGTAATAATATATATGTACACGTGAATTCCGAAGTCACAGGATTAGCGATATCACGGATTTCACGATTTTTTTTTAAATTTTATACAACAAATTAGGCCCAATTAAATTGTTCTAAACATATATCAATATACATATCAAATTAAAACAATTAATAATTTGCATAAAGATTTGGCTCTGATACCACTGTTAGGTTTGTAATATTCATGAACGCAATCAAATTGCACAAATTAAGCAAAAACGTATAAAAATCAGAGTTTAAAATTTTACAAACCATATACGTGGATTATCCTTTATGCACAATTATTAATTAAACGAAAAAGAAAGAACAAGAATCATACATTTTAAGATTCGAGCTTCCTCATGTACAAGTTCACCTCCAATCTTTTCCGCGTTCAACTTGAATCCACCGGGTTTGGTTCCTTCTTTTGATCAACGTTAGCCACCCAAGTGTTTGGCCTCTAGAGGTGATCCACTAAAGAAGAAGAAAGATTCAAGAAGATGGATATTTGGCAAAACCCTAGTTTTTCTATCTCTCATAGAAAAGGAGCATACTCTCCAACAATTGGAATCACGTATGTTATGAAAAAATCAACAACAACTCTATCACCCATAATAAGACTCCTCTTATTTATAGATGTGGGCAACCCTCATTAACAATTAAGGAATTGAGTTTTATTTTAATTAATTAAATCCTTTAATTAATTAGGCTCCCAACCTTATTAGGAATAATTAATTAAACTCTTTTAATTAATTAGCCTCCTAATCTTATTAGGATATATGAGAGTACTTTTATTAATTAATTCCCAAGCTCCTTTAGAAATTAAATAATAATAATAATAATAATAATAATAATAATAATAATAATAATAATAATAATAATAATAATAATAATAATAATAATAAGACTCCTCTTATTAATTTATATTTAATATCTTCAAAATATTAAATAATAAATATTAAGCTATTTAATTTATTCTATCACCATAGATTAAATTAAATATACTTAACTTATTATTATGATTATGCCATTAACTTCTTAAATAATTATTCTTCTTTTTATAGTGTGACCCTTTAGGTTCTCCATATTAAACCGGTTGCGAATAAATAAATTAGAACAATCATAATCTTATTAAAATAAATTAATTAAACTATTCATTTATTTAAATAAATAATATTTATTCTACAATAGGGATAAGCCTCCTTGGCGATTAACAACTTTCCAGATAATATAGATTTTAACATTAATCATAAAAGAACCTTTGAGTAAATAGTTACCATACAATTCAATCCTTCAACCATACAATATCCCAATTAAATATAAGACATGAAATTACTGTCAAGTCTTATTTTATTTAATTATATGCATTTCGACTCTTAAATGCACAACACCAAATAATACAAATTAGAAACTTCTTTCTAATTTTATTCTGCCTTGGCCAAGGACTACTGTGTTGTCATTTATCGAATCACATAGGACATTTCTCTTCTTTTACTAGAAGTGGTAGATTCTTTATTGATCATACATTATCTCCATGTACAACTTATTATACCTAGGCATACCATTTGATATACTCTAAGGGTCTTAAGGAATAAGTCAAATATAACTCATCATACACAAGATGCTATGATGATCTCAAGTCCAATGATCACTTGTACTACTATCACTACAGGAATTCCTATTGACAGGTAAGTAAAACTCTATTAGGTATTCCTTAGCGAGCCACCTTCAGTGAACTTATTCTCTAATAAGCACCTACATACTTGCTTTAATGTCTCCACACAAATGATCATGAGATCAATCGTCCTCATCCAATGAGCAAGCAACGTATGTACCAATCTATCCGGATTCACTAATCCCCAATTTAGTAATCCAACGATTGGGAACTATTTTAGTTTTAAGCTTTCTAAGAATTTAGATCTCATTAGAATGATCATCATCATTATTCTAAAAGCATTGCTTAAAACTATAGATTTATCACATATTATAAAACAGCATTATGCAGATAATTAAAAGCCTTTAATAAATTAATACTTTTTATTAATAAATGAATAAGATTGTTACAAAGTATATGCTTTATCATCAAATATGATTGGCTTGTGTGCGTACAACTTTCAGTATTAATAGTAGCAGACGCTGATGACAAGTGTTCTAACCCTTGTCTCAGTTCAATCTGGACAAGCTTTATGATTCAAGTATTCTTACGCATGAATTGAATTATAATAAAGTCAAAGCCAATTCTTTCGGCTAGACTTAAGATATTTTGGATTTCTTATAATCTATTGAAGTATTGTCAATGTTTTACCAAACTATGTTGGTGTGGTTTTCAAATGAAGATTGAGTATGCTAAAATGTTTTGTCGTCAAATGACAGGCACGTGAGGTTGCCACAACTTAAACGTACATACATTTAAAGAATGTAGTGTTGATCAACATAGAGTACTATAGGCTGATCACCTAGATGTGCTCGTAAGTAATGCCGAACTTACAGACTTGGTGCCGGGTTGTCATTTTCAAAGAAAGTATAAAATGCTCATGGTCTTGGACTGAAATTGATGTTTTACTAAATATTATTCATTGTGAAATGTTTTAAAGAAAAGAGAAGTGCTATTTTGAATTATCTATAGTACTTCATAACTATTGTTCAGTTATTGAAGATATACGATTCCTATATTTCAGGCATATTGTTTAAATGGAATTGTCATACTTGTTGAGGTAGTTATGCTCACTCTTGCTTGAACCATACAAATGCAGCTAAGACCGAACAGACCGAAGGATCCGACAAAGATAAAGGGAAGGCTAAGGCGAACTTGTAGATTACCTCTGTAAAAGTATAGGTGAATGATGTTAATATTTGATATTATGACAAGAATAAATGTATTGGTTATTAAGAACGTGAGGAATGGTAATATTGTTTTGAAATATATATAGACATATTCGTTCTTTTGAGGCTTTTCAATTGAATGAATGTGTGAACTGTAGCACCGTGTAGGACCGTCTGTCGGGTTGGAAGATACCCGAATTTGGGGGCGTCACAGCCCCCTGGTGTGAATGACTCTGGTTGAGTAGGTATTGTCTGGCCCCGAGTGTTTTTACTTTGTTCTTTTAGAAAGACAACCAATTCTGCTATCTGATTCCTTAATCATTCGAACTTCTCTCGAGAGACATGAGTAGGATCAGGTGGGGCACTTGTAGCCATGTCTGACTATGGGCTTAATGCCTTTTTGGACTTTGAACGGGAAACATGACCAATTACTTCCCTACAAAAAGACTTATGTAGTTTAGTCGTAGGGAATGTGAAAAAGTTACATGCTATGTGATGTGTCCATTTTTAGGAGTATTATCCTACAAAACGGATGTCAGCTGTTTGTATGACAAGATATCATGTCATGTTTTGATATAAAAGGGAATATATGTACACATATTCCTTCATATTTTCCATTACATTGAGATTGACATGGAAATGAAATTACAAGTAATTGAAATGGGAAAGTATGAAGAGACTTTCCTCCGCATTTGGTTTATCTGAGGCTGACCTATCTTAGGATACTCTAGCGATTTTTTGGCATGAAGGTTCCCAGATCATCGCAATCTACTTGACGAAAAGTTAATCCGGTCTTTCAACTGGAGCGAATCTGCGTGGTGTCTTTCCTGAGCCTCGTTGTAATTAATCTCCCTACGAGTCTAGTAATCAAACACCGATAGGATAGCCTCCTGGTGGAGGAAACACACAACATACATTCATATATAACGTGTCTCACCGTATGAAAATGATGACATGTGCGAAGCACTAATATCACAAGTAGATATAGTGTGAAGCACTAAGTGCAGTAAGTAAATGCATTCGTACACATTCATTCAAATGTAAATGCAACATCCACACACAAGCATATAACAATTTTGAAAAGTTTGTAATAGCAGCTTAAGCCCTCTTACTGGATGTCCCCAGCAGAGTCGCCACCTGGCGACGTCGGGATTTTTATTTGTCCCTTTTCTATTCTTGTCTTTTGGTGTTCTCATGTTAGGTGAGATTTGTTTAAAAAAATAAGTTGTGAAAAGGTCCGACATGTATATATCGATGATTGAACTGTAAGAGTCGCCAGTTGATATTTTTAAATGGTTGCACTAACTCAACCGAGAAAAGGTTTGCATATTGATCTAGTGATGCGACACTATTTGACTGGTCTGTGAAACCGAGATTCATTAGGGTCCGGAAGCTTGATTATGCTGAGGAAAGATGTTAGGCACCCCCAACATCCATGTTACCACGGTGACCGCCACTTTTCAAGTTAAACCATTATCTGAATGTGTGTGTGTGTAGATCAATGTGCAATTATCCGGAAGTAGTGTTATGCCTCGTTTGCACATATATACAAAGGGTTTGAATTTTGTATAAAAGTTTAGTTTTAAAAAGATATAACAATGACATTTTGTAAAAGAGGTTTTTCAAACTCTTATGCTCAATAGTAATTGAGGCCTTTGATACTTCTATTTTATTATGTGTTCGGCTTAATTGCTTTTATTTTCGAGATGCGAAGCATCTTCGAGAAAATAAGATAAAAAGTAGTGCCGAACTCCTTCTAGGCATGAGAGCCGTATAAGGAAATCCAAATACCATGAATAATTTACAAGCTGGTTGCAACTAAAAATGTCCATCATGGGAACCGAATTTAGATTCAGGAGACTGAATATGTGATCACATGATTCCTAGGCTCACATAATGTATCAGTTTGTATGAAAGCTGTAAATAGTTATATATATATATATATATATATATATATATATATATATATACATATATATAAGATGTAAATATATATATGAACAATCAACTGCCACGAAATAAACTCCAGGCGGGACTAAATGTATATATATATATATATATATATATATATATATATATATATATATATATATATATATATATATATATATATATATATAGACGATCAACCGCCACGAAGCAAACTCTAGGCGGGACGGAAATGTAAATATATATATATATATATATATATATATATATATATATATATATATATATATATATATATATATATATATATAAGCGGTAAACGCACCGGATATGAAATCCAGACTCAATCAAATAGAGTTTGATGACAATAATATATATAAGTATTTATAAATATATAAAAGCAATAAACGCTCCAGATATAAAATCCAGGCTCAATCGAGATAACTCGATAATATATATATATATATATATATATATATATATATATATATATATATATATATATAAGCAATAAAAAACCACAGACCGACGACCCGGGCATACACACATACGCGACTCTCAACGTGAATAATAGTGTGTGCAAGAAGTGAAGAAAAGGCCTTAAGTAATGTAAGAAGGCTTACAGTGGACTGCCAAAGAAGACTTCAATAGCTTTAAATGGATGAACACTCTGTTCCCATAGGTAAAAAGTATCCAAATATAAGCTCACAAGTGTTTGAAATGAGAAATCACTCAGTTTATAGTATGTACAGAGCAAATTGGACAGGACTTTCTCGTCTTTTCTTCTTACAAAATGGCCACCCCAGGCCCTCTATTTATAGAAGGGGGAACCGTAGGTGTACCTGTGATTGCACGGGGTGCCCCGAGCATTGTGGGTCCCGCTATCTCAAAGTACGTGCACTCAGACAATGCGCTGTTCGCTCGAACCTTCATAACTTTCAATCCGAGAGTCCGATGGAAGCGTGCCATACCATTCTAGAAAGATCTTTACGAGAGCTATGCAATGATATAGGATTTTCCTTTTTTAATTTCGGGAGGATGGGTCCATGACCGAAATGGCATTTTCAGATTTCCGTCAGGCAGTCCGTTGAGCCGTTTTGCGTAGTTTGCACTCGAAAGTTAAGATATGGTTCTTGTGGGACTTCTTTTGAAGCAATTTGAGTTAAAATGAGTGTATTTGATTTGAGTTGAAGTTGAGCTAATAAAATGACCATTTTGCCCCTCCCGGGATTATATCTGGTTTTCGCACAGTTGTAGTAGTCTTTTCTCAAGATTATCTCTTAGGTTAGTCTGCTTTTGACTCTGACTGTCCTCCGGGTTATCTCTGAGGTTGTCTTCACCTCCTGGGGTTATCTCCAGACTTTGAACTTGATCCCCCGGGGTTATCTCCGGGGTTGGAACTGATTTTCCCGGGGTTATCTTCAGGGTTGGAAACTGATTTCCCGGGGTTATCTCCGGGGTTGAAAATCGGATCTCTCAAGGCTATTTCTGGGGTTAGAATTGATGTTGTGGTCCTCCAGGGTTATCTCTGGAGTGTGGAAAAAATTCTTTTGTCCTCCTACATAGTTAGTAACAGGAAAATGAAATTTTGAGTGTCTACAGCATGTATGCATGAGAAGTGTAAGTGTATAAGTGTGTTAAAGTTTGGACTGAAACCATGAGAGCTGAAGCTCAATCCTAGTCTAGCCAAGGGATAACGCAGCTGCGCCGTCCCTAGCCTAGCCAGGGTATAGTTTCTGTTTCTGATCTGATGTTCGAAGCATACTTATATGGTTACTTTATCTTGTATTATATGACCAATATGCTTTGTAATGTGTTAAGAAGCAAGCTAGGTGATAGAATTGAATGTTTAATGAGTAATTATAACTTTTAAAGGTTAAGTTCAAAAGAATGTTTACAAACTATAAAGCAATAAATTGAAAATGTGTTGTTGGACTGTGTGGCGTCATAGAATCTGATTTGTGTTATGAGGATATGTGATATAGTATGTATTAAGTTTACAACTAAGTTAGACGTTTACGTGTACGTTTGAACTTATATATATGAGTTTATGTAACTAATGAATTTCCTATACGTGTAAATATATTATGTTAGGATTCGAAAGAGGGTATTAAGCTTTACTTTGGTATACTACGCTTGAGGCAAGTTTTCTAACTTACACAACTTTGGATTTTACGTAAGTTCTCGAATTTCATTTGATTCGTATATTTAATGCAAGTATTCGAACCTTACTCTTTATTGAGCACTATTTGAACTTGTGAAATTATTGATCGTATAAGTAGAACTTTAAAAGTATAATACTTCGTAATCTAGAAATGAAATGGTTTACAAACCTTGATTTCGAATGATAATTGTTCTTATATATACTGTGAAGGAAAACTGTCTAAGCCATTGCTTCAGCTAGACTATTGATATTGATTGAAAGCTATCCAAACCGAATTAACTTGGTGCGGACTCTTATAACTGAGAAGAACAACCCTCTTGGTAGGCGAATTATATATTGTCGGAAAAATGACGTGCACACTTGAGAAAGATTAAATATAATGCATTGACACAGGGTACTTTAGGTTGATCACCTATTGTACTCGTTTGTAGAATTTTTAGTTTATTACTGTTGATTCTAGGAGAAGTTCATAGTCCTTAGTGACTGCTTAGTATTCATTACTTTGAAATCTTGAATTGACAAATCTTTGAATATTATTGATATTTCTATCCATAACGACTATTGTTGATAATCATTGATACTTCTTGCTATCTTGAACTATCTTTATTATTGTACCTTGAGAAATATAAAACTACCTTGAGTACCCTTATTGCTATATTATTTGCTGGACAAATTTGTTGCTCATCCTTGCTTATCCTAAAAATATTTCAGTTAAGGCAGAACGTGATGAGCCCTCTGGCAAGGACAAGGGTAAAGAGAAGGCTTTGGAGTAGTTATTCCATAATGCTAGAATGTATTATTATTTGGTTGTAGAAGAACTTATTTATGATAAGCTATGCTTGGTTTAAGTTGTATTGGATTATGTATTAGTTATGTCTAAATGGTGTTTAATTACATTTAAGGCATTGTAAAAGATGTTTAAGTTACGAACCCTTGGGACGAGAATAATTATATTATAACAATGTAATTTATTCTATTATTTCGCTGTGATGATTTTAGTATGTTATTAGAGTTAGTACGTGACAACCAAATTTAAGACAAGTGTGGTCTGAATTTGGGGGCATCACAGTTAGAGCTTGAATACTTCTGCACAAGGGTTTTCTTATTCTAATTCTTTCATTTATTTGTGTAATCTGAGTATGTTGAATACATTGATAATATTGTTTGGTTCTATAGTTATGAACTAACTCCATTTCTATAATTACAATGTAACCTAATGATTAGTGGAATCAGATTTCTCTCCTATTTATTATAATGAATTATGTTTGAATGGGTTATTATATTTCATGCTTTATTTATTGATTACTTGGCTAAGTAATTGATATGAGTATTAATTGATATTGGAAAAAGGATTTTAATGCTTAACCCTAAATATAATATCACTTGTTATGATCATTCTAAAGGGAATGAGGGCATATCTTGTATAATAGAATATGAATATATTTATTTGCCTTATGTGACCATTGAGAATTAAAGCTTAATGACCCTTAGTCAAATTATTTTTACCATAGGAATATCGTGATTTATTTAGCTAGGGGATTTGCATTTGACCATTGGAAGAGGCTTATGTGTACACAATATTCTCGGTTGACCATTCTTGTGATTTCTTAGATAATTGGAGAGTTAGGAGATTATACAAAGCATTAGGGGAGTTATAGTCTTAGATTGTCAGATTTGATACAACTATTACTTGCCTTTTACTGTTTAAATCATATTGCTTTATATACACCATCATTACTTGTAAGACCCCAACTTTTATAAATAAAGAAGAATTTTCTATAAATATCATTTTTGAATATTATGGAGTTAATTTGATATAATGTTATAGTTGTGGGTAATATTTATAAATTTTGCAAAGTACGAAAGTTGTTATATAATATTCGATTGGTCGGGGAATATTCGTTTTAACAGGGAATATTCGTACAACGACACAATCATTGGTGGACCCCACAACGGAATTATTGTCGGATTGAGAAAACGACAAAAATATTTTATTAAAAATAACGGCGGAAATTTTACCATTGTTACTGTTGAACTACTCGGTAGTAAAAGTACAGTAATACGTGTGGTTGCATAGTAGCACACAGTATTGATTATTAATGCTTATGTGAGAAGTCACTCAGTTTGATTCAATTATTGTCAGTTAATAATATGAATTATTTAGCGATAATGACGTTTTGTTTTATTCGTATTATTAACGTAATAAAACAGAAACATCTTTTTATATAAAACAGAATACTTTATTAAAGTTATTCTATAAATAGAATATATTATATTTTATTTAAAAGATTTTTCTTTAAATATGGACCGTCAGATTAAAGTAATCAATCTGGACCGTTCATGGATTAGTTACTATGCATTCTATTTTTCTATAAATAGCAGCTCATTCCTTCATTATTTCTTACGAATTCACTGAACTCTAGAGAGAGAAACTATAGAGAGAAACTATAGAGAGAGAGAAGAAGAGTATTCTGCTACTTAACTACTTCCTTATTTCAGCTCGTCTTTAAAACGGTAAGGGATATTATTCTTTTGTATTCATGAAGAGAATTTTGTTATTCCATTTCTTTATTATTCTGTTGGAATAACCTGTATATGCGGAATACCCTATACTTGGTGACATTCTTCTATTATTCTGTTGGAACATCCTGTCTGTGTGTTTTACACCGGACCTGGTTCCGTTTTTATTATTATTCTGTTGGAACATCCTGTCTGTGTGTTTTACACCGGACCTGGTTCCGTTTTTATTATTATTCTGTTGGAACATCCTGTCTGTGTGTTTTACACCGGACCTGGTTCCATTATTTATTATTCTGTCGGAATATCCTGTCTGTGTGTTTTACACCGGACCTGGTTCCATTATTTATTATTCTGTCGGAATATCCTGTCTGTGCGTTTACGCCGGACCTGGTTCCATTATTTATTATTCTGTTGGAATAACCTGTTTGTGCGGTCTATCGCATGCATGGTGATTTCTTTTGTTATTCCATTCTTTATTGTACTCAGTTGGTTAAGTTTTGACTTCTATACTCCATGAAATTTGTGGAATATCCTTGATAATTGCGTTTCATCCAGTATCTTTTCATGAAAATATTCTTCTAAGTATTCTTGAATTTTACTCCACAAAGCAGTATCATGTTGACAATTTGGACGTTGTTAATTCCTGGATAAATTAATTCTTGAACTTGTTTTATTGAATTCTTATATCATTGTCATCATCCTCATGTTTATAAAATGTTGAAAGTCATCTGTGGCCTGTAGTGCATAGATGGACTTGGTATGATTATGACCAGGGATTATTCGGTATAATCATGACCGTAATGTTACAAATGATGTGGTAAAAGTCCTCATTGGCCCGTAGTGCATTGATGGACAGTTGTTGGCATGATCATGACCATTAATGAATATACGAATATCCTTGGCCGTAGTGCAGGGGTGATTCGATGATGTGAATTATTTTATTAAGCTGAGTCTCAGCGATCACAGTGTTGAAAAATCTTTTAAATCATAAAAGATAGTAGAGTTTATTTTCTACTTGACTCTTTTAATGGATTGCTTGTTCCGCTGCAGTTAAACTTGATGTCTATTATATTTTATCAGTTTAACATTGTTGAAGGCTAATGATAATTTATTCTGCATTATCTTAGTCATAATATTTCTTACTGGGCTAGTTGAGCTCACCCTTTCTTTCACTGTTCTCTTCAGGAAATGAGAACGTAGCTGGGGCAAGTCGGGGAACGGAGTGATGGTCCGAATGATAGTATTAGTTAGTAGTCCTCACTATTCTATGTAATGGTGTGTTAATAAATGTAATGAGGACTCCTTTTGAGTATGAATACTCTCTAGAAGATAATATTTGTATTCAAACTCACAGTTTATGTTTTGTCGTATTGTACACGACAGTTGTATTAGTAAGTTGTATTTGTATTTTGTACTATGTATCTGACGACCCAAGATGGGTGATGTATACCTAATTTTGGGGGCGTCACAGTTGGTATCAGAGCTTAGGGATATGATCCCTGGCTAAGATGTGAGAATAGAACTAGGAGGGGAGAGACGGGGAATTCCTTCGCTAGTATGACCTACCTAAGTTTATTTGCATGGTATTTAATTGGTCGGTCATAATATAAGGATAATATATGACATATCAATTAACTTTTATTTTGTGGCAGTATCTGAAAATGGCATCTGAGAATGTTGAGAATAGCAATGGAGCACAGACGATTATTGATTCACCACATATCAATAATCAGGATAATGTTCATCAGGAAGGTGACAATCCTCATGCAAACAACAACACTGACCAGATGATGAATGATGGAATGTTCAGAGGTTTTATGCAATTCATGCAACAACAGGTGAAAGCGGCTCCTGTCCACAACGTAGGTGGAAATACTGGAAACTCTCAGGCGGTCACCGCTAAACAGTTTAAGGAGCTGGGACCACCGGAGTTTAAGGGAGAACCCAAACCACTTGTAGCTGAAACATGGATAAAGCAGATCACCAAGATATTTGATGTCTTGGGTTGCTCCGAGGAGCAAAAGGTTCCCTTTGCCGCCTTTATGTTGCGAGGAGAGGCAGATTACTGGTGGGAATCGATAAAGCGTACTCAACCTGCCGCACTGAAGATGTCTGGGAGAAGTTCCAAGAGCTGTTTAACGACAAATACTTTCCCGAGAGTATTCGTCACATGAAGGAGGTGGAGTTCATCAAATTGGAGCAGAATAATATGACCGTGTCGCAGTACGAGGCAAAATTTGCGGAGTTATCCCGGTTTGCGTCCCACCTGGTGGATAATGAAGAAAGAATGACGCGGATGTTTTTAAGAGGTTTGAAGCCGGAGATACGTCAACATCTTGTTTCTCATAAATTGTGTTTGTATTCAGATGTTGTAAATAGGGCTCAGTTGGTGGAGCGCGATAACGAGACAACGCAACCAAAAGAGAGCAGCCGGCAAAATGATAATACCAGTGAAAGCAGTCATCGAAGCGGTGACAACAAGCGTGGAGGGAATCAACAGGCCAGAAATGGTAACCACTTCGGTGGTAATCAGGGCCAAAATAATAAGAATGGCATTTCAAGAAGAGTAGATTCAACAATGATGGAAAGACGTCAGCACCAGCACCTGTCGTTAAGGAAGGAGAACGACCACCTATCATATGTTTCAAATGCGGAGGGGAGGGGCACATCAGTCCAAACTGCGCGATGCCGTCCAAAGCATGTTATAATTGTGGAAGAGAAGGTCATTTAGCCCGATTTTGTCGTTTACCGAAGACAAATTCAGCTAGGATGGAGGCACCAAAGGCCGTCCCAGAAAAGTCAAAACCGGTTGTGCAAGGGAGAGCGTTTGTTGTGAACTCCCAGAAAGCAAGGAACCCGAATGAGGTCATCACGGGTAAGCTTATCATAAACTCTAACGAAGTCTATACTTTATTTGATACCGGTTCTACCCATTCTTTTATTTCTCCTACTTGCGCTCATCGATTAAATTTGATTCCGGAGAAATTAGACTTTGACTTAGCAGTTGAAACTCCATTGGGAGAAACCTTCATTACATCCACGGTTTATAAGTCTTGTTTGGTTCAAGTTGGTACCCACACATTACCTGTCGATCTTATTTCATTAAAAATACTTGCATTTGACGTGATTCTAGGGATTGATTGGTTAACTACTCATCATGCAAAAATTGATTGTTTTCGTAAGGTTGTTAGCTTTCATATTCCTAATCGACCTATTATGCGAATTCAAGCAACCAAACCATTAAAATCAATCGCTGTCATCTCAAGCCATAAAGCTATTCGTTTATTGAAAAACGGATGTCAAGCTTTCTTAGCTCATGTCACAGATCTAAACAAAAATACGTCAGCTTTGAATGATATTTCTGTTGTTAATAAATTTCCTGACGTATTTCCCGAAGAACTTCCTGGCCTACCCCCAGAGCGTGAAATTGAATTTTGTATCGACCTTGAACCCGGTACAAAACCCATTTCCAAAGCCCCATATCGAATGGCTCCTATTGAACTTCAGGAGTTAAAGACCCAACTGCAGGAATTGTTAGACATTGGTTTTATTCGTCCTAGTACTTCTCCTTGGGGTGCTCCTGTTCTGTTCGTGAAGAAGAAAGATGGGAGTATGCGACTTTGTATTGATTATCGGGAGTTGAATCATGTCACCATCAAAAACAGGTACCCATTGCCACGTATTGATGACCTGTTTGACCAGTTGCAAGGAGCACAATTCTTTTCAAAGATCGATCTTCGTTCTGGATATCATCAGCTGAAGGTTAGAACTGAGGATATTCCAAAGACGGCTTTCAGAACTCGGTATGGGCATTATGAATTCTTAGTTATGTCTTTTGGATTGACTAATGCTCCTGCTGCCTTCATGGATATGATGAACAGGGTATTTAAGGAATATTTGGATCACTTTGTGGTCGTCTTTATCGATGACATCCTTGTTTATTCCAAAAGTCGTGAAGATCATGAGCAACACTTGAGGCTGGTACTCCAAAAGCTTCGTGAATACAAACTTTATGCCAAGTTGAAGAAATGCGAGTTCTGGCTGGAAGAGGTAGCATTCCTTGGGCACGTAGTATCAAGTCGTGGAATATCTGTTGACCCGGCAAAGATTGAAGCTATTCAAAGCTGGGAGCAACCTAAATCAGTGACCGAAGTACGTAGCTTTCTCGGTCTAGCTGGTTATTATCGGAGATTCGTGGAAGGATTTTCTCGAATCGCTACTCCATTAACTCAGCTGACTCGGAAAGATACAAAGTTCGGTTGGAGCGAAGAATGTGAGCAGAGTTTTCAAGAACTCAAGAGGAGACTCATTTCAGCACCTGTTCTAACAATACCATCTGGCTCGGAGGGATTTGTCATCTACAGTGATGCTTCGAGCAAAGGGTTGGGATGCGTTCTCATGCAACATGGAAAAGTCATAGCCTATGCATCAAGACAACTCAAGGAATATGAGAGGAATTATCCTACTCATGATCTAGAGTTGGCAGCTGTTGTCTTTGCACTTAAAATTTGGAGGCATTACTTGTATGGGGAGAAGGTGGAGATCTTTACGGATCATAAAAGCCTCAAATATTTCTTCACTCAAAAGGAACTCAACATGCGACAACGACGTTGGCTTGAACTGTTGAAAGATTATGATCATACCATTCAATATCATCCTGGAAAAGCGAACGTGGTAGCTGACGCATTGAGTAGAAGATCATATGCAAGTACGAGTGCGATATTGTCAACACAAAGACCCATTTTGTGTGATTTGCAAAGGATGGAGATAGAGTTAAAGACTCCAGGGACCCATGTGATGATGGCGAATATACGAGTAGAACCGACTTTAATCGATAAAGTTAAAGCTGCTCAAGCTACAGACCTGGAGCTGATGCGTATGAGGAAGAAAGTGCAAGAAGGTGCTATGCCGGAAGCAAGAATCGATGAAGAAGGAATACTTCGAGTCAACTCCAGACTTTGTGTTCCTAACAACCCTGATTTAAAGTATGAAATCATGATGGAGGCGCACAACACACCGTTTGCAATCCATCCTGGAAGTACCAAAATGTATCATGATCTTCGTCATACATTTTGGTGGAGCAATATGAAGAGAGAGATAGCGTTGTTTATCTCAAGGTGTCTAACTTGTCAACGAGTCAAAGCGGAGCATCAAGTACCAAAAGGTCCATTGCAACCACTTGAAATTCCAGAATGGAAGTGGGAGCACATTACCATGGATTTCGTTACCGGTCTTCCAAGGGTTTCTCAAGGTATTGATGCGATTTGGGTCATTGTTGATAGATTGACCAAGTCTGCTCATTTCTTACCGATACGAGAAACTTATACACTTGAACGTCTTGCTCGTATGTACATAAACGAGATTGTAAGACTGCATGGTATGCCAGTATCCATAGTTTCTGACCGAGACCCAAGATTCACTTCACGATTTTGGGTTAGTTTACAAAAAGCTATGGGCACGGAGTTACGATTTAGTTCAGCATATCATCCTCAGACGGACGGACAATCAGAGAGGACTATTCAAACTCTTGAAGATCTATTAAGACTCTGTGTCTTTGACTTCAAGGGAAGTTGGGACAAGTTCTTACCATTGGTGGAGTTTTCCTACAACAACAGTTATCAAGCAAGTATTGGCATGGCTCCATTCGAAGCATTGTATGGAAGAAAATGTCGTTCTCCAGTATGCTGGGATGAGGTGGGTGAAGCAACGTTGTTGGGACCGGAGTTGGTACGTATGACTACAGAAAAGATTCAAACGATCCGACAACGTATAAAAACCTCACAAGATCGACAAAAGAGTTATGTTGATCTTCATCGAAAGGACGTGAAATTTGATGTAGGAGATCATGTGTTCTTACGTGTTGCTCCATGGAAAGGAGTTACGAGATTTGGAAAGAGAGGAAAGCTCAATCCTCGATTCATCGGTCCATTTTTAATCCTCGATCGAGTAGGAACTGTGGCTTATAGACTCGCTTTACCGCCAAGTATGTCTCGTGTTCATAACGTTTTTCACATATCCATGTTACGCAAATATGTGGAAGACCCGAACCACATTATTGAGTTAGAACCGGACAAAATAGCGGAAGATTTGACGTATGAAGAAGTTCCTGTTCAAATCTTGGATAAGAAGGAACATATTCTACGCTCCAAGGTTATACCTCAAGTCAAAGTTTTGTGGAGAAACCACGATGTTGAGGAAATGACTTGGGAGTTAGAATCTGAAATGAAATCAAGGTATCCTTACCTCTTCGACATACCAGGTATGTACCCTAATTTTGAGGGCGAAATTTCATAAGAAGGGGAGGTTGTAAGACCCCAACTTTTATAAATAAAGAAGAATTTTTTATAAATATCATTTTTGAATATTATGGAGTTAATTTGATATAATGTTATAGTTGTGGGTAATATTTATAAATTTTGCAAAGTACGCAAGTTGTTATATAATATTCGATTGGTCGGGGAATATTCGTTTTAACAGGGAATATTCGTACAACGACACAATCATTGGTGGACCCCACAACGGAATTATTGTCGGATTGAGAAAACGACAAAAATATTTTATTAAAAATAACGGCAGAAATTTTACCATTGTTACTGTTGAACTACTCGGTAGTAAAAGTACAGTAATACGTGTGGTTGCATAGTAGCACACAGTATTGATTATTAATGCTTATGTGAGAAGTCACTCAGTTTGATTCAATTATTGTCAGTTAATAATATGAATTATTTAGCGATAATGACGTTTTGTTTTATTCGTATTATTAACGTAATAAAACAGAAACATCTTTTTATATAAAACAGAATACTTTATTAAAGTTATTCTATAAATAGAATATATTATATTTTATTTAAAAGATTTTTCTTTAAATATGGACCGTCAGATTAAAGTAATCAATCTGGACCGTTCATGGATTAGTTACTATGCATTCTATTTTTCTATAAATAGCAGCTCATTCCTTCATTATTTTTCTTACGAATTCACTGAACTCTAGATAGAGAAACTATAGAGAGAAACTATAGAGAGAGAGAAGAAGAGTATTCTGCTACTTAACTACTTCCTTATTTCAGCTCGTTTTTAAAACGGTAATGGATATTATTCTTTTGTATTCAAGAAGAGAATTTTTGTTATTCCATTTCTTTATTATTCTGTTGGAATAACCTGTATATGCGGAATACCCTATACTTGGTGACATTCTTCTATTATTCTGTTGGAACATCCTGTCTGTGTGTTTTACACCGGACCGGGTTCCGTTTTTATTATTATTCTGTTGGAACATCCTGTCTGTGTGTTTTACACCGGACCTGGTTCCGTTTTTATTATTATTCTGTTGGAGCATCCTGTCTGTGTGTTTTACACCGGACCTGGTTCCATTATTTATTATTCTGTCGGAATATCCTGTCTGTGTGTTTTACACCGGACCTGGTTCCATTATTTATTATTCTGTCGGAATATCCTGTCTGTGCGTTTACGCCGGACCTGGTTCCATTATTTATTATTCTGTTGGAATAACCTGTTTGTGCGGTCTATCGCATGCATGGTGATTTCTTTTGTTATTCCATTCTTTATTGTACTCAATTGGTTAAGTTTTGACTTCTATACTCCATGAAATTTGTGGAATATCCTTGATAATTGCGTTTCATCCAGTATCTTTTCATGAAAATATTCTTCTAAGTATTCTTGAATTTTACTCCACAAAGCAGTATCATGTTGACAATTTGGACGTTATTAATTCCTGGATAAATTAATTCTTGAACTTGTTTTATTGAATTCTTATATCATTGTCATCATCCTCATGTTTATAAAATGTTGAAAGTCATCTGTGGCCTGTAGTGCATAGATGGACTTGGTATGATTATGACCAGGGATTATTCGGTATAATCATGACCGTAATGTTACAAATGATGTGGTAAAAGTCCTCATTGGCCCGTAGTGCATTGATGGACAGTTGTTGGCATGATCATGACCATTAATGAATATACGAATATCCTTGGCCGTAGTGCAGGGGTGATTCGATGATGTGAATTATTTTATTAAGCTGAGTCTCAGCGATCACAGTGTTGGAAAATCTTTTAAATCATAAAAGATAGTAGAGTTTATTTTCTACTTGACTCTTTTAATGGATTGCTTGTTCCGCTGCAGTTAAACTTGATGTCTATTATATTTTATCAGTTTAACATTATTGAAGGCTAATGATAATTTATTCTGCATTATCTTAGTCATGATATTTCTTACTGTGCTAGTTGAGCTCACCCTTTCTTTCACTGTTCTCTTCAGGAAATGAGAACGTAGCTAGGGCAAGTCGGGGAACGGAGTGATGGTCCGAATGATAGTATTAGTTAGTAGTCCTCACTATTCTATGTAATGGTGTGTTAATAAATGTAATGAGGACTCCTTTTGAGTATGAATACTCTCTAGAAGATAATATTTGTATTCAAACTCACAGTTTATGTTTTGTCGTATTGTACACGACAGTTGTATTAGTAAGTTGTATTTGTATTTTGTACTATGTATCTGACGACCCAAGATGGGTGATGTATACCTAATTTTGGGGGCGTCACATTACTTACTTATTTAGATAAGACCGAATTGATATAATTTTAGTATTTGAATAGCCTTAGTACTATTTCCCTGTGGGTTTGATACTTAAGTTATTACTGTATTACTTGTTTGACCGCGTACACTTGCGCGTGTTTATTTGATCGTTAAATCAGATAACAAGTATTTGGCACCGTTACCGGGAAAATATTATTATTTGTTTTTCAATATTAATACTAATTCAAAACGATCTTAATTTAAACAAATTTTTCTGTTTAAACTTTCTTCTCAAATGCTCTTGATTGTGTATGCCACCTCGCCAGAATTAGAATTTAATACCACTTGATCTTGAGGTTGATAGAACTATTTGAAGGCTGTGAAGAGAAAAAGCTCAGGATATTCCAAATCCAGTTATTATGGCCGAGGAAATTCAAAAATCTCTGTGGGATTATGCTATGTCGTGCGTCACGGAACTTCAAGTAAGAATACAAAGGCCTGTAATTCAAGTAAACAACTTTGAAACTAAGTCGGGCACGATTCAAATGATCCAGGATAATGTACAATTCTGAGGGATGCTGAATGATGACCCTAATGATCATTTGATCAACTTTGCGGAAATCTGTGACACTTTCAAATGTAATGGAGTTTTCGATGATGATATCAGGCTCAGATTGTTTCTATTCACTCTTCAGGACAAAGCCAAGAGTTGGTTGCATTCATTCCCAGCGGGCTCCATAACCACATGGATTGACTTAGCTCAAAATTACATGTCAAATTTTTCCCGCCTGCAAAGACTACAAAACTCAGACATGACATCCTATCCATCGTATAGATGGACCCCGAGTCTCTTTATAAAGCTTGAGGGTGATATAAGAATTTACTGAGAAAATGCCCACACCACAGTCCACAGCCTACCGGATTGGCTGCAAGTATCGAAATTTTACAACGGGGTATAAGGCGCTATCCGATCTAGTATTGATGAAACATATAGGGGAGCATTCATGGTAAAGAATTATAATGAAGCCCATGAGTTGTTGGAAACTATGTTTGCAGATAATTATCAATGGCCATCTGATAGGAAATTACCATGGAAGGTAGCAGGAGTATATGAGGTAGATGATGTGACAGCTATAATTGCATAAGTCGCAGCTCTAGCAAAGAAAATTGATGCTGTGGGAGTGCAAACAGTGAAAAGTGTGGCAGTGCCGTGTGAATTGTGTGCTGATAGCCACCCGAATGATCAGTGGGCCATTAGCGCTGAGTCGGTTCAGTATGTCTCCAACTATGGGCGGCAGCAGAACACCAATGTTCCCACACACTACTATCTTGGGTTGAGAAATCACCCAAATTTCTTGTGGAGCAACAATAACAATAACCAAGCTTAAACCTCTGCTCCTAGACCAACATATTCAAATCTTCCTTGATTTCAATCTCAAAATCAACCCCCACAAGGGTCATACTAACCTCCTCTTCAGTTAGAAAGGAAGCCTAGCCTAGAAGATCTCCTCTCCAGATTTATAGCTCAGAACAAGATTAGAATTAATAGTCAGGAGGTCTCCATCTGGAATTTAGAGAATCAAGTAAAACAGTTGGCTACTGCCCTTAATAACCGTCCCCAAGGCACCTTGCCGAGTGACACTGAGGTGAATCCCAAGAGGGAGGGCAAAGAGCAATGTAAAGTAGTCACTCTCCGGAGTGGCAAGGCATTGAATGAAAATGGAGGAGAAACATCAACATTGCAACCAAAAGTAATTGTAGATGAGAGTAGTGTTGAGCCCAATAATGACAAGTTTGGGGGAGAAGAGAATATGCCAAAGGTGACCATAATACCATCTCCTACTGGTAATAAGCCTAGTCCTGTAATACAACCTGTACCATTTCCCAACGCCTTCAAAAGCAAAAGCTGGATAAGCAATTTCTAAGTTCTTAGAAGTTTTCAAGAAACTTTATATTAATATTCCGTTTGCTGAGGCGCTGGAAAAAATGCCCAGTTATGTGAAATTTATGAAGAACATTTTGTTCAAAAAGAGGAAACTGGGGGACGATGATACTCTAGTACTGACAAAGGAGTGTAGTGCTATTCTATAGAAAAAGCTTCCACCTAAGCTTCAAGACCCTGGAAGTTTTACTATTCCATGCACCATCGGGGACCAGTTCATCAGAAAAGCCCTATGTGATTTAGGAGCTAGCATTAATCTAATGTTATTGTCTATCTATAAGAAGTTGGGGTAAAATGAGGCCAAGCCTATTAGTGCCACACTGTAGTTAGCCGACAGATCCATAACTTATCTGAAGGGAATAGTGGAAGACGTGCTTGTCAAGGTGTACAAGTTCATCTTCCCCACTAATTTCATTATTCTGGACTTTGAGGAGGACAGGGAGGTCCTTATTATTTTGGGCAGATCATTTTTAGCTACATGCAGAACACTTATAGACGTGCAGAAGAGGGAACTCACAATCAGAGTTCAAGACCAGGAGGTGACTTTTAAAGTCTTAAGGTTTATGAATTTCCCCAGTGCCTCTAAAGATTGCTTTCGGGCTGATGTGATTGACAAAGCGGTGGATGAATTATTCTCTAAAAATTGCATTTCTGATTCGATTGAGGCCACTCTGATGGTGATAGTGACGTGGAAGATATAACACCCCCAAATTCGGGTATCCGTTACCTCGAACCTGGTGCATCATGATACTATCTTCGTCTAACTGTTAATAACTTCCATTCATAATTTAATGAATACAACTTAGCTTTGATACTAATTAATATATTAATTCCTTTTTTCATTTTCAGGATCTATGAATTGATCCCAAAACCTTAATAATTCAATTCCCAATCTTGGTCATTTATTATTCTCGTCTTTACATCGTATTCAATGTTATACTTAATAAGATGTGGAATAATTAAAACTTTTTTGAATTCTTTATTCATTTCCCTGAATCAAAACCTTCATCATTTACATATCTTTAAATCAAATTTATTCTATGCTTCAATTCATCAGAGTTACATTGTAAAATTTACATCTCAATTCGATGTTCTTTATGTATCGAATAGTACGGCTTTACAACTCTACAAGAGTTAAACAACTATCAAATACATCATCTAAAACCTAAAACATGGTTCAAAATCATAACTTCAGGTAAACAAATCAATCTTCTTGTAATACTATGGAACTCTATCAATCAAATAGCACATAACTTTACCGTGAGTCCTTAACTTGCAAAAGTGGTTATTTGCAAGGGTGAGCTCGATAGCCCAGCAATTCTAATAGTTTTTATGTATCACATAACACATAATATCATACACAGTTTATATACTCATAAGCATTTAACTCATACGCATGCTACTTCTCACATAACAAGTATAGAGATTAACTTATAAAACATATAATCGTAGATTGACTATTAATCTCATATCTATCTCGTAGACATTTCCACGTTTCATGGCATAGCATAATTCATGTCATACATATCTCATATGCATTTCATATATAATTTAACATTCCATATCATATCATAAATCAACCAAGAGTTATCAACATTATAGAGCAAATAGGAACTGAAAGACTTGTTGGCTCGTAGATTATCAATTACAACTTAACTACTTATCATTATCTGCACTTCGTGTATTCCTACATAATTGTATAATCATGGATTCATACCCATTAGTCATAAATTTCCTTACATTCTCAATATAATAACAATTGTTACATTATTTTCTAACTTGGTTCTTAAAACCTTCGTTTCGCTTTCTTATCATACTCTTAGGATAGCTATGTATGTCTATGTATACCGCATCAACACAGACTTGACATCAACATTCATAACCCTTTATCATACACTTGACAAGCTATGAGTTCATTGCACATTTAAAACTCACAGATACACGATTCACATTATTCTTGCATTTTGCAAACCTTAATAAAATTTAACAAATTTGGGTTTTATATAACCATTACTTGCTCATATAACTTAAAACATCTCTTTTGCTTGAAGCTTAAGACATTCATACACATATGCTTAAAGGTTCAAATTACAATTTAAACAGTTAGGCAACACTTGTAATAACCCGATATTTTCTATATAAATAAATAAGAAATTTTACATATATTTTTTTATTATTTTAAAGGTGAAAATATGTGTCAGGTAATGTGTATGTATATATGTGATAAATAAATTTTATTTATTACATGAATAATTTCAAATAATTTTATTTTAGAATTATTGATCATTATAAAGTATATTCTTATAATAATTAATTTTAGAGTAGAAATGTCTTTATTATTTATTTTCTATGAAAATATGATTTTTATATTATTTAAATAATATATGAAATGATTATTGATATTATAATAATTACTATTTTATTATATGAATTTTTGTTCAGATTATTAAGTTAATTGTTTTAACTTAATTAATAATGTTATATATGAAAGATAAATCAGATATGAAATTCAAACCCTAATTTTGGATTTTGAGCTATGAATGAGAATAATAATATTATATTAACTATAATATTATTTTTTAGTGTTATAAATATATACTGTATGTGTGTATTAATAATAGTTGGTCAATTATGGTGTATAATGTCATAACCCTGATATTAAATTGTTAAACCATATCTGTTAAACTCAATTATGAGTTCAAGACTATGTAGTAATTGTGACAACCCGAGAATTTGAATATTTATAAAATCTTAAAATATTGAATTAAGGTTAAATAATAAACCTAGACAGAAAATAAGTGAATGTGTTTGAGATTTTAGAGAAGGAATTTTGTGAAATTTAAAATTTCGGTGGTGAATTATTCAGGATTAAGTATATATGTGAATATGTTCTGTGTATATGGTTGTATATGTGTACAGTATATAGTTGAGGGTCAAGGATTGACCATATAAGCTATATATGTGGCAACCCCTAAGATTAAATTAAGAACGCCAACGTTTAGTTCGAAAATTCTATCGATTAATAAGAAACCCTAAAACCGACTCTTGAAACTCTAATTTCAGTTCCGGAAATTTGAAACCCTAATATGAGGATTTAAATACTAGTATAAGGCTTAAACTTTATTAATAATAACCTAATTAGGGATAACCCTAATTGATTTAGAAAACCCTAATTTTTGGATTAGAAACCCTAATTTATAATTAGGGAAAACCTAATTGTTAATTTAATAATTTTAATGTTAACGTTAATTAAGAAACATTAATCCTAATTTTTAAGTTATAAGTAATTAGAAAACCCTAATCTAATTAGGAAACCTAATTTCTAAATTAGAAAGATTATTTTTTCTATTTAAAACCCTAATTCTTGGGTTAAAAACCCTAATGTACCATTATGACCCTAATTGCTAAATTAGCAATTTTAATTAGGAAATAATAATCCTAATTAGCAAGCTTAGATTATGATTAGTAAATTTTAATATAATTTGAAAATCCTAATTATAAGTTAGTAATATTAATTTTCTATTTTGAAAACCTAAATCGGAAATCCTAGAAATTTAATTTGCAAAACCTTAAGGATTAAACCCTAAACCCTAAGGGTTAGGGCAAATGGCTAGTATGCCATTAAAAATTAACATTCAAATGACTATTATGCCCTTTTTAGATTTTTAATTGGGTTGAGTAAGAATATTGCCAAAGAGTGGAGTTGGTGACCAACTCTAACCACTATATGTGCCTAATATCTCCAGCAAATCAGCCACAACATCTCAGCCACATTATTGCATCAAATTATATATAGATTTAGAGAGAGAAAAGTACACTAATATGGCTCATTTGTTCATAAACACCCAATCAAGTCTCTCTCTCTCTAGACTCACGAAATTCTTAAGTTATTCAGTCCCTTGTATGATCCATAATAAGTCATGATCAGATCATGATGATCAGAATCAAGATCAAGCTTTAAAGGAGGTATAAACCCTAAACTTGAAGATCCATGTGTTTTATGATAAATGCTATGGTTTGATGTTTTAAGTCGTGTTAGAGGGTGTCTTTGAGTGATCTGGGTTGATAGATCATATATCTATAACACTTAGATGCACGAATCAAGCATTTTTAGAAATCTGGAAAAAGTAGGAAAAGTGGCCTGACAGCCATATGTCAGAGGCCTTAGATCTTTACCTGTTAATGTTTTGGTGTGTTTTATGTTATAGATCTGTTCTTTGTAGTAAGGACTTTGATCTGGAACTTGAAACAAGTCCAGATCATGTATAGATTGCATGATATGATCGGTCAAAGTGCGTTGACCGAGCACGAAGTCTGGTTTCTGGGCAACCCAGATTTCCCTGAAACTCTGACGACCATTTTCTAGGCTTCGGATCTTGCCACTATTTGTGTTTTAGTCAGTTTTAAAGATTTAATCTTGTAGCCTGACATGCGTTCTATACATCCATGCTTTTATATTACTCAGATCATGAACAGAATGCAAATTAATTATGGTCAAACTAAGTTGACCGATCTGCCTGAAGAACAATCTGGAAAACCCAGATTGTTCATGAACACGTACCTGACAGGTACTTTGACTGACTTGAATCTTCGTTTGGTAGTGTTGTTAGACTGATCTAGTAAATGATAATTGTAGCCTGTCATCTCTACTTAAAAACTGAACTCTTATATCACACTGAGTAGACAAAGAATCAAAGTTTTATGGCTCTAAAAAGGGTACCTTGAACTGTTCTTCATTTTTGGGTAACCTAGAAAATGAAGAACAGCCTCTGACATATTTTTCTGAAGCATGGATCTCACTGATTTGTTATAGTATGACCATGGAACTTATTTACAATTATAGTACCACACTTATACTACAACAATAACAATCTAGCTGCCTAGAAAACATAAACATCACGATTATAGAACCGGTCAAACCAAGTACCTTTTTCACTGACATGAAGATCTGGGCAGGCTCAAGAACAGCTCAAGAACACTTATAGCTACAGTTCTGTCGCTATAGGGCCATTTATTAATAATTAATTTTTGAAAATAATTATTTTGATTAAATAAATTGAAATAAATAGTTTTTAATTATGAAAAATACAAAATAAATTTCTAAATATTATTTTAAATTCTAAAAATGAGTTTTTAATAATTTTGAATATATTTCATAAATATTTAATATTTTTGGAATAAAGATGATATCTAATTTATTTAATTATAATATTAAATAAATTATTTAAAAATAATTTTAATACATGAAAATTCATGAAAAATTATATTATGGTATAAGAAAATATTTTAAGTTATGTTTAGTGACTTTTAATATTTTGTGATAAATTTTATTAATTAATTAATGTTAATGACAATTAGTTTATTTAATAAAGATATTAAATAAATTATGAAAAATAAAATAAATGATTTAAAAATCATATAAAAATGATTTAAGTGTTATAAAAATATTTTAAGTTATAAAATATAACTTTTGATATTTTGCCATGAAAATATTAATATTTTAATATTAAAAGTAATTATCAAATAATGGATTTAAAGGTTTAAAAATCATATAAATATGATTTTAAAGTATTAAAAATACTTTGGTATGTTATAAATATATTATAATATTATGACATGTATTTCATTAATATTTGATATTAAATAAATATTAATGATAAATGAATTATGTGTTATTTAATTCTTATAAATACGATATTAATAATTGAAAAATCATTTTAAATGATAATAATTATCTGAAAACTATTACGAGCTTACGAAAAATATTTTGACTGATAATAAATTATCTTAGATAATGGTTAAGTATTTAGGCATAGTTTAATTGAACTTAAACTCGATATTTTTTCGACTAGACCGTCGAGATGTCATAATTGTACCAAACTAGACTTAGACTGTAAAAGTTTGACTTGAGGTTAGGTCTTATGTGTGTTAGAGACGGATAAGATTATGTGATAATGTGTTTAGGTTATTTTAAATATTGTGATAATATTATTATAATTGTATATCGATATTATTTATATATTAGGTCGTCAGACAAAGCTTATTAATTGCGTAACGATAATCAATGGTTCATGCAAGTTTTTCTTAACTCGACCTCGAGTTGTATTATTTAATTATACTTTTGGTTAATCATTTCTGATTGTCATGTCTAAGAATTAGTAAATCGCACTCTGTACATACTGCATGTATTCATCAGGTATGTAAGGCTGATCACCTTCATTACCATTCGGTCTATATATATATATATATATATATATATATATATATATATATATATATATATATATATAGTTTATGTTCAATATTCGTTAAGTTATGTAAAATTTATTCATGCTAGTTCACAATTATATTGTATAACTTTAGCCACCTTATTGTTCAAATCTTTCTATCATGATATATCTTTAATTTATTGAACTTAAACTTGATGGACAAACCTATTGCTCACCCTTGCTATATCATGATTAACATTGCAGATTAAGATGAATACGTCGGATATAGGAAAGGACAAAGCCAAGTTCAGCTTGGAATTTTGTGTGCAGTTAAAATGTAATAGTATAGTATGATAATAACATTGTATGTTAGATAGTTTATAAATTGTGTATAAGTTAAGGTTACTCGACCTTGGGGAATAGTGTAAAGTTTATTATATAAACAATTTTTGTTTATATCTTTCGCAATAGTTGTAGAATGATTGTACCAGATCCGCGGTGATTTGGGACCCGGATTTGGGGCTCTCACAGTTGGTATCAAAGCTGTTAGTTATGAAGCTTAGGTAAGAATACCTGAGACCAATAACCGCAATGATTAGGATAAGATCTAACTCACATAGAGTTAGTTGGTCGGTAAGATTCAAAGACGAATCTCGGTGAGTTATAAATATACAGAGTTCCCTAACTCTGATAATAAAGTTGAACAGTAGTGGTGAATAGATAGAGTCTGAAAGACTAAAAGTACAGGGACAGGAGATCGAAAAACAAAACGATCAAGGCATAGAAATGAATCGTAATATATACGATGAGATCACCCTGTGATCTGATAAGGTTATAGTATGGAGAAGGATCAAGAGAATGATTGAAAAGTTTACGGCAAGAATGTTGTGTGAAAGTTGTAATATGAATTGGTACATATTCAGGAAAGGATTATGAATACGGATTAAATAAAATTCGTATTGAGAAGGGAGTTATGTGACGAACGAGAATTTTATAAATTAATTTTAAATATTTATTGAATTAAATAAATATTTTTCAAGGATTTAATTATTAGATTTAATAATTAATTGATGCAATTGTGGTAGATTAATTTAATTATATGTGTTACAATTATTAAATTAATGTAGAGAATTTTTAATATTCAAAGTATGTGATTATGTGAGCTTATTGAATTAAATGAATTATTTAATTAAGCATGATGTTACTTTAATTAATTTAATTATTAATTAGAGATTTAATAAATTATTATTATTTATTAAAGAGATAATTAATATTGTGACTACGTGAATTTATGAGAAATTATTATATTTTATTTAAAGTAAATTAAATAAAATATTAGATTTATCTTATAAGAGTGTGACATTAATTAAACTATATTATAAAGCTCTATTAAATTAAATAGTTTTGAATTAATTTGCTAAGCCAAACATGGCACTAAGGGAGGTTATGGGCAGTTAACCCATGACTGGGTTAACTGACCATAATACGCCAGTTCTTTTATCGACGTCTTTTCTTTTCTTCATTTGTTAAGTCTGGCATAGCATCACAGAGAGAGATTTAGAAATTTTTGAAGGAGAGTGTAAGTTGTGTGAATTAAAGGATTAATTGAGAAAGTTTTAATTCTACTCATTCATACTCTGGGTAATTTTCTCCAAACCCAAATTCTTATTTCACGTCTTTTTAAGTTTTATGATTATGGCTTTCATATATTCTGTTAATCTCTGTGAAGTGAGAAATTGTGTTATGTTATATCAAATTGTGTTTAATTATGTATATGTTGTAAACCATAACATCAAATTCATGAAAGCATGTCATACGTATGTTTTTCAAAATAAACAGAGTACGTGATATGGCCATATGGCTTTATACGTGATAATTGATGTATTGATCATATATTATCCCTAAATTTTACACCCTTACATTATTGAGCATGTCGATACGGAGAGATCGAAGTTTAAATGAACGGATTCGGTGTTATAACGAATCCGTAGGGAGAATTTTCATATAAAGTTTTCTAAACTTCACGAACATCAAAGTCAGTAATTTTGTTAGGCTTTAAATCTGTTAATAAGTGTTTAAAATTGGTTTTGTCAGTATATAAATGTTGGGTAATGATTATATAAAAATTATAGCATATGGGTATGTTTAATTTCGAGTAGAACTTTAAGAAATTGGGAGAAATTGGCAAGTTCTGCGATTTTCACGAACTGCCATTTCTGTACCTGGTACGCCGCGCTGCAGCGCCGGCTGCCTATTCATTTCCCGCGCCGTAGCGCCACTGCGCCGCATCGCCAGAGGCCCGGCCGCAGCGCCATGGCGCCGCAGCGCCAAGGGCCAGTTCAAACGTGGCGCCGCAGCGCCACTCCCCAGAAAACTCAGAAATGAGATTTTAAAAATGTTTAAGTCTAACAATGTGTTAGTGGATTATTGTAATGAACATGTAAACATGTTAGTGGATTATCCCTAACTCCATTCTATTGAGCAAGTTTATTTAAACTTAAACGTTACTTTTATGTTGAGCAAGTTTCCCTAACCCCACTTGTCATTATTGTTCAAGTTTATTATTTACCTTGAATAAATTATCCTTGTTATTATTCAAGTTCAAGCATGATATTAAAGATTAATTATCTTTCCAAAGCATGATTCAGTTATACAATAATTGTCCTATTGTATACTTTTGAGATTATTATTCTAATCAAATATCAATTATTGTTGAACCTTATTAGACTAGTGAACCTTATTGATTCAACTAGTCCTTAGTTGATGAGCGTTCTAAATTTCAGAACCCTTGATGAAATTATCCAAACCAAACTTCCTTTGGTGCGGACTCGAATGTCAAACTGAGATGAACAACCCTGTATAGGGGATTAATTACGCTTTAGCGTTAAGATATTGTGCACAGTATGGTACTAAGGGCTGATCCCCCTAAGTACGAGAAGAAGGTCCATAGTCTTATGACTGTTAAAGGTTTCAAGTATAACCCTTGTTAACCTAGGACATAGTTCAAGGTCTTATGACCCTCAGAATTCTTTTGATTCATGTTATTTATTCTTGATTCAAAAGTTGAGCTTTATTCTGATGTCGTTGATTATTCGCATGTTATTATACTGTTGTTTCATTTTTTTATACTTGTGGGCATTTGTGCTCACTCTTGCTTAATAATAACATTGCAGTTAAGAATGAAAGAAGCGATGAACCCTCCACTAGTAAAGGCAAGGGCAAAGTTAGCAAGTGATGAAGACTTGTTATTTTAATTGACGATGTATTTATGTTTAAGACTTATGATGTTGTTTAAGACTTATTTGTTTAGAATTCCGCACAGATATTTTAAGGTTAGAGTAACCTGGAATTTATTTATGATTCAGTTGATGTAACCCTTAGGGGAAGAGATTTATTTATGATTTCTATCTGTTGTATGGTTTGATATTATTTATGGGTAGATAGATTGATGATGTTTGTACAGTGAACACCAAATCCCGTGGAATCAAAGTACCCGGATTTGGGGGTGTCACAAGTTAGAATTAAGTGGGATTTCAATTGAGGACTCATGTCAGCAGCTAAGTTGTATGATTGTTTGTATGGGAGCTGAATTGTACTTGGTGTAAAAACCACTTAGTTTCTGGCACGGATAATCATTTAAATGCCTGTGTCGTGCTATTTGCTATATACATGTTGAGAAGGTGATTCTTTTCTCATGTGTATACCATATAGATATGGTATAGGTAGAGAATATAAGGTTAAGTACGAGTTCTTAAAACTTATACTTATGATACGTTCGTGACTCATGATTATATGAAATGTTTATGAACCCCTCAGCGAATGGACGCCAAAGGTCTAACTAGGACAAGTTCTTAAACTCATATGATTGTGAAAAGTTCCTGAACTCATGAGTGTGGTTTGACAAACTAGGAATAGTTTTGTGTATTGAGGATAATAGGAATAGATAGACTGTTTAAGAAATTGATCATTAGTGGAGACATAAGTTTTTCAAAACTCCTAGCTATGCTAGACTTCAAAAATTTTTGGACATCAAGCTAAATACGCACTATGTGCTTTTAAAAAATGAATTTTTATTCTCAACACTTGGTAACCATTGTGTATGCGTGGACTTCGGGCCACCGACACATCGTTACTTGTTGAGATGATAAAACAGATTTGAAATGAATTTTTGATCGGTTTAAAGTATAGTCAATTCTACTTATTTTGGCTAGACGATAATGATTTGAAATATTAAAATATAATTTTATTTTTCGCTTATGTACCATGTAAACTGGTGCAGAGATGATAAAAAGTTGATGGACTTGTAAATGTAGGAATACTTAGTGTTGGATTTGATCTAAAATCATTGTTCCACTATTGTATGATGTGTTATGACAAAGTCACTCGATGAAGGCATCCTCAAACGGGCTGTTAATACAGTACGGCATCATGACGTCATTTTCTAAAATTTAATTTGCCAACGGCGTTTGGCTACTCACATTCGTATTTCGATTGAATTGAATTATTGATATGAGTCTAAGCTATTTGATTCGGCTAGCCCAATGTTTACGAAAACTCTAAGCGTTCTTTGAAAATTTTCTCGAACCAAATTATTTTTGGTGCAGATTCCGATAAGACTGAGGTAAAATTTTTGTGCCTATGGCAGTGATGAGAAACAGATCAGACCAGCAGTACTTAATAAATACAGGGCATACCGGACTAATTACCCACTATGTTCGTAAGTTATGACGGTTTGCAGATGAATTTCCATATAACCTTTTCGAAAATGACAGACAATAGTCTATATAACTCCTCAGCACTATTTGAAAATTTTTACTCTTGTGAGGAATGTATTGGGTAGCATGTGATGCTGTGTATGAATGGTGTATGGTGCATGGTATAAGGTGTAAGGTAAATTTCTGGGACGAAATTTTTAGAAGAAGGGGTGAATGTGACAACTCGAGAATTTGAATATTTATAAAATCTTAAAATATTTAATTAAGGTTAAATAATAAACCTAGACAGAAAATAAGTGAATGGATTTGAGATTTCCAGGAAGGAATTTTGTGAAATTTAAAATTTCGGTGGTGAATTATTCAGAATTAAGTATATATGTGAATATGTTCTATGTATATGGTTGTATATGTGTACAATATGTGGTTAAGGGTCAAGGGTTGACCAGATAAGCTATAACTGTGGCAAACCTTAAGATTAAATTGAGAACGCCAACGTTCAGTTCAAAAATTCTATCAATTAATAAGAAACCCTAAAACCGGCTCTGAAAATCCTAATTTTTGTTCCGAGAATTTGAAACCCTAATATGGGGATTTAAATACTAGTATAAGGCTTAAACTTTATTAATAATAACCTAATTAGGGATAGCCTTAATTGATTTAGAAAACCCTAAATTCTGAATTAGAAACCCTAATTTATAATTAGGGAAAACCTAATTGTTAATTTAATAATTTTAATGTTAATGTTAATTAGGAAACATTAATCTTGATTTTCATGTTATAAGTAATTAGAAAATCCTAATCTAATTAGGAAACCTAATTTATAAATTAGAAAGATTATTTTTTCTATTTAAAACCCTAATTCTTGGGTTATAAATCCTAATGTACCATTATGACCCTAATTGCTAAATTAGCAATTTAAATTAGAAAATAATCATCCTAATTAGCAAGCTTGGATTATGATTGGTAAATTTTAATATAATTTGAAAATCCTAATTTTAAGTTAGAAATATTAATTTTCTATTTTGGAAACCTAAATCAAAATCCAAGAAATTTAATTTACAAAACATTAAGGGTTAAACCCTAAACCCTAAACCCTAAGGATTAGGGCAAATGGGTAGTATGCCATTAAAAATTAAAATCCAAATGACCATTATGCCATTTTTATATTTTTAATTGGGTGGGGTAAGAATGTTGCCAAAGAGTGGAGTTGGTGACCAACTCTAACCACTACATGTGCCTAATATCTCCAGCAAATCAGCCATAACATCTCAGCCACATTATTGCATCAATTAAACTCTGCCTAAACACTTAACCATTATCTAATATAATTTATTATCAGTCAAAATATTTTTGTTCAATGTTCGTTAAGTTATGTAAAATTTGTTCATGCTAGTTCACAATTATATTGTATAACTTTAGCCAGCTTATTATTCAAATCTTTCTATCGTGACATATCTTTAATTTATTGAACTTAAACTTGTTGGGAAAACCTATTGCTCACCCTTGCTATATCATGATTATTATTGCAGATTAAGACGAATACGTTGGATATAGGAAAGGACAAAGCCAAGTTCAGCTTGGAATATTGTGTGTAGTTAAAATGTAATAGTATAGTATGATAATAACATTGTATGTTAGATAGTTTATAAATTGTGTATAAGTTAAGGTTACTCGACCTTGGGGAATAGTGTGTAAAGTTTATTGTATAAACAATTTATGTTTATATCTTCCGCAATAGTTGTAGAATGATTGTACCAGATCCGCGGTGATTTGGGACTTAGATTTGGGGCTCTTACAGTAATGGTGTTATATGATTTATGTTGTGTATTATTAGATTTAATGTTAATTAGAGGAAATCCTAATTAATATTTGAAAACCCTAATTATTTAAAACCCTAATTTTCTATTAAAAATCCTAATTTTAATTAATGTGTTTTAATTAAAATTTTATTAAGCTTTAAACTTAATTTTTCAAACCCTAGAAATTATTTGGAAAACCTTAAGGTTTAAAGTCTAGTGATTAAACCCTAGATTCAAGTACCATGGACAAAAATACCATTAAAATAAAAAGGTAATTGACCAAAATACCCTTTCTATCCCATTCTTGAATTATTGCTTGCAAATCTTGCCAAATCTTGGCAAGTCACCACCCTAAGCATAGCCATGTGCCTACAAGCTCTACAATTCAGCCAATCCACCAGCCACATACATTGTATACAAGTTTTATATAAGGATCAAGAGAGAGAAAGTGCATTATCTCCCCTATTTGTTCACTTATACTCAAACTTGACTCTCTTTCTCTCTCTAAAACCTCTGAAATTTAGTATTGTATCAGTCTCTAAATCAAGCCCCACGACTTCCATTAATAGATCAGTAGCCAAGAATCAAAAGTTTGTTCATAGAAGGTAAAAACCCTAAACGAAATTTGAACTTTGATCCTATGTTTGATGTTAGTTTTTTGTGTTAAATATGTTGTATGAGGTGTTAATCAATGATCTGGGTTGCTAGATGTTACATCCATAACATCTAGAGGCTCAGATTTAATGATTTTCCAAATCTAGAAATTTTTGATAATGAGGGTCTGACAATGAATGTCAGGTCCCATAGATCTCAGCAGGTTATGCGTTTTTTTTGTTTAAAGGTTTGAATATGTAGTATGCTCTGACAGCTTGTTCAAGGCCTTAGATCTTGCTCTTTGTTTATGTTTAGACTTGACTAGTGTTCAATACATGTTCTCTGTTAGTTTCTCTTCATAGCCCGACGTCTAGACCACCCATAACATGAACAGATTTCATAACATAAGGGGTAGTAGCATGAAATTCTTACAAGTTCAGAATGTAGGCAACACAATGCTCATGAATATTAGTTTCTAAAACTTGAATTTCTCTTTGAACACATATATTATCCAAGCTATGTAACCTATCATATGCAAGGCAGCTTAAAATCATATTTCATGCTCGCACGACTCAACCATATACAAATGCTTCAAAGTCAGAACTTAAATGACTCAAAGTTTGTCAAGGTTTGTTTTCAAATCTTCAAGTTTTCCTTAGAAAACATACATTAAAGCAAGTAGAGCCACTCATGATATGCAAAGGAACTCTAGACTATATGTCATACTTATTTGTACATGTTTCTACACATGCTTATAAGGTCAAAATATAACCGCTCCATGTTTATAAAACTTAGTTTGCAAAAATATCTGAATTTGCCTTTGAGATCGTTTTAAACCAAATCAAAGTAATCTAACATATACGAAACAACTTTGAATCTTATATCATGCATAGTTAGACTTCATATACATGCTATCAAGGTCAGAATCTAAGATACACAAGTTCCTTTAGGTTCAATCTCATAGTTTCAAGTTTCCTTTAGAAATAGTTTTCAACCAAGCTATAGTAAGTTGATTATAAGTAAAGAAACTTTAAATTACTTCTCATGCTCATTTGTATGCATACCCAGTCATATCAATATGCTACAAGGTCATCTCTCAAGTTTCATTAAAGTTTGATAAGTTTTCTTTAGAAATATACACTAAAGCGACTAAGAGGTTCATGGTATTCAAAGGGGATTGAAACCACGTCATACCTATTTCCATGCGTAACTAGGTTAAACTAATCATGTTAGAGGTAGTACATTACAGCACAAGTAAAAATCTCATTTTGGTGCATGGCGCAGCTGCGTTGTGCTGAACTGTGGGAGCTGCGCAGCCCCAAGTCATTTCTAGGAATAGCATCTGGCGTAGCTGCGCTGGAATGAACGACAGAATGGTCACAACTGCGCCCTTCCTGAACAGTCCCAATAATGGCTCTACTTCTGCAGAACCCAAACCCAAACACATAAATCCTCGATTATTAAGCTTAAAATAAACCAAATTGTTTTCATACATGTATATAATACTCAACTAACATGCTAGCAATTCACAAACTCTATAAACAACCAATTTGATTACTCAAATTTATGGTTTATGCTATTTTTCCATCTTTTAACATGTTTAGCGAATTCCTTCACCACGGATTCATTTTTGGACCAAATTGAACCATTTAACTTTCGTTGTTTTCATATTTAACCATATTATAAATATCTAACAACAATTTACAGATTATAACAATCCTTAGCCATCATATTTTAACTCAAAAACAAGTATTTCTTGTCATTACTAAGAAAATGCAAAATTTAGGAATCAAGAGCTTATTTGTGAGTATTATTACCTCTTGCTTGCTTGAGTTTGCTAACTATAGCTCTTCAATCCTCAAATTGCTCTCCAATTGAACTTACTCTCTCTAGCAAATTCTCAGACACTCAACAAACGGGAAAGGAGAAGAAGGAGGCTCTATTTATAGAGATTTCAATACACATACAATGCCTTTGCACAATGTTTTGAACTAGCAAGGAGAAGGAGAAGCCAAAGGGTAATGAAGAGTTGGTAAACTACTCCATCTTCCTCCATCCCTCCCTTCATTATTATCTCTAGATAGCCCTTATCATTTCTCAGCAACCATGAAATAGCATAGGTCAATGGTCTATCATGGCTAAAAAGTTTTGGGACACAGAAAATGGGACAAGATACATTACTCCTTTAACTTATCAGTAAAATGGTCTACATTATACTAAAGTTAATTCCTTTTGGGCTTATTAAATTAATTATAATGACTTAACATTAATACATTAAATTAAGTTATGGGCTCATACACACACACTTTCATATATGTACCCCCACAAGTATACTCATATATAATATATTCAACACATATATTCATGTATCTCAGGTACACGGAGTTAGTCCAAATAATATTTTAATTGGGTTAAATATAATTTAGTTGGGTACTCTCAACCCATTATTTCCTATCACACATAAATATCACAATGATTAATTAATATTAATCATTTTTTCCCTTACCATTAATTCTCTTTTAATAATTCTAGTTAAACCTTTAGTCAGGTTTAACTTTAATACTCATGCCACAAAAGGCTCATTTATCCCACTTACTAGAGTTATATAACCCAAGCTCATTTATCCCACTTAC
Organism: Panax notoginseng; assembly: GCA_016801055.1. Lineage (NCBI taxonomy): Eukaryota > Viridiplantae > Streptophyta > Magnoliopsida > Apiales > Araliaceae > Panax > Panax notoginseng. The sequence continues at coordinate 122,454,612 of CM029013.1, forward strand.
TAGAGTTATATAACCCAAGCTCATAATCTCAACAATAAAATATTAGGGGCCTAGGCCACATTTGGCTTTTCTCCAATTCCACATTATTTAAATATTCATTTAATATAAGGTATGGGTGACACACTGTACTAAATTATTTAACCACCTTAAATAATTATACCCTATGAAATTGTAATCATAACATTCTTATTTAAAATAATCATTTTTCTTAAAATAATTAGTATATACAATACCAATATAATAATTCCTTAATTTCTTTTCTTTCATAAATTGTCCCAAAACAATTCTATTAGCCACATCTTAACGAATTAACTTCCTATATCATCTCTAAACAATATTTAGTTATAAATATATTGGTTCTCTCCTTTGTCAAACACTTATTATCCATTAACATCTTTCAACTATCAAATCCTTTCATATATTACCATACTATGTAATATATTAAAATTCTTATTTAATTAACATATTCATTCCTTTTTTTTATGTTATACACATATATTTATTCACCATCTTATGTAAGTGAATTAATCCTTTTTATTTAATTTATTATCACGCCACTGCCACGCAAAGCTTTGTAATATAATATTCCATAATATCACTTAATTAACCAATATTTATTCTGGGTTAATTAATTAACTCTCATTCAAATTATGTTTTGTTAACTTAATCCATTCATGAACAACTTAATCACCAATTATGACTTTTGTTACACATATGAACCCTTAATATACATGTCTTGAAATTCAAATTTTCACAAGCTTACTCAGAACCTTCTGCAGACCGGCGCAGTTGCGCTGGCCATAAGCTTGGAAGTGATGCAGCTATGCCACCTCAAGTTCAGACGCAAACAAGTTTCTGTTTTAGCAGAAATAGAATCTAAATTCTTAAATACTTTGCACATCCTTCTCAAGTGTTAACTCGTCTAACAAAATCTCCTCTTTGATTTAACATCATCGATTACTACTTTCTTTAACAATTTAAAGATCAAATTTCAAGTTTTAAAACTTTATTTTTCCTTAATAGTTTAACCAACTATAAAATCTCATTTATGGGTTTTTTTCCACCAATAACACAAAATTCAAAATATATAACACCTATATATATTCCTATTTAAACCCGACACATCCTATAATAAGAATTTTATTTGTTAAATTCTTATTTTAATAGATTCTAAAAATTCGGGTTATCACAGAAGATCCTACTCATCTCGAGTATGTGAAACTGTTAAATGAATACCCACTGTTCACTAATGTAAGACCCCAAATTATTAATAAATGAAATTTAAATTCCCTCTATTTATTATTTTGAAATAGTAAGGGTTAAATTGATTAATGAGGTTAGTTATGGGTAAAATGCGCAAATATTTCAAATAAGCAGGTGGTTATAAATTATTCATTGTTGTCGGAGAATATTCGTTTGGTCGTGGAATATTCTTCCTGTCGGGAAATATTCGTACGACGGCGCAGTCTTTTATGGGCCCCATAACGGAAAGCGATTGGATAAAGAAAACGACAAGTATAAGTTGTTTATAAATAACGGCGTAGTTGTTACCGTTAATACTGTTGGAATACCCGGTGGATAAAACACAGTACTACGCGTTGTTGCACAGTAACACACTGCATTGCACCAATTATTGATTTTTACGTAAGAAGGCACTACCCAATAATGGTTACAGTAATTACTGTTCAGTATTTTATTTTATTGATTCAATAATTGCTGCGTTGATATTTTATATTACTGTTGTTTCAATAATTGTCACTACACAGTATTTCCCATTATCAGATCAATAATTCATATTATTTGAATAATATTATTAGATAACATTATTGGCAATGTCTAGAAAGTTCTGTCTAAGGAGAGATTTGGTTATCTAATTGCGCGTCAGTAAGGAGAAATCCTTATTGGAAAGCCCCCTCTTTCCTGGGAACGGCCTGGTTGTCATAAATGTGATTCTGTAATATTATTTGTGAATAATTAATTATTGATTCATATGATAAGGAAATATTTATTTTATGTGGATATTAATGAGGGATATATTTTTGTGGTTAAAAATGAAGGAGTTAATGTTGAGATTTTTATCAGTATTTTTGTCGGAATGGAGGTATTAAAAATTAGGGTTTTTGAGATATTTTGCGGGGGTTATAATTTTTAATCCGACCGTTGGATCGTGGTAATTTTTGGATATGTTATACATATATAAGTTGAGTTTATGTCCACAAATTTTGAACCGTTAAAAATGAACGTATGATTTGTTATGAATTTTACGAGATGACTGGTTTAGGAATTGTTGAATTTTCGGAGTTTATCATTTTGGTGAAAAATTCTAGAATTGGTGGGCCCCACTCTTGGTTAGTGAAGAAATGTGCTGAGATTTTTATTCAAATGTGGTAGTCTTGAATAGTAGCAGGTAAAGTCATCAGGTTGCAGGTTAAGTCTGATTCGGCGTGCTAACATTTTCCTATAAATAGAGGGCTAAGTTAGAATTAAAAATCACACCAGAAACAAGTTTTCTCTCTTTCTCTCTCTAGATTATTGAGTGTATTTTGTGAGTATTTAGATACTTTGAGAGTTTCTATTCATCAGAGCAAGTTTCTTTCAGCCTTATACCGGTATTCCTACTAGAAGTACTGTCTTTACGAGGTAATGGATGTTATTTTATTCGAAAATGATATTATTTCTTCAATATCATTGTACCGAAATATTGGTTGGAAATTTTTATCAAATTTAGAATTTTTCACGTCAGGGTTACTATTCATGAGTTACTATTCACGAGTTACTATTCACCGAAAAATGAAATTTTCTTCTTTTCGTCCAAAATATCTATTCTGGGTACTAGCTTTGATTGTATCCATGTTTTGATCATTCTTGAATTTTACTTCACTATGAATAATTATAAAGTATTTTTGGACATGGATAAATCGAAATACGAATCCTTAATATTTGTTATTTTGTTTTACTGGATTCGTTTTCTTTAAGATATTTTACATCATCCTCAGTCCTAAATGATGATATTACTGAATATCTTTAGCCTGTAGTGCAAAGATGAATGATTAACTGATGAATATCTTTGGCCCGTAGTGCAAAGATGAACAGGTGTTGAGATGAACATGACCGACTGGTGATACAATTGAATATCTTTGGCTAGTAGTGCAAAGATGAATATTTGATTAAAGATGGTTATTGATTGTTGTTACAGGGATAAAATATTGATGATGGACTTTTAAATCTTATAAGATAGTAGAACTCATTCTCTACTTGACTCTTCTAATGGTTTGTTGTTTCCGCTGCAATTATTGATTTAAAACTTATTGTCTATTGTATTCTATTAGATTTTTCCCTGTTGAGGACTAACGATAATTTGTTCTGTATTATCTTAGTCATAATGTTCTTTATTGGGCTAGTTGAGCTCACCCTTTTCCTTTTTGTTCCATTTTTCTCAGGAGGCGAGAATGTAGCGAGTACTAGTCGGGGTATGAAATGATGGTTCTAGAAGTTATTTTCGTAGTCCTCACCATTTTTGTGAAATAATGTATCAATAATTGTAATGAGGACTTATTTGAGTGTGGATATTGTCTAGATGACAATATTTGTATTTAAACTCACAGTTCTTATGTTGTAACAGTAAAGATGTAGTTGTTTCTGTACCATGTATTTTGGCGACTCAGAATGGGTGTTGTATACCTATTTTGGGGGCGTCACAGTTGGTATCAGAGCTTAGAGATATGATCTCTGGCGGAGATTGGAGAATAGAACTAGGAGGTGAGAGACGAATAAATCTTCCGCTAGTGTGTCCTACCTAAGCTTATTTATTGGTCAGTCATAATATAGGGGTATTATGTGATTTGTTAATTTATTTAATTAACCCTTGTTTTATGACAGTATTTGAGAATGTAGACTGAGAATGTAGACTGAGAATGTTAACAGTGGAGTAAATGAGACCGTGGAGACACCGGTGCTTACCAACGAGGAGAACGTGCAACAGGCTGGCAATGTTCCTCCTGTGAACAACACCAATGAGCAGATGATGAACGATTGAATGTTTAGAAGTTTTTTGTAATTCATGCAAAACCAGACGAGGGAGACTCGTGTTCAAAATACAGGAGAAAACGATAGCAATTCACGGTTTGTCACAGCCAAACAGTTCAAAGAATTGGGACCACCAGAATTTAAGAGAAAGCCGGATCCGATCATGGCGGAAATGTGGGTCAAGCAAATTACCAAGATATTCGATGTCTTGGGATGCACGGAGGAACAGAAGGTTCCATTCGCCACCTTTATGTTCCGTGGCGAGGCAGACTACTGGTGGGAGTCTGTTAAGCGTACCCATCCAGCCGCACTCAGCATGTCTTGGGAGATATTTCAAAAACTGTTCAATGACAAGTACTTTCCTGAACGTATTCGTCATATGAAGGAGGTAGAGTTTATTAGATTGGAGCAGAATAACATGACGGTGTCTCAGTACGAGGCGAAGTTTGCAGAGTTGTCCAGGTTTGCACCTCATTTGGTGGAGAATGAGGAACGTATGACGAGGATGCTTATGAGAGGTTTGAAACCCGGTATACATCAATATCTCATTTCTCATAAATTTTCTCTCTATTCAGATGTTGTCAACAAGGCTCAATTATTAGAGCGAGATAACGAGTACGGTCAACTGAGGGACCACAACCAGGATCATATCGGTGACAGCAGTCATCAGAACAATGATAACCAGCCGAGAAAGAAAAATACAGACAAGAACGGCAACCACTCTGGTGGTAATCGTGGCTATGAAAATAGAAGAAGCGAGTTGGGAGGAGATTTTAAAAAGAGAAGATTCAACAATGACAATACAAAGACGTCAGCACCAGCAGCAACTGGTTCCAAGGGAGGAGAACGACCACCGGTTATATGCTATAAGTGCGGAAAATAAGGACATATCAGCCCAAACTGCCCACAACAGTTTAAGGTATGTTATAATTGTGGAAAGGAAGGACATATCGCTCGAGATTACACTGTAGCAAAACCAAGTCCAGCGGGGATGGTGACTCAAAAAGCTGTCCCAGAAAAGATAAAGTCAACGGTTCCTGGAAGAGCGTTTGTCGTGACTGGTCAACATGCGATGAACCCAAACGAGGTGATCACGGGTAAGCTAATCATAAATTCATGCGAAGTTTATACCTTATTAGATACCGGTTCTACTCATTCTTTTATCTCTCCTGCTTGTGCTCAACGTTTAAACTTGACTCCGGAGAAGTTAGACTTTGATTTATCTGTGGAGACTCCGTTAGGAGAAACTTTCATCACATCCACTGTTTATAAATCTTGTTTGATCCAAGTTGGCACCATCACATTACCTGTTGACCTTATCTCTTTAAAGATACTTTCTTTTGATGTGATTTTAGGGATTGATTGGTTAACTACTCATCATGCCAAAATTGATTATTTTCTTAAGGTTGTTAGTTTTCATATTCCTAACCAACCTGTTGTACGAATTCAAGCAACTAAGCCATTAAAATCAATCACAGTTATATCAAGCCATAAAGTCATTCGTTTATTTAAAAATAGATGTCAAGCTTTCTTAGCCCATGTTATGGATTTGAATAAAGACACGTCAAATTTGAATAATATTCCTGTTGTTATTGACTTTCCTGAGGTATTTCCTGAAGAACTTCCCGGTCTACCCCCGAAACGTGAAATTGAATTCTTAATTGATCTTGAACCTGGTACAAAGCCCATTTTTAAAACCCCATATCGAATGGCTCCTATTGAACTTCAGGAGTTAAAGGTCCAACTACAAGAGTTGTTGGACATCGGTTTCATTCGTCCTAGTACATCTCCTTGGGGTGCTCCTGTTTTATTTGTAAAGAAGAAAGACGGGAGTATGCGACTTTGTATTGATTATCGGGAATTAAACCATGTCACTATTAAGAATAGGTATCCGCTACCTCGTATTGATGACCTGTTTGACCAGTTACAAGGAGCACAATTCTTTCCAAAGATCGATCTTCGTTATGGATATCATCAGCTGAAGGTTAAAACTGAGGATATTCTAAAGACTGCCTTCAGAACTTGGTACGGGCATTATGAATTCCTAGTCATGTCTTTTAGATTGACTAATGCTCTTGCGGCTTTCATGGATATGATGAACCGAGTATTCAAAGATTATTTGGATCAGTTCGTTGTTGTCTTTATTGATGACATCCTTATATATTCCAAAAGCCGTGAAGATCATGAGCATCATTTGAAGCTGGTACTCCAAAGGCTGCGTAAAAAAAAGTTATATGCTAAGTTGAATAAATGCGAGTTCTGGCTTGAGGAAGTAGCATTCCTAGGGCACGTGGTGTCAAAACATGGAGTATATGTTGACCCGGTGAAGATTGAAGCAATACAAAGTTGGGAGCAACCAAAGACGGTGACCGAAGTACGTAGCTTTCTGGGCTTAGCTGGTTATTATCGGAGATTCGTGGAAGGGTTTTCTCGAATCGCTACCCCGTTAACTCAGCTGACTCAGAAAGATATCAAATGTGCGAGAAGAGTTTTCAAGAGCTTAAGAGGAGACTCATTTCGGCACCTTTTTTGACCATACCATCTGGTTCGGATGGATTTGTTATCTATAGCGATGCTTCAGGCAAAAGGCTAGGATGTGTTCTCATGCAATGGGGGAAAGTTAAAGCCTATGCCTCGCGACAACTTAAAGAATATGAGAGAAATTATCCTACTCATGATCTAGAGTTGGCAGCAGTCGTTTTCGCGCTAAAGATCTAGAGGCACTATCTATATGAGGAGAAAGTGGAGATTTATTCAGACCATAAAAGCCTTAAATATTTCTTCACTCAAAAAGAACTCAACATGCGGCAACGACGTTGGCTCGAGCTGTTGAAAGATTACGACCACACTATTCAATACCATCCTGGAAAAGCAAACGTGGTAGCTGACGCGTTGAGTAGAAGATCATATGCAGGAACGAGTGCGATGATGTCAAGTATATGCATAGAACTAACTTTAATTGATAAAGTTAAAGTTGCTCAAAACACAGACCCGGAGCTGATGCGTATGAAGAAGAAAGTGCAAGAAGGTGTTATTCCAGAAGCAAGAATCGATGAAGAACGAATACTTCGAGTCCACTTCAGACTTTGTGTTCCTAACGATTCTGATTTGAAGTACAAGATCATGATGGAAACACACAATACACCATTTGTAATCCATCCTGGAAGTACCAAAATGTTTCGTGATCTTCAACATACATTTTGGTGGAATAATATGAAGAGAGAGATTGTAGAGTTTATCTCAAGGTGTTTAACTTGTCAACGTGTAAAGGCGGAACATCAAGTGCCAAAGGGTCCATTGCAACCACTTGAGATTCTGAAATGGAAGTGGGAACACATAACCATGGATTTCGTTACGGGTCTTCCCACGGTTTCTCAAGGCATAAATGCTATTTGGGTTATTGTTGATAGATTAACCAAGTCTGCTCATTTCTTGTCGATACGGGAGACTTATTCCCTTGAACATCTTGCTCGTATATATGTAGATGAGATTGTGAGACTGCATGGCATGCCAATATCCATAGTTTCGGATCGTGACCCAAGATTCACTTCAAGATTTTGGGTTAGCTTGCAAAAAGCTATGGGCACAGATTTACGATTTAGTTCGGCATACCATCCTCAAACGGACGGACAATCAGAGAGGACTATTCAAACTCTTGAAGATCTATTAAGACTTTGTGTCCTAGATTTCAAAGGGAGTTGGGATAAGTACCTACCATTGGTGGAATTCTCCTATAATAACAGTTATCAGGCAAGTATAGGTGTGGCCCCATTTGAAGCATTATATGGACGAAAGTGTCGCTCTCTAGTATGTTGGGATGAGGTGGGAGAAGCAACGGTGCTAGGACCAGAGTTGGTACGAATGACTACAGAGAAGATCCAAACGATTCGACAACGTATACAAACGGCACATGATCGACAAAAGAGTTATGCGGATCTTCATCGAAAGGACATGGAATTTGACATTGGGGATCATGTATTGTTCCGTGTGGCTCCATGGAAAGGAGTTACAAGATTTGGGAAGAAAGAAAAGCTCAATCCACGATTTATTGGTCCATTTCAGATTCTTGACCGAGTAGAAAATGTGGCCTATAGACTCGCGTTATCTCCAAGTATGTCTCGTGTTCATAATGTTTTTCATATATTTGTGTTACGTAAATATGTGAAAGACCCAGACCACGTTATTGAGTTAGAACCGAACGAGATAGCTGAAGACTTAACGTACGAAGAGGTACCTGTCAAGATCTTGGATAGAAAGGAGCATGTCCTACGCACGAAGATTATACCACAAGTTAAAGTTTTATGGAGAAATCATGCTATTGAGGAAATGACCTGGGAGTTGGAAATGGAAATGAAAGTAAGGTATCCTCATCTTTTCGAAATATCAGGTACGTACGTCAATTTCGAGGACGAAATTTCATAAGGAGGGGAGGTTGTAAGACCTCAAATTATTAATAAATGAAATTTAAATTCCCTCTATTTATTATTTTGAAATAGTAAGGGTTAAATTGATTAATGAGGTTAGTTATGGATAAAATGCGCAAATATTTCAAATAAGCAGGTGGTTATAAAATATTCATTGTTGTCGGGGAATATTCGTTTGGTCGTGGAATATTCTTCCTGTCGGGAAATATTCGTACGACGATGCAGTCTTTTGTGGGCCCCATAACAGAAAGTGATTGGACGAAGAAAACGACAAGTATAAGTTGTTTATAAATAACGGTGTAGTTGTTACCGTTAATACTGTTGGAATACCCGGTGGTTAAAACACAGTAATACGCGTTGTTGCAAAGTAGCACACTGTATTGCACCAATTATTGATTCTTACGTAAGAAGGCACTACTCAATAATGGTTACAGTAATTACTATTCAGTATTTTATTTTATTGATTCAATAATTGCTGTGTTGATATTTTATATTACTGTTGTTTCAATAATTGTCACTACACAGTATTTTCCATTATCAGATCAATAATTCATATTATTTGAATAATATTATTAGATAACATTATTGGCAATGTCTAGAAAGTTTTGTCTAAGGAGAGATTTGGTTATCTAATTGCGCGCCAGTAAGGAGAAATCCTTATTGGAAAGCCCCCTCTTTCCTGGGAACGGCCTGGTTGTCATAAACGTGATTCTGTAATATTATTTGTGAATAATTAATTATTGATTCATATGATAAGGAAATATTTATTTTATGTGGATATTAATGAGGGATATATTTTTGTGGTTAAAAATGAAGGATTTAATGTTGAGATTTTTATCAGTATTTTTGTCGGAATGGAGGTATTAAAAATCAGGATTTTTGAGATATTTTGCGGGGGTTATAATTTATAATCCGACCGTTGGATCGTGGTAATTTTTGGATATGTTATACATATATAAGTTGAGTTTATGTCCACAAATTTTGAACCGTTAAAAATGAACGTATGATTTGTTATGAATTTTACGAGATGACTGGTTCAGGAATTGTTGAATTTTCAGAGTTTATCATTTTGATGAAAAATTCTAAAATTGGTGGGCCCCACTCTTGGTTGGTGAAGAAATGTGCTGAGATTTTTATTCAAATGTGGTAGGCTTGAATAGTAGCAGGTAAAGTCATTAGGTTGCAGGTTAAGTCTGCTTCGGCGTGCTAACATTTTTCTATAAATAGAGGACTAAGTTAGAATTGAAAAACACACCAGAAACAAGTTTTCTCCCTTTCTCTCTCTAGATTATTGAGTGTATTTTGTGAGTATTTAGATACTTTGAGAGTTTCTATTCATCAGAGCAAGTTTCTTTCAGCCTTATACCGGTATTCTGACCAGAAGTATTGTCTTTACGAGGTAAGGGATGTTATTTTATTCGAAAATGATATTATTTCTTCAATATCATTATGCCGAAATATTGGTTGTAATTTTTTATCAAATTTAGAACTTTTCACGTCAGGGTTACTATTCATGAGTTACTATTCACGAGTTACTATTCACGAGTTACTATTCACCAAAAAATGAAATTTTCTTCTTTTCGTCCAAAATATCTATTCTGGGTACTAGCTTTGATTGTATCCATGTTTTGATCATTCTTGAATTTTACTTCACTATGAATAATTATAAAGTATTTTTGGACATGGATAAATCGAAATACGAATCCTTAATATTTGTTATTTTGTTTTACTGGATTCATTTTCTTTAAGATATTTTACATCATCCTCAGTCCTAAATGATGATATTGCTGAATATCTTTAGCCTGTAGTGCAAAGATGAATGATTAATTGATGAATATCTTTGGCCCGTAGTGCAAAGATGAACAGGTGTTGAGATGAACATGACCGACTGGTGATACAATTGAATATCTTTGGCCAGTAGTGCAAAGATGAATATTTGATTAAAGATGGTTATTGATTGTTGTTACAGGGATAAAATATTGATGATGAACTTTTAAATCTTATAAGATAGTAGAACTCATTCTCTACTTGACTCTTCTAATGGTTTGCTGTTTTCGCTGCAGTTATTGATTTAAAACTTGTTGTCTATTGTATTCTATTAGATTTTTCCCTGTTGAGGACTAACAATAATTTGTTCTGTATTATCTTAGTCATAATGTTCTTTACTGGGCTAGTTGAGCTCACCCTTTTCCTTTTTGTTCTATTTTTCTCAAGAGGCGAGAATGTAGCGAGTACTAGTCGGGGTATGGAATGATGGTTCTAGAAGTTATTTTAGTAGTCCTCACCATTTTTGTGAAATAATATATCAATAATTGTAATGAGGACTTATTTGAGTGTGGATATTGTCTAGATGACAATATTTGTATTTAAACTCACAGTTCTTATGTTGTAACTTTAAAGATGTAGTTGTTTCTGTACCATATATTTTGGCGACTCAGAATGGGTGTTCTATACCTATTTTGGGGGCGTCACAACTAACTCCAAATAATATGTTGAACCATTGACTAAACTGGAATCTACATTCGAGGAGCAATCGCCCGTTTTGGAGTTGAAACCTTTACCAAGCCATCTGCGTTATGCTTATCTGGGAGAATCATCAACTCTGCCTTTAATTGTTTCTGCATTGTTGAGTGAAGTTTAGGAAGGTGAATTAATGCAGGTTTAGAAGAATAATAAAACTGCTTTGGGCTGGACACTGGCCGACATTAAAGGAATCAATCCATCCATCTGCATGCACAAAACCCAAATAGAGGATGATGCAAAGTTTACTACTGAACATCAACGCAGATTAAATCCTATCATTAAAGAGGTAGTGAAAAATGAGATACTCAAATGGCTTGATGCCGACATAATTTACCCGATTTTTGATAGTGCATGGGTAAGTCTTGTCCAATGTGTCCCGAAAAAAGGGGGCTTGATTGTTGTCACTAATGAGAACAACGAGTTGATTCCTACAAGAACAGTGATAGGGTGGCGAGTATGTATGGACTATAGAAAACTTAACAAAGCTACTCGAAAAGATCGTTTTCCCATACCTTTCATTGATCAGATGTTAGATAGATTCGCAGGGCATAAATTTTACTGCCTTTTAGATGGATACTCCGGGTATAACCAGATAGCTATTGCTCTTGAGGATCAGGAGAAAACAACATTCACTTGCCCTTATGGAACTTTTGTCTTTCGACGGATGTCTTTTGGGTTGTGTAACACACCAGCTACATTTCAACGGTGTATAATGCCCATTTTCTCCGATATGGTCGAACATACACTTGAAGTGTTCATGGACGACATTTCAGTATTCGGGAATTCTTATGCCTCATATTTGAAAAGTTTGGATCTTGTGGTCAAGAGATGTGTAGACACTAACTTAGTGTTGAACTGGGAAAAATGTCACTTCATGGTCCAGGAAGGCTTTATCTTGGGACACCGAGTATCTGCCTGTTATGTTTTATAAAAAATATAGACGCAATCAAATTGCATAATATAGCGGAAGCATTGCAAAATCTGATTTTAAAATTTTCATTAAACTAAATACCCGGATCATCCTTTATGCATATTATTAATTAAAACGAAGAACAAGAAGTTATAGAAATATACCCTTGTAGATACGAGCTTCCACAGGTACGAGTTTAACTCCTACTTCTCAAAGATCTCCTTAAATTTCTAGGTTAGATTCATTTCTTTTGATCAATGTTAATCACCCAAGTGTATGGCCTCTACAGGTGATCTACCAAGGAAGAAGAATTTTCAAGAAGAAGGGTGTATTGGCTAAAACCCTAGTTTTCTTTCTCTGTACAGAAAAGAGGCGTACTCTCTAACTATTGGAATTACGTATATTTGATATCTGATATAAGACTCCTCTTATAAAGATATCAAGTAACCCTATTTAATTAAAATAAGGTATTATTTATTTAATTAAACTCATTTACTTAATTAGGCTCCCTGATCTAATTTGGGATAATTAATTAAACTCTTTTAATTAATTTTCCTCATAATCTTATTAGGAATAGATGCGAGTACTTATATTAAATTAATTTTTAAATTTTTAGAAATTAAAATAATAATAATTGTAATAATATTAATAAGACTCCTCTTATTAATTTATATTTAATATTTCCTAAATATTAAATAATAAATATTAAGTTATTTAATTTACTCTATCACTGTAGATTAAATTAAATATACTTAACATACTATTAGGATTATGCCATTAACTTCTTAAATAATTATTTTCTCTTTTATAGTGTTTTAGGTTCTCCATATTAAATCGGTTGTGAATAAATCAATTAGAACAATTCTAATCTTATTTAAATAAATAAATTAAACAATTAATTTATTTAAATAATATTTATTCTACAATAGGGATAAGCCTCCCTAGCGATCAACGACTTTCTAGATAATATAGATTTCAATATTAATCATAAAAAAACATTTGAGTAAATAGTTACTGTATAATTCAATCCTTCCACCATACAATGTCCCAATTAAATATAAGACAAGGAATTACTGTTAAGTCTTATTTTATTTAATTATATGTATTTCGATTCCCAAATGCACAACTTCGAATGAATGCAAATTAGAAACTACTTTCTGATTTCATTCCACCTTGGCCAAGGATTCCTGGGTTGTCATTTATCGAATCACATAAGATATTTTTCTTCTTTTACTAGAAGTGGTAGATTCTTTATTGATCATTCATTATCTCCATATATAACTTATTACACCCAAGCATACCCTTCGATATACCCTAAAGGTCTTAAGGAATAAGTCAAAGTGTAATTCATTATATATAAGATACTATGATGATCTCAAGTCTAAGGATCATTTGTACTACTATCACTACAGGAATTCCTATTGACATGTAAGTAAAACTCTATTAGGTATTCCTTAGCGAGTCACGTTCAGTGAATTTATTCTCCAATAAGCACCTATATACTTGCTTTAGTGTCTCCACACAAATGGTCATGAGATCAATCATTCTCATCCAATGAGCAAGCAACATATGTATTAATCTATTTGGATTCACTAATCCCCTTCTTAGTAATTCATTGATTGAAAACATTTTAGTTTTAAGCTATCTAAGAATTTAGATCTCATTAGCATGATCTCATCATAATTCTAAAATTATTGCTTAAAACTATAGGTTTATCACATATTATTAAAACAGCAACATGTAGATAATAAATGCCTTTAATAAATAATTCTTTTATTAATAAATAAATAAGATTGATTACAAAGTATATGCTTTATCATCATACATGATTGGCTTGTATGCATACTACTTTCAATCTCCCACTTGCATTAAAGCCAATCGTCGTGGTATTGTATACCCATCTTCTCTAAGTGACGATCGAACTGCTATTGTGTTAAAGCTTTAGGAAATGAATTGGTAATATTATCTTGAGAGTCCACACGCTCCAGGGTGACATCTCTGCTTTCAATGATCTCTTTGATCAAATGAAACCACCGCAACACATGTTTAGATTTCTGATGAGACCTGGGTTCCTTAGCATGCGCAACAGCTTTGGTGTTGTCACAGAATTAAGTTACTGGCCCTGTAATGCTAGGAACCACACCAAGTTCGGTAATGAACTTTTTCATCCAAATAACCTCCTTTACAGCTTCACTTGCAGCTATGTACTCTACCTATGTCACTGAATTAGCAATTGTTTGATGTTTGGAACTCTTCCAACTCACTGCGCCACCATTCAAGGTAAACACATCGAAACGGATTTACTGTCATCTTGGTCTGTTTGGAAACTTGAGTCTATGAAGCCCTATAGTTTCAATTCAAACCCACCGTAGACAAGAAATACATCTTTAGTTCTTCTTAAGTACTTTAGGATATTTTCCACTGCCTTCCAGTGCTCGTCTCCTGGATTCGACTGATATCTGCTTGTCACACTTAGTGCATGAGCGACATACGGTCTAGTACATATCATATCATACATGATAGATCCTATTGATGAAGCATAAGGAATTTTACTCAAACAGTCTCTCTCCTCAGGTGTCTTTGGGGTCTGTTTCTTGGGGAGATGTATGCCATGGCTCATCGGTATGAGACCACTTTTGGAATCTTCCATGCTAAACCTCTTTAGCATCGAGTCATTGTACGTTCCTTGGGATAAGTCAAGCATCCTTTTAGATCTATCTCTATATATCTTTATCCCCAAAATATAGGATATTTCTCCCAAGTCCTTCATGGAGAAGTGTTTAGATAACCAAATTTTAATCGATTGTAGCATATGAATATCATTCCCTATCAATAATTTATCATCAACATATAATACAAGGAATGAAACAACACTCTCGCTAACCTTCTTGTACACACATGGTTTATCCTTATTTTTGATAAAATCAAACTCTTTGATTGTCTCATCAAAAAGGATATTCCACCTATGAGAAGCTTGTTTCAATCCATAAATGGATCGTTGTAGCTTACAAACTTGATTTGTTCCAACCGTTGAAACAAATCCCTCTGGCTGTGTCATATACACATTCTCCTTAAGTTGCCCATTGAGGAAGGTCGTTTTCAAGTCCATCTGCTAGATTTCATAGTCGTGGTAAGCTGTAATCGCAAGTAAAATCCGAATGGACTTGAACATCACTACTGGTGAGAAGGTTTTGTCATAGTAAACTCTTTATCTTTGTTTGAAACCTTTTGCGACCAGTCGGGCCTTATAGGTCTCTACCTTGCCGTCTGCTCTAGTCTTTCTTTTAAAGACCCATTTACACCCAATAATCTTAATGCCTTCAGCTGATGAAACCAAAGTTCATACTTGGTTTTTATACATGGAGTCTATTTCGGATTTCATGGCTTCTTGCCACTTCTTTGAGTCTTTATTACTCATAGCCTGTTTATAATTCAATGGATCATCATCATCTATGATGCGTACCTCATCGTCATCTTCTATGACAAATCCATACATTTTAGGTATCTTCAGTACTCTTTTAGATTTACGAATAGGGCTTGGTACAAAAGGAATCTCTACTTAGAAAGGTTCATCCATTTGATCTGTAGTGGTTTGTGGTTCTTTAATTTCTTCAAGATCTATTTTCCTCCCACTGGCCCTTTCAAGGATAAATTCCCTTTCCAAGAAGGTAGCATGTTTGGTAACAAACACCTTTTGTTCAGTAGGATTGTACAAATAGTGTCCTAAACTTTTTTTAGGATATCCAATAAACGTGCACTAATCAGATCTTGTTCCAAGCTTATCATTTTGAAACTTTTTCATATAAGCTGGACATTCCCAAATCTTAACATGCTTAAGACTAGGTTTCCTCCCTGTCCACATCTCATATGGAGTCTTGGGGACAGATTTTGTGGGGACCTTATTTAGTAGATATACAGCCGCTTCTAGGGCATATCCCCAGAATGACACCGGAAGATCGATAAAACTCATCATGGAACGAACCATGTCCAACAATGTTCGATTTCTCCTTTCAGATACACCATTCAACTGTGGTGTTCTTGGTGGAGTCTATTGTGAGATTATACAATTTTCTTTGAGACAATTGAGAAACTCACTGCTTAAGTATTCACCTCCTCGATCTGATCGAAGAATCTTAATACTCTTTCCAATTTGTTTCTCTACTTCACTTTTGAACTCTTTGAACTTTTTAAATGATTCGAATTTGTATTTCATTAAATATACATATCCAAATCTTGAGTGATTATCAGAGAAAGTTATAAAATAAGAATAACCTCTTATTGCATTCGTTGTCATAAGTCCGCATACATCTGTGTGAACCAATGCTAACAATTCTATAACTCTCTCTCTCTCTCTCTCTTTTTTTCACTAAAAGGAGATTTAGTCATTTTTCCCATGAGACAAGATTCACAAGTTGGATATGATTCATAATCTGATAGCTCTAAGAACCCATCTTTATTAAACTTGGATAATATTGTTTCATTAATATAATTGAGTCTACAGTGCCACATGAAGATATAATTTACATCATCTCCTTTCCTTTTCTTAGTTTGTTCAATTTGAAGTATATTTTCGTGTAAGTCAAGAATGTAAAGTCCATTTCGTAAATTACCAACACCATATAAAACATTATTATTGTAAATAGAACTACTATTATTCTTTATTATAATGTCAAAACCATCCATATCCAATACATAAATTGAAATAATATTTTTAATAAGTGACGGAACAAAATAACAATTATTTAATCTAATGGACTTGCCCGTAGGCAGTGCTAAACAATAAGTCCCTACAGTTAATGTAGCAACCTTTGCTTCATTTTCCACTCATAGGACGACCTCATCCTTTCTTAGCTTTCTACTTCTGACCAATCCCTGCATATTATTACATATGTGAGAACCATATCTGATATCCAATACCCAAGTAGAAGATTGACTTTTAGAAAAATTAATTTCAATCATAAAAAAAACCTTGATTAGGATTCGAAGCTTCTCCAAGCTTCTTCTTCTTTTACTCCGCAAGATAATCCTTGCAGTTCCTCTTCCAGTGACCCGGCTTGTTACAATGGAAGCAAATTCCTTTGCTAGCTGGATCAGGTTTCTTTTGATCCTTCACTTTCGCCTTACCCTTAGCCTTCCTAGATTTCTTCATTTCAGAAGATACCTTGAACCTCTTTCTTTTCTTGGAAGAATCATCCACTATTAAGACATGGTCCTTCTTAGATGGGAAGTGAGCTTCAGCAGTTTTCAACATGTTAAGTAATTCAGGAAAGCTGATATCTAACTTATTCATGTGAAAATTCATAACAAATTATGAGAGGGTGTCCAGGAGTGACTGCAAGATCAAATCGTGACTCAACTTCCCATCCATGACGAACCCAAGTTGTCCAAGACATTCAATTAAATTAAACATCTTTAGGATATGAGTCTCAACAGTAGTGCCCTCAGTCATCAGAGATTGGAAGAGCTCCTTAGATATCTCATATCTAGCAGTCCTACTTTGCTCACCATACAGCTCTTACAGGTGCAACAATATAGCAGGAGCATCCATGGTTTCATGCTGACACTGAAGCTCATTACTCATGGATGCGAGCATGATCCATTGAGCTAAAGATGCATCATCTTGGCACTTCTTAAAAGTAGTAATCTCTTCCTCAGAGGCTGTTTCATCTAGTTTTTGAGGGACAAGCGAATTTAGGACATAAGAAATCTTTTTAGCAATGAAAATAATTCTCAGATTCCTTAACCAGTCTGTTAAATTTGGTCCGGTCAGTTTGTTAGCATCAAGTATGCTACGCAGTGAAATTAGCGAATGTGACATTTTCAAAATTCTGCATGTAAAAAGACAATATTTTAGCAAACATTCATTTAATTAATTTATTTTACCTAAATAAATTAGGTCTTATTTTATATTGGTTTCTCCCACTATTTTCTTCAAACTATATTATCCTCATCTATATAGTTCGGCAAAATCTAATTAAAGTTTTTGTTAGTGAGAATAAGGATCCCATTTCAAATATATATAGCCTTGTGGTGACACAATAAACTATTTATAAATAAATAGGTAGACAACTCTTGTCAATTACATCATCATGTAACTCCTTATATTTGGCCTCTTAAATCGTAATGGTCAAGTGTGTGTACATCCAAACTAAAATGATTTAAGTTAAGTCATACACAGTATTTCCATATAAGTGAAGAGAAAATTACTACCCTTGTGTGTGCACAACAAAGCGGTAATGTTCAATTCCTTATAAACATCATATGTAATAAAAATAACATCTCAAATATTTAATACTTGCCTTGTGTGTGCACAACAAACTCATATTAAATATTCAATGCTCTATTGTTCTTATCATGATAGAAGGCAACGTTCGATATTCTAAATATCTTTGAACGTTACAACTTAATATAATTACTTTGAGGGGTTTTTTTATTATTAGTCTTATCTTGTTTAGCGCGCATGCACACACACACACACACACACATGCACACATGCACACACACACACACACACACACACACACACACACACACACACACATATATATATATATATATATATATATATTTGGGGGCGGAATTAAAGGATGAAAGAAGAAGAACAAGAGATGCACATACAAACACACAATTTAATTACTAAAATTATTAATTTTATTGATAATTGAAAACTATTTACAAATACAAGAAAATAAAGGTGACTTACAGATCTAACTAAACATTAGAGAAGTAGAAGAGGAAGAGAGAAGGGAGAGAGTCTAAAGATTCGTCAGAGAATGAACTTTAAGTCTTTTTAAGTCTGCCTTAATAATTAAGTTCTGGTTCCTTTTATAGAATAAGGAAAGAACTGTTACAATGTTACTATTAACTAAAGTAAAAGTAAAAAGAAAAAAGTAAATGTAAGAAACATGTTACATTTACTTTTACTAAGGTAAAAGTAAAAGTAGTGGCTACTTTAGACCGAATCCTGTGATAACTACTTTCGGTGGAAAAGATGGCGCTACTTTTGACTAAACGGTATTGGGACCGGGTGCATGTGACTGATGGCTACTTTAGGAGGAAAAGCAGGAGAATCTTTTGACTACGACTGCTGGAGCAGGTGTAGGCTACCAGAGCAGGTGCTTGTGACTGAGACGTCAAGGAAATGGGTCTTGAGCATCTTGAAGATTGTAGGTTCTATATGGATCATCATCTTCCTCATTATCAGGTTTACTGGAAATAGTGTTTCTAGAGGAAGAAGAAGCATTTTCTGATGCTTCAATTTCTTCATGTAACTTATCAATTCTTCGATGGATTGCATCCGCCAGAATTTTTAACTCTGCAGATGAACATTTATTGAATTTGGAAATATCAATAGATTCTGAGGGATCTGCTAAACTAGATTTTTGGGGTTTTGATTTATTGGAAGATCCTTCTGCAGGGATTAAGCTAACTGGGAGAACTTAAGTAGGAGCAGGAGGAAATTCTTTTTGAACTTGACCCACAATCCTATCGACACTGAACTTATCCCACCATTTCATAAAAAACTGGCGGGAAACATATGTAATTGGGGATGCAGTGGTTTGAGTCGTCGGATTAGTGAACGACGGAGACTGAAATGTGGTAACTTCATAGGGAGTGAGTACGATGTACTGCCACTTAAGAAGCCAAGGAATCTTATACTTACTAATGAATTGGAGGAAAATTGAGATTCCCTCAAATTTGGGATTATATCTATTATGATTGCTAAAATGACTGAGCTGAGCTTTAAGAGGATCAGGAAGAAGCTCAAAACATGACCCAAATCTAGACCACCAAAGGGTAAACCAGAAAGGGATTTGACTTTTGAATTTGTGGTCGAATCGTAAGAACCACGAATGACTATGATCCTCGTTTTGATGGAAGAAGATCTTATTCCAAGCTTCAATGTAATCAAAATAACAATATGAGTTAGTTTGATTAGAAAGCTATCTAAGATCTGCAGGATGATTTCCCCAATTAGAAAAATTAAGGATTTATTTAATATAGAGAGAATGATAAAGGATTCTGGATTCATTATCCTTTGCATAAATGGGTTTGATGAATATTGACTCAGTTTCGAGAAGGATATCCCTATAATACGCAAGGGATTTATAAGGAGCCCAAGGGGTAAAGTGCCATCTAATAGGAAAATACTGGGCAGCAAGTTTAATGGGATCATCTTTTGGCTTCATGTGTAGTTCTAAATGGAATAAATGTTGTTCCCATTTAAAATTATACTCAGAAGCTGGATAACTGGGTTTGGAAGAGGTTGCCCTCGTTTGATTACAAAAAGGATCAACTGGTTTAGGCTGACTGGCTAAGACAGATGAATAGGGCTTTAGAACTGTACCAAGGACCTGGAATTTGTTAACTGAGTTGGGTTGAGGAACCGGATTAACTTGATGAGGAACAAGAGTTCCTTTTGATTGATTATTTGGACCTGAAGGGCGGCCCTGACCACGAGAAGAAGGTCCTCCTTGCACACACATAGTGATGAAATGGTACCTGTATTAATGAATTCACGAGTAAGAAAATCTGGGACTGAATTATTACTACCTTTAATGTATTCAATGTCAAAATCAAAGATGCTTAATAGTGTTTGCCATCTAGCAAAAGAATGCTTAGATGCAATATTTTCAACATCCTTTTCAAGAATAAATTTTGTAGATTTGCAATCAATCCTAACTAGAAACTTTTGATTCAATAAGTCACTCTGAAATTTATTAATACATAATACTAAAGAAAGAATTTCTTTTTTAATAGTACTGTAATTTAACTGTGTAGGGTTCCATGCGCAGGAATGAAATTGAACAATTTGTTCAGGTGCAGTGGGAGTTAATTTTTGTTTGAGAATGCCTCCGAATCCGATGTCTGAGGCATCGGTTTCAACTATTTTGAATGCTGAATCATTGGAAATGCTAAGGCAAGGCAAAACCTTAACATATTTTTTGACTTGTTGGACGACAGAAGTATGAATGTCAGTCCAAAGTGGAGGATTGTTTTGCAAACGCTGAAAGAGAGGTTTGCAAATCTTCCTGAGATCATGGCAAAACTTGCCAATATAATTGAGCGAGCCCAAAAATCTTTGCAGCTGAGTTTTGTTGGTAATCTTATCTGGAAATCGGTCGACAAATTGAATAGCTCTGTCAATAGGCCGAATGAGTCCATGATAGAGGATTAGACCAAGAAACCTGAATTTTGTCAGAAACAGACTGCACTTGGAAGGAGAAAGAACAAGGCCATTGGTTTTAACCGTTTTAAAGAATGAATTCAAATGTTTAACGTGTTCTTTAATGGTCTTGGAGTAAACTAAGATATCATCAATATAAACAATGACGAAATGATTGAAAGGATTCAAAATATCATTGAGGATATTCTGAAATTCACTAGGAGCATTTTTTAAACCAAATGACTGAACATTCCACTCGTAATGACCAAATGGAGTGGTGAAAGCTGTCTTGTACCTATCATTTGGGTGGATGGCAACTTGCCAAAAACCTGACTTTAGGTCAAATTTACTAAAAATGGTGACTAAGCTTAACCTTTTAAGGAGATCTTCCTTATTAGGTAAGGGATATCTAATCCACTCAAGAACTTTGTTTAATGGCTTGTAATTAATAACTAGGCGGGGAATACCTCTTTCCTTTTCTGCTTCATTGTTGACATAAAATGCAGGACATGACCAAGGGAATTTACTATGCCTAATTAAACCTTTATTAAGTAGATCATTGATATCTTTCTTATATAATTCCATTTGTTCATGACTCATTTGTATAGGTTTGGCTTTAGTAGGAATTAAATGTTCTTTAAATTCTTTAGCATATGGGAGTCTAATAACTACATGCTTCTTCCGATGCCAGAAGGCATTGGGAGAATCGGAACATAAATTATCTTTTAAATAAAATTTTAAATAAGATATTTTTTCTTGAAAACTTTTACTCATAAGTTGTTCTTCAACTTGCTTATATTTAATATCTTCCTTTAGAAAATTTAAATGAGTGACTTTGCAATTTAATAGATTTAAGGACTTAGAAATAAATTCTTCTTGAATAAATTTTAAATCTCTTTCTTTTGGTTTAATAAGAAACTTAAATGTTATCTTTTTACCTAAATGTTCACAGCTTAATCCTTTATTACTGGTAGTAAATGGATATAATAAATATATAAATGGTAATCCTAAGATGATCTTATCTGTAAGATTACGAATTAAAACAAATGAAGTTTTAAAACAAATTTTATCTTGACATATATGGACTTTAGGCAATTTATATATTATTACCATTTGACTACCATTGGCTGAATTGAGTTTTTCACTAGTGTTCTTATAATATCTAGTGGGAATAAGACCTTCTTGAATACAATTCAGATCTGCTCCAATATCAACTAAGGCAGGGAGTTGTATTGAGAAAGTTTTATTAATTACTAGGTTAATAGAGATATACCATTCTTCTAATTCTTTTGGGGGTATCACCCAGATTATGAATGGAGTTATAACTATCCCAACCAATACTGCATCCCAAGTCCAATACATCCATCAGATTTCTCATATCCACCTTCAACGCAACAAGAGGAAAATTCAAGGTTAAAGTAATTCATGTCAAAAAAGCATAGCAGACCATGATGAGATGATGATGAGTCAGGAGTTATCAAGCCAAAATCTTAACAAACAGACGGAACAACTCATTAACTCCTCAATGAATGGTCCTCAATACATGGATTTTGAAACTGAACAAGATAATTCAAGAGTGGAGGATTTGTGGTTCAAGTTTGTAGCATCAACTGAGGAGAAGATGATTGAGCAAGGGAGGTCAATTCGAAATCTGCATAATCAAATGGATCAAATACTCGAAGCCTTGAATAATGGCCCTCAAAACAATTGGTGTTATGATATGGACGATGAAACTGATGGAGAGCCAGAGGTGTTCATGCTACTGAATGAACTGAAAGGAGTGGACATTGAGGAGACAACTGGGGGTATGGAAAATGAAGATCATGAGCTGACTTGTATAATACCCCAAGTGCCTTCTCAGATAGAGTTAAAAAGTCCAGTGAAATTTGCACACCCATGTCCTTTTGGTAGCCACGTTCAAAGTAAAGATCAGGATGATAAAGAGGCCTCTTATACACCATGGTGGGATGAGGAAGAGAAAAGAGAAGAGGAAAAGTCTGTGGTATTTTTTATGCCTCAATGCAGCAATTTATTCACCAATACAACGGACGGAGCACCTAGCTATGCAATAGAACTAGGGGCCTCGCGTACAAAAAATATGCTAGGTTGTTTCAATCCGAAGACTCTCATGATGAGGAACCTACCAAAGAACATAGCTGTTCTAATGGATGGAGGGTTCCTAGCTTATCATATAGGAATTGGATAGTGGTGTCAAGAAAAGAGTCCAGCTAACGGACTATAAACCGAGCGCTAGATGGGAGGCACCCCATCCAATCTTTCTCCTTCCTTGTTTAATTCTTATTTACATTTCCATATTTAGTAGATGTTAGATAGTGGTAAGTCTTAATAATAGTTTTATTGTTTCTCCTCTCAGGTTCAATCCAATTGGTATAAGCATTTAGGATCACACAGAAGTCAAAAACTGAAGCTGCCAAAGTATAGGGTCACGCGGCCGCGCCCAACTACAAGCCAAACACCGCGCGGTCGTGCCATAGCTCAGTCACAAAAAAATACTAAATTTTTAGAATTTCTGACTCAAGCATTTGGACAGTTAGAAGCCCACACTCAATCTCCAACTATAGAATATCTCAAACTTAGCCACCACCTGATATACCATCGGATCATGAGGAGGCGAACAGAGATAGCATTGCCGCTTAGGGGAGTAATCTTTCACTTTTAATTACAATGAGGGCATTGTTCATTTTAAGTTTGGGGGTACTGGGTTTAATCAGTAGTTTAGAGCATGTAGTGTAATTGCATCATATATAGTAATTTCATGTTATATATAGTTAATTGCATGTTAGTGGTTATTAGTTTAATTTTGACGTAAATTTTTTCTTTTTGTTTGATTAATATCTGTTTAGTTACATTACATAGCATATTCCAATGTTTTTAGTCGGTTGAATTCTAATTTGGCCAATCATGATATAGAAATTTGATAGATTTTTGAATTTAGTGGATAACATGAGCTTAGTTATAATGTTATACATGATTTAATTCATGCTTGTTGTTTAGATGCTATCGGGTAGCACATAGGTATTCATATCTGCTTGTTGGTTTAAGAATAACTTGTTTGTTTGCTGAGTAGAAAATGTTGTTTTTAAAGATGGAATTGTGTATAAAGTAGACATAGACTATGAAAACACAGATACTCAAACTTTGCGAACACATGGATATGCTTGCTATTGGGACGAGATGGAGCGTAAAACGCACTCGTTTAAATGGAAATAGAAAAGTGAGATGGAGCGTAAAACGCACTCGCTATATATATATATAAAAAAACATAAAAAAATCAATAAACACCACGGGAAAGTGTAAAAATCGCCCTCGCGAGTAAAAATAAAGCAGAATAAACTCATTGTTGAACCTTAGTTTGTATTGATGTGTTGGAGTAGTTGATGTCTCATTAGTATATGCCGTTCTTGATTTAAACATCAATTTTCTGCCTTAAGCAATAAAGCATGTGGTATCTTCACCTTTGTCAAGCTTATCTCTGAACACATCACACCCACACAGCATCTTTATAGCAGGTTAGGATTATATGATTGTATGTCATTATGCCTTTAGCTTAGTTTGATGCTTTGTTCTTAGATCTTGATATTTCTCTGAGGCATATCGTATTGGAATTCATAACATGGCTAGAAATCTGGGGATTCATTGTCATAGTAGTGTAGCTTGCATAGCATGTAGATTGCATTATATTGTGTTGCTTGCGGACAAGCTACGGTTTAAGTTTGGGGGTATTTGATAAATGGATTTTATATACACTTATCCGGTATCTTTTACTTGAATTAGTTGTTTATATTTATGTGTCTTAGTTACTTTTCATGCATTTTGTGTCATTTTGTAGGTTATACGTTTGGGAGCGGTGTGAGCGACTATTGGTAAGGAAAAGTAAGGAAAATGCAAAGAAAAGCAATCCGGACATCATTTGGGCTTTCATGTTTACTTCATGTTGCTAGTTTGGAACTTATCTTACATTGTAGAGCGTCTTCGTAGCTTTCTGGAACATCTTGAATCATTTTAATCGGAGTTCGGATGCAAGAGTTATGACCTTTGTACCAACGAACGTTGAACGTCACTGTTTTGGATGGCCATTTGCATAGCTGTCACTTACAATCTAATTTCAGCCTTCATCCGTGCATTATTTCTCAATACTCAAAGAATGAAAGTTGTAGAGCTCGTCGATGGCTTCGATTTGATAGGTGGCAGGTCCCGTAACTCTTCTCGGATCAAATGTTATGGTCATTTTACCATAGCACACTGCAGCAGAAAATCAACCTCGCGGGCGCGCGATTTCCTGTGCGACCGCGCAAATTACAGTAGCAAAAAGACACAATTTAACACTTGAACGCGGTCGCGCCCAACTTTAGGCCAATTATTGTGCGGCCGCGCGACTTCGGAAGTTGACCAAAGCTGACTTTTCATTAAACAGTGCAATTGAAGCGTAATTTGGAGAGGGGTTCGATTAGGGCTTATATATTAGACGTATTTTCATTATGTATGAGATATTCCACCCCTTGGGGGATTAATCTAGATTACATATGCTCTTTTCTTCTCTTTCTTTTTAGATTAGATTAGAACCCTAGATTAGATTAGAGTTGAAGATTGAAGCAATTGGAGAGCATAGGAAATTTAGAATTGGAGCAAGAGAGATCAGATTTGCATTCCTAATTCCTCAACTTCTCTTTTACTTCTATCTTTATTTCTCAATGTGTAATCTATTGTGGATGATGGATTTTGATTCTATGATGAGCTAAACTCAATTTTGAGATTACAATGGAATCTATTGCTTAGTTTATTTCGATGTACTTCATTGTTAACCTTATTGATTGCTATGGGATTGTCAATTAAGATTTATGCTTATTTGCTTAGTTGATTGGCCATCAATTACTGTGATCACTCATATGGACTTGAGAGATGAAGTATGGATTTAGATCTGATCTTGATAGCTTGTGTTTGTATGTTCTACATTGTGATGGGATGTATGATTTGTGCTTAGGATAGACATATACCGAAGCACCATTCGTAGTCAATTGAGAACTTGGAATTAAACCCTAATTATTTGTAAATCACATAGACATATAGTGGTTTAGGTAATGTGGGTGTTCATATGTATTCTATCAATTGTGGATTATATATGATATGGGTATGGTACATTGAAAGATGGCTATACTTTACTTTAGTGTTCTCGACTAACAAACCGATACAGTTAGTTTGGTTTAGCATGAAGTGTATGGATTTGAATGAGTCAATAGATGAAATTATAATCTCAGGTCTTCATTATCTAGTCTCACTCTAGAAATATTTAGGTTTACTTAATTTCATAGTATAAATATAAAATATTATATCATTCATTTAAATAAGACTGAAATGGTTATGGGCTAGTGCTTGGTAAACTTTATTAGATAATTCTTCGTGGGAACGATACTTTACTTACTCTTTATTACTTGTTGACCGTGTATACTTGCACGCATATATTGATCGGTAAAACGACCAACAAGTTTTTGGCGCCGTTGCTGGGGAATTAGCTTAATAAATTTTTTCCAACATTAATTTCAATCAAATTGGTCTTAATTTAAACATTTTTTTATTTTGTTTTAACTATCTTCTTATATTTCTCTCTTTTTCAGGTACCATGGATGACTTTGTTTATCAATGGCCTTATGCAAATATGATTCAACCAAGGGAGACGAGCACCGAGGGACTTAATGTATTTTCTACATTGTCAGCACAAATTGTAACACTTTCAGAGAGGTTGGATATTCTTGCAGCCCAACGCACTCAAGAGATAATAGTTACATGTGAAAACTGTGCTAGCGAGCATCTGAGTTATCAGTGCAACATCAAGGTTGGACAAGTGCAGTTTGGGGTGATTAATTCAACAACGATGTTTATCCTGATTATCAACAAGGTTGGGGGTATCACCCAGATTATGAATGGAGTTATAACTATCCCAACCAATACTGCATCCCAAGTCCAACACATCCATCAGATTTCTCATATCCACCTTCAACGTAACAAGAGGAAAATTCAAGGTTGAAGGAATTCATGTCAAAAAGCATAGCAGACCATGACGAGATGATGATGAGTTAGGAGTTATCAAGCCAAAATCTTAACAAACAGACGAAACAATTCATTAACTCCCCAATGAATGGTCCTCAATACATGGATTTTGAAACTGAACAAGATAATTCAAGAGTTGAGGATTTGTGGCTCAAGTTTGTAGCATCAACTGAGGAGAAGATGATTAAGCAAGGGAAGTCAATTCAGAATCTGCAGAATCAAATAGATCAAATACTCAAAGCCTTGAACAATCGCCCTCAAAACAATTGGTGTTATGACATGGACGATGAAACTGATGCAGAGCCAGAGATGTTCATGCCACTGAATGAACTGAAAGGAGTGGACATTGAGGAGACAACTGGGGGTATGGAAAATGAAGATCATGTGCTAACTTGTATAATACCCCAAGTGCCTTCTCAAATAGAGTTGAAAAGTCAGTGAAATTTGCACACCCATGTCCTCTTGGTAGCCATGTTCAAAGTAAAGATCAGGATGATAAAGAGGCCTCTTATACACCATGGTGGGATGAGGAAAAGAAAAGAGAAGAGGAAAAGTATGTGGTATTTCTCATGCCTCAATGCAGTAAGTTATTCACCAATACAACGGACGGAGCACCTAGCTATGCAATAGAATGTACAAAAAATATGCTAGGTTGTTTCATTCCGAAGACTCTCATGATGAGGAACCTACCAAAGAACATAGCTGTTTTAATGGATGGAAGGTTCCTAGCTTATCGAAGAGGAATTGGATAGTGGTGTCAAGATAAGAGTCCAGCTAACGGACTATAAACCGAGCGCTAGATGGGAGGCACCCCATCCAATCTTTCTCCCTCCTTGTTTAATTCTTATTTACATTTCCATATTTAGTAGATGTTAGATAGTGGTAAGTCTTAATAATAGTTTTATTGCTTCTCCTCTCAGGCTCAATCCAATTGCTATAAGCATTTAGGATCACACAAAAGTCAAAAACTGAAGCTGCCAGAGTACAGGGTTGCGCGGCCGCGCCCAACTACAAGCCAAACACCGCGCGGCCGTGCCATAGCTCAGTCATAGAAAAAAATGCTAAATTTTTAGAATTTTTGACTCAAGCATTTGGACAGTTAGAAGCCCACACTCAGTCTCCAACTATAGAATATCTCAAACTTAGCCATCGCCTAATATACCATCGGATCACGAGGAGGCGAACGGAGATGACATTGCCACTTAGGGGAGTAATCTTTCACTTTTAATTACAATGAGGGCATTGTTCGTTTTAATTTTTGGGGTATTGGGTTTAATCAGTAGTTTAGAGAATGTAGTGTAATTGCATTTGCATCATATATAGTAATTTCATGTTACATATAGTTAATTGCATGTTAGTGGTTATTAGTTTAATTTTGACGTAAATTTTTTCTTTTTGTTTGATTAATATCTGTTTAGTTACATTACATAGCATATTCCCATGTTTTTAGTCGGTTAAATTCTAATTTAGCCAATCATGACATAGAAATTTGATAGATTTTTGAATTTAGTGGATAACATGAGCTTAGTTATAATGTTATACATGATTTAATTCATGCTTGTTTTTTAGATGCTATCGGGTAGCACATAGGTGTTCATATCTGCTTGTTGGTTTAAGAATAACTTGTTTGTTTGCTGAGTAGAAAATGTTGTTTTTAAAGATGGAATTGTGTATAAAGTAGACATAGACTATGAAAACACAAATACTCAAACTTTGCGAACACATGGATATGCTTACTATTAGGACGAGATGGAGCGTAAAACGCACTCGTTTAAATGGAAATGGAAAAGTGAGATGGAGCGTAAAACGCACTCGCTATATATATATATAAAATAAAATATGAAAAAATATGAAAAAAATCAATAAACACCGCGGGAAAGTGCGAAAATCGCCCTCGCGAGTAAAAAAAAGTAGAATAAACCCATTGTTGAACCTTAGTTTGTATTAATGTGTTGGAGTAGTTGATATCTCATTAGTATATGGAGTTCTTGATTTAAACTTTAATTTTCTGCCTTAAGCAAAAAAGCATGTGGTATCTTCACCTTTGTTAAGCTTATCTCTAAACACATCACACCCACACAGCATCTTTATAGCAGGTTGAGATTATATGATTGTATGTCATTATGCCTTTAGCTTAATTTGATACTTTGTTCTTGGATCTTGATATTTCTCCGAGGCATATCGTATTGGAATTCATAACATAGCTGGAAATTTGGGGATTCATTGTCATAGTAGCGTAGCTTGCATAGCATGTAGATTGCTTATATTGTGTTGCTTGCGGACAAGTAACGGTTTAAGTTTGGAGGTATTTGATAAATGGATTTTATATACACTTATCCGGTATCTTTTACTTGAATTAGTTGCTTATATTTATATGTCTCAGTTACTTTTCATGCATTTTGTGTTCATTTTGAAGGTTATACGTTTGGGAGCGGTGTGAGCGACTATTAGTAAGGAAAATCAAGAAAAATGCAAAGAAAAGCAATTCGTACATTATTTGGGCTTTCATGTTTACTTCATGTTCTTGGTTTGGAATTTAGCTTACATTGTAGAGCATCTTCATAGCTTTCCGAAACTTCTTTAATCATTCCAATCGGAGTTCGGATGCAAGAGTTATGACCTTTGTACCAACGAATGTTGAATGTCACTGTTTTGGATGGCCATTTGCGTAGCTGTCATTTACAATCTAATTTCATCCTTCATCCGTGCATTATTTCTCAATACTCAAAGAATAAAAGTTGTAGAGCTCGTCGATAGCTTCGATTTTATAGGTGGCAGGTCCCGTAACTCTTCCCGGATCAAAAGTTATGGACATTTTACCAGAGCACACTGCAGCAGAAAATCAACCTCGCGGGCGCTCGATTTCCTGTGCGGCCGCACAAATTACAGTAGTAAAAAGACGCGATTTAACACTTGAGGGCGGTCGCGCCCAACTTTAGGCCAATTTTTGTGCGGCCGCGTGACTTTGGAAGTTGACCAAAGTTGACTTTTCATTAAACAGTGCAATTAAAGCGTAATTTGGGTAGGGGTTCAATTATGGCTTATATATTAGACGTATTTTCATTATGTATGAGATATTCCACCCCTTGGGGGATTAATCTAGATTACATATGCTCTTTTCTTCTCTTTCTTTTTAGATTAGATTAGAACCCTAGATTAGATTAGAGTTGAAGATTGAAGCAATTGGAAAGCATAGAAAATTCAGAATTGGAGTAAGAGAGATCAGATTTGCATTCCTAATTCCCTAACTTCTCCCTTACTTCTATCTTTATTTCTCAATGTGTAATCTATTGTGGATGATGGATTTTGATTCTATGATGAGCTAAACTCTATTTTGAGATTAGAATGGAATCTATTACTTAGTTTATTTTGATATACTTCATTGTAAACCTTATTGATTGCTATGAGACTGTCTATTAAGATTTATGCTTATTTGCTTAGTTGATTGGCGATCAATTACTGTGATCACTCATATGGACTTGAGAGATGAAGTATGGGTTTAGATCTGATCTTGATAGCTTGTGTTTGTATGTTCTACATTGTGATGGGATGTATGATTTATGCTTAGGATAGACATATACCGAAGCACCATTCATAGTCAATTGAGAACTTGGAATTAAACCCTAATTATTTGTAAATCACATAGACATATAGTGGTTTAGGTAATGTGGGTGTTCATGTGTATTCTATCAATTGTGGATTATATGTGATATGGGTATGGTACATTGAAAGATGGCTATACTTTACTTTAGTGTTCTCGACTAACAAACCGGTACAATTAGTTTGGTTTAGCATGAAGTGTATGGATTTGAATGAGTCAAAGATAAAATTGTAATCTCAGGTCTTCATTATCTAGTTTCACTCTAGAAATAGTTAGGTTTATTTAATTTAATAGTATAAATATAAAATGTTATATCATTCATTTAAATAAGACTGAAATGGTTATGGGCTAGTGCTTGGTAAACTTTATTAGATAATTCTTCGTGGGAACGATACTTTACTTACTCTTTATTACTTGTTGACCGTGTATACTTGCACGCATATATTGATCGGTAAAACGACCAACACGAGGTTGGTGAATATGGATCAAGCTAAAAATATGATTATTTAGTTCTTCCTTGATGAGCAATTTCTTGTTATCCAGACTAAAATGTCTTGGTATGCTGATTATGCCAATTTCATTGTGAGTGGTGAGTACCCTCCGGACTTAAGCTATCAGCAGAAGAGAAGGTTTCAAAATGACGTGAAATTTTATGTGTGGGATGAGCCGTATTTTTTTAGGTAATGTGCTTATCAAATTCTGAGACGGTGTCTGCCTAAGGAAGAACTGGATAGTGTCCTTCATCATTGCCACTCATCTCAGTATGGGGGTCATTTTGGCGGACAGAGAACGACAATAAAGGTGTTACATTCAGGTTTCTACTTGCCCACTCTGTTTAAGGATGCTTATGATTTCGTGCTAAAATGTGACAGATGCCAACGAGTTGGAAATATCTCTAGAAGGCATAAAATGCCCCTCAACAACATTTTGAAAGTCAAACTCTTCGACGTTTGGGGTATTAACTTCATGGGCCCATTCCCATCATCATTTAGCAATCTATTTATTCTAGTGGATTATGTGTCCAAATGGATTGAAGCTGTTGCGCTGCCAACTAATGATGCAAAAGTAGTCCTTTGATTCCTACAAAAGAACATTTTCACACAATTTGGGACTCCACGTGCAATTATTAGCGATGAAGGGTCGCATTTCTGCAACAAATATTTTGCAACCCTTCTCGCTAAATATGGAGTCACTCATAAGACTGCCACAGCATACCATCCACAGACAAGTGGCCAAACGTAGGTATCATACATAGAAGTAAAGCGCATCTTGGAAAAGACCATTAATCCTAGCAGAAAGGATTGGTCAGTAAGACTGGATGATGCGCTATGGGCGTACCGAATGGCGTTCAAAATGCCAATTAGAATGTCATCGTATCGCCTCGTCTATGGAAAGGCTTGCCATCTATTGGTGGAACTTAAACATAGAGCCTATTGGGCTATCAAACAGCTAAATTTTGATTTACATGCTGCTGGTGATAAGAGACTCATTCAGTTGAATGAGATGGATGAGTCCCAACTCCAATCTTATGAAAATGCCAAACTATACAAAGAACCGACCAAAAGATGGCATGATAAGAAAATAACCGAGAGAGGATTTGAAGAGGGGTAAGCTGTGCTTCTATACAACTCGAGACTGAAGCTCTTCCCCAGGAAACTGAAGTCCAGATGGTCGGGGCCCTTCAAAATTGCTAAAGTTTATCTGCATGGTGCTATTGAGGTTGAAAACCTACATTCTACCAGAACATTCAAAGTAAATGGACAACGTCTTAAGCATTACTGGGGCAATGATGTCGACCATCAAAACATGTCCATTACCCTTGGGGACCCGGTATGAGCCGGGTAGACATAGTTAAGCTAACGACTTTAAAATAAGCACTCAATGGGGAGGCAACCCCATTTTAGTATCTTTTTTCTATCCTTTTCCTTACTGTAGGCTAATTGTATATTTGCATAAAATATAGTAGTTTAGTATGAGCGTATTAGGTTTGCATGATATTAGGATTGCGTTTGTATAGCAGTATGTTAATTATAGCTTGTTGATATGCTTTGGTGTAGCTATGCTTTATGTTTTGGTAATGTTATAGTAAAATAGTTCATTTTGGTACAATATATATTTTTGACCAAAGTGTCAGCCTTGTTGTAGTTATGTACTTATCATTTTGGTATATCTTTTCACAAGATACTTAGGTTCATTTAGAAGTTCAGTTGTGGCATCCTTGTTATTTATGATGACGTATAGGTTCGTAGTATAGTAGTTTTGAATTTTTAGTCTTTAGTAGTTAGTGAGTTTTTATAAAAGTTAGTATATGTAAGCTTTTAGTTTTTAGCTGTTAGTTAGTTTTATTAAGTTTACTTTGTATATATATGCCTTATGATTTGGTCTTGGTTGTGCAGAAACAAAAGCTAACAAATTTTTCACTGATGCAAGAAAAGCGCTACAACGCCATTGTTTGGCCTTAAGGCAACGCTATAGCGCCTAAGGCAAAACGCAGTTGTCAAAGTAAGCACTGCAGCGCCTCTAAACGCTTAGAATATAGTGATGTAGCACCTAATTTTCCTTAACTCACTGGAAACTCACATTGCAGTGCCACTATTTGGCCTTCGCCAAGCGCTGCAGCGCCTAGTTCAAAATCAAAACTTCTTGCCAAGTGCTGCAGCGCCTCATACTGAAAGATTACTGGCGCTGCAGCGCCAGTAGTGAGTTTTTGTTGTTTAAGTTAGGCTTTCACTCGACAGCTTCACACAAAACACACCTTTATTTTGCCCATAATAAACACGGCTGGCACAAATGCCCCTCCTCAAGCCTCAACCAGATTACTCATTTTAATATTTAGCCACTTTTAACCAAAATTCAATTGCTCCAATCAAGGATTGCTCTCAGAGATTGTTTTCAAGATTAGGGTTCTTCAATTTTAAAGTACTAAGGATTTCTTTTCTTCTAAAAGGAAACGTGTACTAAAAATTGAGTTATGTGCTTTGCTATTCTTAAGATTTCTTTTGGGCTGCTTTAAATTTCTGTGTTAGTTAATTTCCACTGAGGGAAATCGGGATAGAGGACATACAAGCAAGGGACTTTCCAAGTAGGGATTGGGGAAACGCACACAAGGTGTTCGTTAAATTGTTAAAGTGAGGTTTTGGGTTGTCTGGGCTCAGTTTAACTTGGAATTTGTTGGGAATTGCTTGGCCATTGATTGGGGATTGCTTTTGCAATAGATTGGCATTGTTATTACATAGTTCAACAAATTGGTGTTATTTTGGTTTAGCTTGTTTTGATTTGCTCAGTGGCATTCAGTTGGGATAAGAATTGGTTCATTTTGGGTTTGATTTGGCCAAGTATACAAGTTGTGCAAAGTGTTAACTGAAACTTCTGACATGGCTTCCAAACGCCAGTGCACTAGTATCTGATCTTCTTCTGCGGCACCTAGATGGGATAATAGCATGTTTATCAGCGAAGAGGCATGGAAAAGATTTAATTAAACCTTCACCAAGCTGAGTTTGGTGCCTGAACGTGGATTAAGGCTTGATGACAGGAAAGATGGCCAAATGATGGCTATGATCCTTGAGAAAAAGTGCGTCCATTTTATAAAGCAACCTGAAGCGGCTATTATTTCAGTGGTACGTGAATTTTATGCAAACGTCAATCCTGAGGGTTCTGCTACAGCTCAAGTTCGGGGGTATGAGGTGGCTTTTGACAGTAAGACAATCAACGAGCTATTCGCGATGCCTAATTATGATGGCAAGGACTACTTAGAGCCCGGGCTTGGAAGTTATGATCTGGATGATATTGTCAAGCGGCTTTGCAAGCCTGGGACAACCTGGGTGACCAATGAGTACACTGGGGAGAAGACTAGTTTCCCGCACCAGACGTTCAGTCGCTATGGCAAGGTGTGGTACAATTTCATCTGTTCCAATATGATGCCTATCCGCCACCATAGTGATTTTACAAAAGAGCGCGCCACCCTACTATTTGCTATGGTCACGAGACTGAAGGTGGACATTAGATTTCTCATTCAAGAGTTTATTAGGAAGGCTATCAAGATCACAACTTCTGGGAAACTACCACATCCATCGCTTATCACCCGATTGTGCAAACGGGCGAAAGTGCATTGGGAGCCAGCTGACATAACTCAGTCGCCTATGGCCATTATCGATAACCATGTCATCTTAAGGTTCAGTGTTTGGGATGGGACGCGGTCTTATGATCGGGGTGAGGGGTTTCTGCCGGCCACTTAGCCGCTGACTTCTTCAAAGGTCGGGCCATCGAACACAGCCGCTAGAGATAGGATCTTCTTCTCATGGGGAACTGGTTGATATTCTTGCATCTCTGAGTCTCTTGCATCAGACTGCAGAGGCCAATTCACAGAGGCAGACTCGATAGATGGATGTCATAGCTCTGACGCAAGACATCATCATATAGTATCAGACCGAGTTCGCCAACACTATTCAGAGCATTTACGCATCATATAGTGGAGATAAGGTAGAGTCTATGCCTTATCATTTTCCTCAGCCTATGGTATTTCCTCCATATCCACCACCATCTCCTACTGCCACTGGCCACGATAAGAGCAATGATGAGGGAAATGAAGCAGGCATCGATGAGGATTCAGAGGGTGATGGCGCGACTGATATAGATTTCTTCATTCCCAGCCAATGCAGACATTGCCAGATTCGAGTTTGGGGGAGAGTTATCAGTCTTCTAAGTCTTTTATTTATATCATTATCTATGAACTGTTATGAACTGCTAGTATAATACCTTTTAGGTTTTGTTAGTTTTTTCGGCTGTAAGGAACAATTTTTAATTGCAACCATGGTTATCTTTATGCTTTGGGAAGTATGGATATTATATTAATTTTGAATGAATGGATATTATTATGTTTTTGAATGCATGAATTAGTAGATCTTTTTGTAAGGATGATTATCTATTTTTGTATGCCATGTTATGGCTTCTATCTTTTTGTGCCATGCTTTGGCTTTACTAAACCCTATCTTGAGTTGTTATTACTGTAAGGGTTATCTTTTGTCTTTTGTACCACGTTATGGGTGGCATAGTCTTTATATTTTTTATTATGGCTGATGAAAAGCAAGTTGGTTTATGGCTATTTCAAAGGGTTTATGTCAAGTATGTGTGGGTAAAGGTTTAGTTAATTAATAGTTTAAAGCTGTTATTGAACCATTCTCCTAAGTGAGCACTTGCCAACTATTGTAACTAGTTATTCTTCAGATATAGTTTGCATGTTTATTACTTTGAAAATGTATTTAACTTTGTTTAACTTAAGTGAAGTAAAGGTAATAAGATTTAGACACTTATGCAAAGGCGGATCATGGATTTTTGGCATGAATTAAAAAAAATAAAAAATAAAAAATAATAATAATAGTA
Organism: Panax notoginseng; assembly: GCA_016801055.1. Classification (NCBI taxonomy): domain Eukaryota; kingdom Viridiplantae; phylum Streptophyta; class Magnoliopsida; order Apiales; family Araliaceae; genus Panax; species Panax notoginseng. The sequence continues at coordinate 122,490,707 of CM029013.1, forward strand.
ACCTTAGTTGACTAAGCGTAATTATATGGCCTTTGTTACTCGAGTTATTAAATCCTTAGGGGTGTTCTACACCTAGTGCCCTGAAGCCGACTGGTTTAGGAGTCATTGATCTAACACTCATTACATGGGTAACTCTAAATAGCCTAATGTAAGGCACTTCGCGGTCATGTTAAAGGTTGTGATAAATAAAATATAGAGAATAAAAGTATATGTTGGCTTAAGTTCGACTGCGTGGCCGTTGTCGCTCGAGTTTATAGATCCTTAGGGATGTTCTATACCTAGTGCCCTAAATCTGCTTGGCTTGGGAGTCATTGATCGAAAGCTTGTTACATGGGTAACTCTGTATAGCCTAAGGTAGTTAAGCATTGCACAAGTCAAATTTTGTTGTTCTCATATTAATGCCTTCTGATCTTCTCTTGCGTATGTTGTCTTATTCTATAAGCTTGATGTAGTTTGAGTTTAAAGAGTTATCATTTTCATTGCAATCGATTATGTGGATTTATGTGACCCATGACTAGTTAGAATAGTTGGTATTAACACACACACAGAGAATGGATCAGACGCAGTCTTATTCTAGAGATTTGATTGTATCCTTGCTCATATCTATGTTTTACTTATTCTATGCGGGTAAATATTGATTCATTGTGTAAATCTTATTTTGAAAATAAAATTTTGATGCTCTTATTTAGATATTTTTGCCTGAGGACAAATATCTATTTGCCTTGTGTGACCATTGAGAATTAAATCTTAATGACTCTTAGTCTAATTATTTTCACCATAGGAATATCATGATTTATTTAGCTAGGGGATTTGCATTTGACCATCGGAAGAGGCTTATGTGTACGAAGCATTAGCGAAGTTGCAATCTTAGCTTGTCAGATTTGATACAACTCTTGCTCGCCTTTTACTATTTTAATCATATTAATTTTAGTATTTGAATAGCCTAAGTACTATTTTCCTGTGGGTTCGACACTCAGCTTATTACTGTATTACTTGTTTGACCGCGTATACTTACGTGTATTTATTTGATCATTAAATCAGACAACTCTTCTTCCTCCATTCCATCTTATTCTCTAGTAAACCAACACAAGAAAATATTGAGTTCTCTGTTACTATAACTTATTAATTAAGTTTGATAGAGAATTGGAGTAATACACTGTTAGAAGAAGGATTGATCAAGTAAATATTTTCTTTGTGTAATGAACCTTTAAGCATGCCTAGTACTTGTGTCTCTTATGCTTTAATACTTGACATATGTGATGTTTTAACTAGCTATAAATGTATTGACTTAGTAAATCATGGTTTAATATGAGTTTTCAAATGAAAAGCTACAATGTTTTGAATAAATAAACTAAATGCATTCAAATGAATTTTGAGCATAAGTAATGAGGTCTATTTAGCAGCAATATGTGGGTTAAAAGTTATTGTGATCAATCCTATATTAAATGAACTAGTTAAGCCTAGTTTGAGAAGAAATTTCGAATGAAACTATATTATTTTGAAAGGAAACTTGATGCAAGTAAGGTAAGGACCAAAACTGGCATAAAACTTTCTTATCACGTGTTGTATGTGATGTTATAAGACCCCAATATGCTAGAAAAAGAACTATGCATTGAAAAGCTCAGTCTTGAGCCTGAACAGGAGTAGCGCGGCTGCGCCACTCATAGGCTTAAATGCAGCGCGACCACGCCATGTTGCAAAACTGTCAAGATGTTTTATATGTTATATGAGATTTGGTGCATGGTTGTTTAACTCTCTTAAGCCCCAATGCATGTTAATAGTAATATTTAGACTGAATAAACATAATTTGGCTATGTCAAGCAAAACAAAGTAAGATATTTCTAATTTGAAACGAATGATTTTCAAGATAAGAACGAAGGTTATGTAAAGCAAGATCAAGAATTGATGTAAAACAAAGAATGTGACATATGTGGGTATCAAATGTATGGCTATACATATTTACCTGGTTTATGTGACTGCGTATGTGTAACTATTTAGCATAGGAATACATCGAATGTATAATTGACATGTCCATATCTGTGAACTTAAATCATGTAGAATACGTGAAGTAAAAGGTAACAAAAGTTGTTAAACTACGAGCAAGACAAGTATCTCAAACTTGTTTGCATTTAAGCAAAATATCTTAAGTGAAAGAGTTTAAACCTTGTGCAGATATTACTTGCACAAAGCATGCGATGCATAAATCTTTATGATATGTTATGATGCATACTTTGAAAGTAGTATGCACACAAGCTAATCATGTTTGATGATAAAGCATATACTTTGTAACAATCTTATTCATTTATTAATAAAAAAATTGTTTAATTAAAGGCTTTTAATTTATCTACACAGTGTTGTTTTATAATATGTGATAAACCCATAGTTTTGAGCAATGTTATTAGAATCATGATGTTAATCATGCTAATGAGATCTAAATTCTTAGATAGCTCATAAACTAAAATTGTTCCCAATCATTAGATTACTAAAAAGAGTGTAGACACCCGAAATTTTGCTTTCCTTAGACTAACCTTTCAGGAGGGTAAAAGCGTAATTCTGCCCCGAAAACAACCTTTAGGCAAGACAGGACATAAGTTTACCCTGGAGACAACCCCGAGGCAAGACAAGACATAAGTCTGCCCCGGAGATAACCCCGAGGACAGACAAGGCACAAGCCTGCCCCAGAGATAACCCTGAGGCAAAACCAGGCACTAGGTCACCTCATATACAACCCTGACATCAGAAAAAGACCTCAGGTCAACCTAGAGATGACCCTGGGGGAAACCTAAGTGCAAGAGCACCCAACGCACCACTTAGACCAAACGGGGGGGCGTAAAGCTGAGGAAAAGGCCACCAGAAGCCTCCACAGTAACTCCCGATCTGCGAACTGTGACGCCCCCAAAATAGGTCCAATCCACAACCCATTCTGAGTCGCCAAATACATGGTACAGAAAATAACTACAACTTTATTATTACAATTGTCGTGCAAAATACGACAACACATATACTGTGAGTTTAAATACAGATATTGTCATCTAGACAGTATTCATACTCAATTAAGTCCTCATTATACTTATTGATACACTATTTTATAAAATAGTGAGGACTACAAAAACAACTGTCTTGAACCATCATTCCACACCCCGACTAGTACTCGCTACATTCTCGCCTCCTGAGAAGAAAGATGGAACAACAAGGAAAAGGGTGAGCTAAACTAGCCCAGTAAAGAATATTATGACTAAGATAATATACAACAAATTATCCTTAGTCTTCAACAGGGAAAAATCTAATAGAATACAATAGACAACAAGTTTTAAATCAACAACTGCAGCGGAAACATCAATTCATTAGAAGAGTTAAGTAGAGAATGCAAACTACTATCTTCTATATATGAATTTAAAAGTTCATCGTCGATATTTAATCCCTGTAACATCAATCAATATATATCTGGAATCAAATATTCATCTTTGCACTACAGGCCAAAGATATTCATCAGTTGGTCATGTTCACCTCAACACATGTTCATCTTTGCACTACGAGCCAAAGATATTCATCATAAAATCATCAATCTTTGCACTACAGGCCAAAGATATTCAGTAACATCATCATTTAGGACTGAGGATGATGAAAAATATGTTAGAAAAAACGAATCCAGTGAAACAAAAGAGTAAATATTAAGGATTCGTATTTCAGCTATTTCATGTCCAAAAATACCTCATAAACAATCATAGTGAAGTAAAATTCAAGAATGATCAAAACATGGATACAATCAAAGCTAGTATCCAGAATAGATATTTGGACAAAAAGAAGAAAATTTTATTTTCGGTGAATAGTAACTCGTGAATAATAACTCGTGAATAGTAACTCATGAATAGTAACTCGTGAATAGTAACCCCGACATAAAAAGTTCCAAATTTGATAAAAAGTTCAGATCAATACTTCGGTATAATGATATTGAAGAAAATAATATCATTTAAGAAGAAATAGCATCCCTTACCTCAGCAAAAACAGTACTTCTAGTTGAAACACCGGATATAGGTTATGACTTGAACTTGCACCGTATAGCAATACTCAAAGTATTAGAATACTCACAAGAATACGCTCACTAATATAGAGAGAGAAAGAGAGAGAAACTTGTGTTTCTGGAGTGGTTTTCAATTCTAACCTAAGCACCCTATTTATAGGAAAATGCTTAAAACACCAAAGCAGAAAATTGAATATAATATTAATATAATTATACAAATTTTCCTTAGCCCACCTTTGGTCAAAAACACCAGCCACACATGTTAATGATGTCCAACAAAATACCAAAAAACGTTTTTCTTAACTCTAATAAATAAAACTTCCAAAAATCAATTATTTCGGAACTTCAGAACTTCAATAATTCATAATAAATAGCCCTTTTATCAGAAAATTCAAATCCCGCGAGTTTTTATAGGAAATTCAATTCTCTAAAACTTTGCAGAAGAAAGTTTTTCCAAATTCTAAACAGAAATTGACCGAAATTCACAAACGGACGATTTTACAGTCAATAATAAATTTTCGGTCAAGAATTGTGTCCACCAACACACAAAACATGTGTTAATCATTTAATGCCACAAAAATACTCTTTCTCCTCATATACTCATATATCCCACATTCATTGTAAAAATATCATCATCAATATATTATTAAAATAATATATTTAAATGAATTATTTTATCAGAAAAAGATAAAATATTAATTTTTAACAATTGTCACATTAAAAATTTTCTCCATATATATCCACATAAAATCAATATTTTCCTTATCATATAAATCAATAATTAATTATACACAAATAATATTACAGAACCACAGTACTGGCAACCAGGCCGTTTCCAGGAAAGAGGGGGCTTTCCAATAAGGATCTCTCCTTACTGGCGCGCAATTAGATGACCAAACCTCTCCTTAGACAGAACTTTCTAGACATTGCCAATAATATTATCTAATAATATTATTCAGATAATATGAATTATTGTTCCGATAATAGAAAATACTGTGTAGTGACAATTATTAAAACAACAGTAATATAAAATATCAACGCAGCAATTATTGAATCAATAAAATAAAATATTGAACAGTAATTACTGTAACCATTATTGAGTAGTGCCTTCTTACGTAAGAATCAATAATTGGTGCAATACCGTGTGCTAGTATGCAACAACGCGTATTACTGTGTTTTAACCACCGGGTATTCCAACAGTATTAACGGTAACAACTACGCCGTTATTTATAAACAACTTATTTTTGTCATTTTCTTCATCCAATCGCTTTCCGTTATGGGGCTCACACAAGGCTGCGACGTCGTACGAATATTCCCCGACAACAAGAATATTCCACGACCAAACAAATATTCCCCGACAACAATGAATATTTTAGGACCACTTGCTTATTTGAAATATTTGCGCATTTTACCCATAACTAACCACATTAATCAAATCAACCCTTACTATTTCAAAATAATAAATAGAGGAATTAAATTTCATTTATTAATAATTTGGGGTCTTACAACCTCCCCTCCTTATGAAATTTCGTCCTCGAAATTGACATACGTACCTGGTGTTTCGAAAAGATGAGGATACCTCGCTTTCATTTCCATTTCCAACTCCCAGGTCATTTCCTCAATAGCATGGTTTCTCCACAAAACTTTAACTTGTGGTATGACCTTCGTGCGTAGGACATGCTCCTTCCTATCCAAGATCTTAACAGGTACCTCCTCGTACGTTAAATCTTCAGCTATCTCATCTGGTTCTAAATCAATAATGTGGTTCGGGTCTTTCACATATTTACGAAGCATAGATATGTGAAAAACGTTATGAACACGAGACATGCTTGGAGGTAACGCAAGTCTATAGGCCACATTTCTTACTCGGTTAAGAATCTGAAATGGACCAATAAATCGTGGATTGAGCTTTCCTCTCTTCCCAAATCTTGTAACTCCTTTCCATGGAGCTACACGTAATAATACATGATCCCCAATGTCAAATTCCACGTCCTTTCGATGAAGATCCACATAACTCTTTTGTCGATCCTGTGCCGTTTGTATACGTTGTCGAATCGTTTGGATCTTCTCTGTAGTCATTCGTACCAACTCTGGTCCCAACAACGTTGCTTCTCCCACCTCATCCCAACATACTGGAGAGCGACACTTTCGTCCATACAATGCTTCAAAGGGAGCCACACCTATACTTTCCTGATAACTATTGTTGTAGGAGAATTCCACCAATGGTAGGTACTTATCCCAACTCTCTTTGAGATCTAGGACACAAAGTGTTAATAGATCTTCAAGAGTTTGAATAGTCCTCTCTGATTGTCCGTCCGTTTGAGGATGGTAAGCTGAACTAAATCGTAAATCCGTGCCTATAGCTTTTTACAAGCTAACCCAAAATCTTGAAGTGAATCTTGGGTCACGATCCGAAACTATGGATACTGGCATGCCATGCAGTCTCACCATCTCGTTCACATACATACTAGCAAGACGTTAAAGGGAATAAGTCTCCCGTATCGGCAAGAAATGAGCAGACTTCGTTAGTCTATCAACAATGACCCTTTGGCACTTGATGCTCCGCCTTTACACGTTGACAAGTTAAACACCTCGAGATAAACTTTGCAATCTCTCTCTTCATATTGTTCCACTAAAATGTATGTCGAAGATTACGATACATTTTAGTACTTCCAAGATGGATTGCAAATGGTGTATTGTGTGCCTCCATCATGATCTTGTACTTTAAATCAGAATCGTTAGGAACACAAAGTCTGGAGTGGACTCGAAGTATTCCTTCTTCATCGATTCTTGCTTCCGGAATAGCACCTTCTTGTACTTTCTTCTTCATACGCATCAGCTCCCGGTCTGTGGCTTAAGCAACTTTAACTTTATCGATTAAAGTTGATTCTATGCGTATACTTGACATTATCGCACTCGTTCCTGCATATGATCTTCTACTCAATGCGTCAGCTACCGCGTTCGCTTTTTCAGGATAGTATTAGATGGTATGATCGAAATCCTTCAACAGCTCCAGCCAACGTCGGTGTCGCATGTTGAGTTCTTTTTGAGTGAAGAAATATTTGAGGCTTTTATGGCCTGAATATATCTCCACTTTCTCCCCATATAGATAGTGCCTCCAGATCTTTAGCGCGAAAATGACTGCTGTCAACTCTAGATCATGAGTAGGATAATTCCTCTCATATTCTTTAAGTTGTCGCGAGGCATAGGCTATGACTTTCCCACGTTACATGAGAACACATCCTAACCCTTTGCCTGAAGCATCGCTGTAGATAACAAATCCATCTGAACCAGATGGTATTGTCAGAATAGGTGCCGAAATGAGTCTCCTCTTAAGCTCTTGGAAACTCTTCTCGCATTCTTCGCTCCATACGAATTTGATATCCTTCTTGAGTCAGCTGAGATAATGGAGTAGCGATTCGAGAAAATCCTTTTACGAATCTCCGATAATAACCAAAAAGCTACGTATTTCGATTACTAACTTAGGTTGCTCCCAACTGTGACTCATATCCAAATCTTGGATATCACGTCACAATGGCACCTATCAGTTTACTACCGCACGAATATGGCGTCCCCTACAGAGAGTCTGGCTTCAGTGCATTCCACAAAGGAAGTCACCAGATAGAGGCTCGGGTACAAACTTCTACAGTTAGGTTTTTAACTCCTGAAGTTCAATAGGAGCCATTCGATATGAGATTTTAGAAGTGAGTTTTGTACCAGATTCAAAGATGATACAAAATTCAATATCACGCGTAGGCCAAGAAATTCTTCAGGAAATACGTCAGGGATTTACTAACAATAGAAATATAATTCAAATCTGACGTATTTTTGTTCAAGTCCATAACATAGCTAAGAAAGCTTGACATCCGTTTTTCAATAAACGAATGACTTTACGGCTTGATATGAAAGAGTTTGACTTCAATGGTTTGGTTGCTTGAATTTGAATAACAGGTTGCTTAGGAATATAAAAACTAACAACCTTACAAAAGCAATCAATTTGGCATGATGAGTAGTTAACCAATCGATCCCTAAAATCACATCAAAAGCAAGTATCTTTAAAGAGATAAGATCAACAGGTAATGTGATGGTGCCAACTTGGATCAAACAAGATTTATAAACAGTGGATGAAATGAAAGTTTCTCCTAAAGAAGTTTCCACAGATAAATCAAAGTCTAATTTCTTCGGAGTCAAGTTTAAACGTTGAGCACAAGCAGGAGAAATAAATGAATGGATAGAATCGGTATCTAATAAAGTATAGACTTCGCAAAAATTTATAATTAACTAACCCGTGCTAATTTCGTTCGGGTTCCTCGCATTCTGACCAGTCACGAAAAATGCTCTTCCAGGAACCGTTGACTTTGACTTTTCTGGGACAACTTTTTGAGTCACCGTCCCCGCTGAACTTGGTTTCGCTATCATACAATCTCGAGCGATATGTCCTTCCTTTCCACAGCTATAACATACCTTAAACTGTTGTGGATAGTTTGGGCTGATATGTCCTTCTTTTCCGCACTTATAGCATATGACTAGTGGTCGTTCTCCTCCCTTGGAACCAGTTGCTGCTGGTACTGACGTCTTTGTATTGTCATTGTTGAATCTCCTCTTTTTAAAATCTCCTCCCGACTCGCTTCTTCTATTCTCATGGCCACGATTACCACCAGAGTGGTTGTCGTTCTTGTCCGTATTCTTCTTTCTTCGCTGGTTATCGTTGTTCTGATGACTGCTGTCACCGGTATGATCCTGGTTATGGTCCCTCGATTGACCGTACTCGTTATCTCGCTCTAATAATTGAGCCCTGTTGACAACATCTGAATAGAGAGAAAATTTATGAGAAATGAGATATTGACGTATGCCGGGTTTCAAACCTCTCAGAAACATTCGCGTCATACGTTCCTCATTCTCCACCAAATGAGGTGCAAACCTGGACAACTCCGCAAACTTCGCCTCGTACTGGGACACCGTCATGTTATTCTACTCCAGTCTAATAAACTCTACCTCCTTCATATGACGAATACTTTCAGGAAAGTACTTGTCATTGAATAGCTTCTGAAATATCTCCCAAGACATGCTGAGTGCAGCTGGATGGGTACGCTTCACAGATTCTCACCAGTAGTCTGCCTCGCCACGGAACATAAAGGTGGCAAATGGAACCTTCTGTTCCTCCGTGCATCCCAAGATATCAAATATCTTGGTAATTTGCTTGAACCATGTCTCCGCCTTAATAGGATCCGACTTTCCCCAGAATTCTGGTGGTCCCAACTCTTTGAACTGCTTGGCTGTGACCAGCTGTGCGTTGCCATTGTTTCTTCCTATATTTTGAACAGGAATCTCCTTCGTCTGGTTTTGCATGAATCGCAAAAAGCTTCTAAACATCTCATCGTTCACTGTCTGCTCAGTGGTGTTGTTCACAGGAGGAACATTGCCAGCCTGTTGCACGTTCTCCTCGTTGGTGAGTACAAGTGTCTTTTACTCCACTGTTAACATTCTCAGTCGACATTCTCAAATACTGCCATAAAACAAGGGTTAATTTAACAAATTAACAAATTACATAATATCCCTATATTATGACCGACCAACAAATAAGCTTAGGTAGGACACACTGGCGAAGGATTTACTTGTCTCTCCCCTCCTAGTTCTATTCCCCGATTTCCGCCAGAGATCATATCCCTAAGCTCTGATACCAACTGTGTCGCCCCCAAAATAGGTCCAATCCACAACCCATTCTGAGTCGCCAAATACATGGTACAGAAAATAACTACAACTTTATTATTACAATTGTCGTGCAAAATACGACAACACATATACTGTGAGTTTAAATACAGATATTGTCATCTAGACAGTATTCATACTCAATTAAGTCCTCATTATACTTATTGATACACTATTTTATAAAATAGTGAGGACTACAAAAACAACTGTCTTGAACCATCATTCCACACCCCGACTAGTACTCGCTACATTCTCGCCTCCTGAGAAGAAAGATGGAACAACAAGGAAAAGGGTGAGCTCAACTAGCCCAGTAAAGAATATTATGACTAAGATAATATACAACAAATTATCCTTAGTCTTCAATAGGGAAAAATTTAATAGAATACAATAGACAACAAGTTTTAAATCAACAACTGCAGCGGAAATATCAATTCATTAGAAGAGTTAAGTAGAGAATGCAAACTACTATCTTATATATATGAATTTAAAAGTTCATCGTCGATATTTTATCCCTGTAACATCAATCAATATATATCTGGAATCAAATATTCATCTTTGCACTACAGGCCAAAGATATTCATCAGTTGGTCATGTTCACCTCAACACATGTTCATCTTTGCACTACGGGCCAAAGATATTCATCATAAAATCATCAATCTTTGCACTACAGGCCAAAGATATTCAGTAACATCATCATTTAGGACTGAGGATGATGAAAAATATGTTAGAGAAAACGAATCCAGTGAAACAAAAGAGTAAATATTAAGAATTCGTATTTCAGCTATTCCATGTCCAAAAATACCTCATAAACAATCAAAGTGAAGTAAAATTCAAGAATGATCAAAATATGGATACAATCAAAGCTAGTATCCAGAATAAATATTTGGACAAAAAGAAGAAAATTTCATTTTTCAGTGAATAGTAACTCGTGAATAATAACTCGTGAATAGTAACTCATGAATAGTAACTCATGAATAGTAACTCGTGAATAGTAACCCCGACATAAAAAGTTCCAAATTTGATAAAAAGTTTAGATCAATACTTCGGCATAATGATATTGAAGAAAATAATATCATTTAAGAAGAAATAGCATCCCTTACCTCAGCAAAAATAGTACTTCTAGTTGAAACACCGGATATAGGTTATGACTTGAACTTGCACCGTATAGCAATACTCAAAGTATTAGAATACTCACAAGAATACGCTCACTAATATAGAGAGAGAAAGAGAGAGAAACTTGTGTTTCTGGTGTGATTTTCAATTCTAACCTAAGCACCCTATTTATAGGAAAATGCTTAGAACACCAAAGCAGAAAATTGAATATAATATTAATATAATTATACAAATTTTCCTTAGCCCACCTTTGGTCAAAAACACCAGCCACACATGTTAATGATGTCCAACAAAATACCAAAAAAACGTTTTTCTTAACTCTAATAAATAAAACTTCCAAAAATCAATTATTTCGGAACTTCAGAACTTCAATAATTCATAATAAATAGCCCTTTTATCAGAAAATTCAAATCTCGCAAGTTTTTATAGGAAATTCAATTCTCTACAACTTTGCAGAAGAAAGTTTTTCCAAATTCTAAACAGAAATTGACCGAAATTCACAAACGGGCGATTTTACAGTCAATAATAAATTTTCGGTCAAGAATTGTGTCCACCAACACACAAAACATGTGTTAATCATTTAATGCCACAAAAATACTCTTCCTCCTCATATACTCATATATCCCACATTCATTGTAAAAATATCATCATCAATATATTATTAAAATAATATATTTAAATGAATTATTTTATCAGAAAAAGATAAAATATTAATTTTCAACAATTGTCACATTAAAAATTTTCTCCATCTATATCCACATAAAATCAATATTTTCCTCATCATATAAATCAATAATTAATTATACACAAATAATATTACAGAACCACAGTACTGGTAACCAGGCCGTTCCCAGGAAAGAGGGGGCTTTCCAATAAGGATCTCTCCTTACTGGCGCGCAATTAGATGACCAAACCTCTCCTTAGACAGAACTTTCTAGACATTGCCAATAATATTATCTAATAATATTATTCAGATAATATGAATTATTATTCCGATAATAGAAAATACTGTGTAGTGACAATTATTAAAACAACAGTAATATAAAATATCAACGCAGCAATCATTGAATCAATAAAATAAAATATTGAACAGTAATTACTGTAACCATTATTGAGTAGTGTCTTCTTACGTAAGAATCAATAATTGGTGCAATACCGTGTGCTAGTGTGCAACAACGCGTATTACTGTGTTTTAACCACCGGGTATTCCAACAGTATTAACGGTAACAACTACGCCGTTATTTATAAACAACTTATTTTTGTCATTTTCTTCATCCAATCACTTTCCGTTATGGGGCTCACACAAGGCTGCGCCGTCGTACGAATATTTCCCGACAACAAGAATATTCCACGACCAAACAAATATTCCCCGACAACAATGAATATTTTATGACCACTTGCTTATTTGAAATATTTGCGCATTTTACCCATAACTAACCACATTAATCAAATCAACCCTTACTATTTCAAAATAATAAATAGAGGAATTAAATTTTATTTATTAATAATTTGGGGTCTTACACGAACTGCCCAAGATGAGTTGACGACCTGTGAAAACCAAAGGCAGCAACTCAAAATTTAAGGAGTCAGACAATTTGCATCAAAAGTTAAGATTTTAGAGAGAGAAAGAGAGAGAGAGAGTTTGGCTCTACGCATACTAACTCATATTTGTACTGAATCTTTTATATATACAAGAGATATTACTCCCACGGTGTTGTAGCATCGATCCACGACTAAAACAAGCTTGTTGTTATCCACCAAGGTGAAATAAGCGGTATTTTGTGCAGTTTACTGTTTATATAGTTAAAATTGTTATATTCATTGCTTTATAATGTAAATCTATAGATAAATCTGATGTGCAACAAATCTATTGTGTTTGGGTAGTTAGATTTACATATTTAACCGTTCAAATTGGTTATATATTGTATATATACAGTTAAAAACTATTTTAGGTACTAGATCTAGTCAGATCTAGCTTCCGAACTGTTCTGGAGCATCAAAGCTTGAACCCCCATGCTAGATCGACATAGATCTAGGTCAGATCTAGCCATTTCAAACATTATAAATCGATGTCGGGTTCCGTAAAGCCTTATATCTATATTTAATGGTGAAGAGGATCCGATTCATGCGTATAAGGGATTCCAACTGATGGATCATCTTATAGCAAAAATTGAGTATTATGAATGTTTTTAAGTAATAAATGTGAGCCTATGATTCCTGGGGTTGAGATCCCACTATCGGATCTCGACTAGATTCCCACAATGGACATTTTTGCTTTTAAATGTAATATCAACTGCATAAACCAATGCATATGTAAACATCGGATCTTAAAAACAACTTCTCGGGGGTTTGTCCCGAGAGATCGGATTTAAGACCCCGTGATAGTGAAAACCTTTAATTGCAGGGTTTCGGATCTATCTATATGGCTTTTATGCCCGAATATGATCCAACCCTTTTTAATGCTTTTTACATTCATCACCACCAAAACAAATTTCCAAAATAAATAGCAAAGAGATTTTATAAAAGGAAGTATCAAAGGACCTTGATTCCTATTTGACGAAGGATTTGAAAACCTTATTTTCCCAAATGCCATTTATATATATCTGTTCTAAAACTAAACCTTTATTTAAATTGAATCCTTTGTAAATAGGTCCAAAGATGTACATCACTACTTTCAAAGTAAAAGTCGTTCATAAACGCAGATAAAGCAATGAACTTTCACAATAAAATAGCATAGCAATGCGAGACTAGATCAATCTAGGTTCATAAATAGAAGTATCAATGGAACTTGATTCCTATTTGACGAAGGATTTGAAAATCTTGTTTTCTAAAACATCACTTCAATGCACTTTGTTTAAAATTAGATTTTTTAATAAATCAAATCCTTTGTGCATAAGTCCAAAGAGGTACAACACTACTTATAAAAGTAAAAGTTGTTCATATACCCAAATCAAACTTAGAACAACTAATACAATCAAAGCACACACACACACACACACTCTTTTTATGCTTAGGAAAAATAAAAAGATGTGGTAACCGTGTTTTTCATGGAAGTCGATCAGTGCCTAACACCTTCCCCTCGCTTAATCAAGTCCCCGAATTCCTCGAATCTCAGGTTTCAAAACCAGTCTTATCTTATAGAGTCATATATTGGGCCACATTTTGAAAATCTTTCAAACCCGAATGTGTTGGTACATCCATTGTAAATACATACCAACTTGCGACTCTGACATTTGACCCAATCATTAAAAGCAAATCTTTTCAAGTCGTCGACACATAAATGTCAGTCTCTTCCTAAAACCCTTCAAAATAAAATAAATCAAACGAAACACAAAGGGTAAATAATAAAGGAAAAGCATCAATAAAAGGAAATAAGCAAACAAAATAAATACGTATAAAAGTCTAATTTTTTTCTAAAAAAATCCTGGCGTCGACAGGTGGCGACTCTGTTGGGGACCTAGAGGACTTAAGTCGTATGCAATCTTGTTATTTTCCTTTTCGTCTTACATATCATATGAATAAATATTTGTGTGTGATAAATGCCTTATATTAGTGTATCGCACAATGTCATCACTTGCATAAATTGTGAGACGCGATGTATGAATATATGTTAACCAGTTCCTCCATTAAGAGGCAAACCCGTCGGTTGTTTATTACTAGACTCTAATGTGGCGTTCCCCTATGAGACTCAGGAAAAGCACCACTCAAATCCGCTCCAATTGAAAGATGAGGTATGTCCATAAAGTAAATTGAGAAGATCTGGGTACCAATTTCAAAAAGCTCGCGAGACTAACCTAAGATAGGCCAACTTCAAAAAAATCCAATGAACGTGAAATTTTCTCCATGCGTGTTACTCCTTCATATGTACAAATGTCATATATATTAACTCACATCCTATATCTTACTATCCTGTCATTAAAATAACTGACTCCAGTTTTGTAGGAAAAGATTAAAATACATCAAAACCCAATGCATAATATATCATGCATCCACACTTTCTGCCAGTATCAAAACTAAACTATGTAAATGTTTATGTGCAAGATTGGTCCTAAAACTTGATCTCAAGCCAAGAAGGAACCACCGTCACTTATTAAAATGGCTGAAAGTAGCGCCTCGAAACCTATACCCGTATCTCTAGAAGAATTTGAGGATTTCAAGAGACAGATCGTGGAGATAGCTAGTCTATTAAAGGAGCAGAGTAAAACAGTTCCAGAGCCTAAAATGCAAACTCAACCTGAGTCCTCTACTCAGAAAGACATTCAAGCATCCAATGAAGAGGGTGGTAGTCAAATACCCATTCCTGTGGCACAACCCAATATCAGCTCCAACAAGGAGACCGTAGATAAAAGTCCAGTGAAGGAAATCATAGACCTTCGAGAAGACTGAGAAACCAGGGATATCCGAAGCAAAGTCAGACAGATGGAGGAGGCTATCCGATCCATCAGAGGGATCGGCTCCCATGGCAGTGTAAACTATTTGACCTCTTCATATTTCCAAGGGCCAAGTACCCAGATAAATTCCAAGTCCCAGAGTTCAAAAAATACAACAGACTGGGACACCCTATACCCATCTAAAGGTATACATTGGAGAGCTCGATTCATACGCCGAGATGAAAGCTTTTGGATGCAACTATTTTAGCAGAGTCTTACTGGAAAGGCTAGGACTTGGTATGTTAGGTTGGACAACTCAACGGTCCATAGTTGGGAAGAACTAGCTCATGCCTTCCTAAATAAGTATAGCTTTCAATCCCAAATTGCCCCAGACCGCTACCAAATCACTAAAATCAATAAACAAGGTAGCGAGTCGTTCAGGGAGTATGCCCAAAGGTGGATGCATATGGCCACTCAGGTCAACCCACCGATGAATGACCTTTATAGATGTGCAAGAGGAACCCTACTACGAGAGAGTCATGGCCGGAATAGGCAAACCATTTTTTGAAATGATCAAGCACGGGGGAAATGGTCGAGATGGACTTGAAGTCTGGTAAGATCAAAGATCTCTCTTCCCTGGAGGCAGTTATCGAGCATATTTAATCCGACAACTATGTCAATGCTCCCAAGAGGGCCAATAAAAGGAAGGAGGAGGACATATCCTTGATCCTGCAAGGATAGTTTGCGCCCAATGCCAACAATCCACCTATCCGAAGGCAGGGAAATTACCCTCAGTTCCATGCACCCGCAAATCCTCAAAGCCCCATTTCCCAGAAGGTTAGGAACAATAAGGAGAATAGGCGAAGAAGGGCATTCACCCCGCTAGAAGACTCCTTAGAAAATGTGTTGGCATTGCTAATCGCCCAAAAAAAATTCAATGAAATGGCTCCACCTGCCAACCCTAATTGACTCTGACGAACTGGAAATGACAAACAGTGATGAAATCATCCATAGGGAAGAGATAATATATCCCCCAAGACTGAAAAACTTGAAGGAACGGTGGCAGTTATCACCTGTTTAGGGGAAATCTCTGAGATGCCCATAACCAACCCTAGAGTAATCAATGATAGGGGGAAGGCTCCAATGGAATTAGTTGCTCCAACGCCCTTGATATTAACCCCTAGGCCACAAGTCCCCATATCCAACTTGAAAGAAGTTCCTTGGAATTATGGAGGGGAGGTGAAGTCGGCGATCTACTGCACAACCATATTGCAAAAAGATAATCCCCTCTACCTCCCTATACGAGTGATAAAGGCAACAACCAGGAATGTGGGAAAGGTCCCCAAGGGAAAAATTATGAGTTTTCTCCACAAGATGGGAAATAATGAGGCAAGAGCGGTGAAAGAGCTAAAGGAAGCACCACCTTAAATCTCCATCCTTGATTTGGCGCTAGCCTCCAAGGACTGTCTATAAATATTGATCCAAGTATTGGAAGAGGCACACTTGCCTAAATCTATCAACATAGAAAGGTTTCATCACCTGATCATCCCTGTGCTGGAAAGAAATGTGATCTCCTTCACTGACGATGACATACCGGCTGAAGGAACCGTTCACCGTAAACCTTTATACATAACGGTTATATCGTCAAACTATGTTATAAGAGGGGTCATAATTGACGATGGCTCCACCTTAAATATATGCCCTTATAACACCCTAGAAAGAATGAAAATCAATTCCAACAGAATTTAGGTCAGCCATGTCGTGGTCAGAGCCTTCGACGGATCAAGGAGAAATATCCTGGGAGAGATTGAACTTCCTATGGGAATCGGCCTATACACCTTCTAATTGACTCCACGATATGCTTGCGTGAGGTGGTCGTCACCCGAATCGTTTCTAGCAAAATCGTAAGATGGAACACGAAACCTCAACCCAACGTTAATATTGAGACGAGAAACTTGGTACAATCGATCGCGCAAGGAAGTTACGTTGAATGGAACATCAATGACACCTCGACCCCTCGACTCCTCTACCCCTCGACCCCTCGACCCCTCAACCCCTCAACCCCTCAACCCTTCACTTATATGTAAGTGGTAACCTTGGTACAATCAACGATGGATGTGGTAGAAGACCCCACACATAACTATGTATTGTTATATGATAAGTCAGATTTGAATCTCATAGAAAAACCATGAACATTTTGGGAGTTCTCAAAAAACCAAAAGAAGAATGATCTCACAAGAATTTTATTAATAATCTGAAGTTGTCTCAATTACATCAACTTAGACGTCTATTTATATTACTCAAAAGTAAACCTAATCCTAATAACAAAAGGAATAACTAACAATCCAATTTAAAATTAAACTTGAAATCCTAATAAAATTCTAATTACATACTATTAGAAACTAATTTTTTAGAATTTAAGAATCAGATTAGAAATTGAAATTGAATCCCACAAGATCAGATTTAATTGCTGCGCGAATCTGGATCTGTAAATTTTCGTGTGAATTGCTTGTGCTTGTCGCGTTCGGACTTCATGAATTAAAACAAAGAATCCGTGTAATATATACTTGGGTTCTTTACAATAATATACAACAATAAGTTAATAATTACAAGAGTTGTATCAATAAAATAATTACAAAAATAGTACAACAATAAAACTATTCACCCTCTTCTTCACTCTACTTTTAATCTCATTCCCTATTCTCTTCCCCCATCTCTGCCGCTTCCCTCTCTGCCACCGCCGTCATCAGACTGCAATTGCCCACCGCCACCATCACCACCCACTTCCGGATATTACTACTTTCCACCACCGTAACCGCCTCCACCACCGCCCCTTCAACCAAACTATACGTCAAACCTTTTAGCTACTTGGTTGGCTCCAGGTGGGGAGCCATGTAGGGATTCTCAAATGGTGGAAATCACTATTCTAGGACTGGATGGTTATGACCACATTGAGTTATTTACTGGGGAGATCCATGAATTTATTTTCCAAGAAGTGGATGAATCGGGGAGACCCCATTGTTTGGGTGGTGATTACTTTGAAACTGATATTTTAGGGGAATTATGGAAGTCGAGGCCTCCAATTAAAGATTTAGGCAATGGTACCTACACATTTTACCTTCAAGTCCACCCAGATTTTGCTGGATACTACACTTTTACAGATTCCTCTCTCGTTGTTTTGTTGTTTGTCGTTCTCTGATTATCCCTTAAATAGACTAATTTAGTGAGAAATTAATTGGTAACCTAATAAAACTGAATTGGTTACCTTTGTATGAAGGTTTGGCTACAACCTGCACAATGAAAAAAAAGGTACTGACGGTGACCATTGCAGAACCAAATAAAATTGTTCATGGTTGCACATGTTGAAGAAAACAAATTTAGGTAACACTTGAAAACTGTTCATAAATTTTATAATTAATTGGTAACCTAATAAAACTGAATTTGCTACCTATGTATGAAGATTTGGCTATCAACTGCACTATAGAAAAAAAATGTACCGACGGTGACCATTACAGAACCTAATAAAACTGTTCATGGTTGCACATGTTGAAGAAAACAAATTCAAGTAACACTTGGAAACTGTTCTTAAATTATTTATAATTAATTATTAACCCAATAAAACTGAATTGGTTACCTTTCTATGAAGGTTTGGCTACCAATTGAACTATGAAAAAAAAATGTACCGACGGCGACCGTTACAGAACCCAATAAAATTGTTCATGGTTGCATATGTTGAAGAAAACAAATCCAACTTGGAAATTGTTCTTATAATTTTTATAATTAATTGGTAACCCAATAAAGCTAAATTAGATACCTTTGTATGAATGTTTGGTTACCAACTGTACTATAAAAAAATGTACCGACACTATTTTAAACACTAATACTAGATATTGTTAATATGGTATCATGAACATAGTAATTACAAAATAGTGAGACACCATTTAATTAGTGTTGTTTCAAGTGCTTTTAGATCCTATTGGTGGAGTTTGCAAAAGAGGAGGATGGGCAAAACAACGTCAATGTCACGAAGCTTGGGATACGTTGGAGCAGAGGTTTTTGTGTGCATGAAGTGGGTGAGGTGGGTTAGGTTAGACAAGAGGTGGCGGACAATAAGTTGGGACTTGTGATGGAGAGAGAGGGAGTGGA
The DNA here is from genome assembly GCA_016801055.1 of Panax notoginseng. Taxonomy (NCBI): domain Eukaryota; kingdom Viridiplantae; phylum Streptophyta; class Magnoliopsida; order Apiales; family Araliaceae; genus Panax; species Panax notoginseng. The sequence continues at coordinate 122,510,066 of CM029013.1, forward strand.
GGTGGTGAAGGGTGAGGAAGAAGAGAGGAAGAGATGAGGAGAGGAGGGAGGCGAGACGACAGCGATGGTGGTGGAAGAGGGAGGAAATGGAGCCATGGAGGTGGTCAGATCTGAGAGTTGGGGAGGAATTAAGGTAGATAGTGCGGCCATGATTACTGTTTCGGTATAATATTGGTTTTCCATCGTGAGATCAGTGGGGAGGAGAAAGAAGGAGTTCACTTGATTGTGGTTATCTATAATACACTAATTTTATAAATAAAAATTGAAAATATATTAATTTTGTAAATATTTTCTAGATGCAATTTTATTATAATTTTTTGTAAAAATGTACTAGAAAGTGTAATTCTCCATATATACTTGCCAAGACCAAATGTTTAGTTCCGTGTGGGCTGCTAGGATATGATGTAGGATTAATTACATATTTTAGTACGTTTTTAGAAATAATTGCAATAATAATGCATAGATAAAATAATTACAAAAGTAATATATTTTTTCATATTTATTTACAAAATTAATACATTTAGGTATCCTTTAATAGTGGCCTATGATTATCTCCCTTATCTCTTCCCGTTAATTATTATCTTCTTATTCAAACACAGCAGACCCATTTTTTATCTCTATTCCTGTTTATCTCTCTTTTTTCTTCATCCTCTTTTTTCCTACTATAAACCAAAGTGATGGATTACCTAATACAATTCGCTTCAGCAAGGGAAAACGTTAGGGATATGGATGGAATATGAAGCAAACCAATTGTAAGTATTGTTCATCTTGTTTATTCTCGCCAAAGCTGAATATCACCCCCACCCCTGTGAAACCCCTTTCCCCCTCATCCCAATGTGCGACCCCTAAACATAACCCCAAGCAACATCAATTCATTATTTTTACTTCTTCAGTTTTAAGGGATGATCCTCAGAGCGGGAAAGATACAAACGCATACACAAGAAGACATGCAATTATATACTAAGATGAAAAGAGAAGAACATTACTGGAATGAAATTTAATTGGCAAATTGTTGTCAATTTCGTAATTGGATTCTGCATTTGGAAGTGTAGGCGGTGTTGGTGGTGGTGGCATATTCGTTCTAATGCTTACATTGATTATTAGATTTGATCCAAAATCAGCAACTGATATAAGAGATTGGTAACCAAACATTCATACCAAGGTAACCAAACCTTCATACCAAGGTTACCAAACCTTCATACCAAGGTTACCAATCCACCTCCACACCTGCAGTTTTTTCATAATGCAGTTGGTAACCAAACCTTCATATCATGATAACCAAACTGTCATACCAAGGTAACCAATCCACTTCCACACATTCAGTTTTTTAATAGTGCAGTTGGTAACCAAACCTTCATACTAAGGTAACCAAACCTTCATACCAATGTAACAAAACCTGCATACCAAGGTAACCAATCCACATCCACACCTGCAGTTTTTTCATAATGTAGTTTGTAGCCAAACATTCATATCAAGGTAATCAATTCAGTGTTATTAGGTTGCCAATTTATTTTAAATGTGATGCAGTTGGTAGCCAAACCTTCACGTAGTGGGTAGCAAAACCTTTCATACCAAGGTAACCAATTCCGTTTTATTAAGTTACCAATTTTTATTTTGAATGTGATGCAATTGGTAGTCAAACCTTCATGCAGTTGGTTGCCAAACTTTTAGACCAAGATAACCAATTCATATTGCAGGTGTGGAGGTAGATTGGTTACCTTGGTATAAAGGTTTGGTTACCTTGGTTGTTAATCCCTTTATTTTTTATGCAACCTTCAAACAAATTACTCCATATACAGATTCTACGTTGCTAAAGTCCTCCTTGCCCTCGAATACTTTCATATATTTGGTATTGTATATCGAGATTTGAAACCAACAAAGATTCTGGTCCGAGAAGATGGTCATATCATGCTTACGGATTTTGACCTTTCTCTTAGATGTTCTGTAAACCCAATGCTCCTGAAATCATCTTCTTTGGTTATGGAGCCTCCACGGATGTCGGGTCCATGTGCGGGATCCAAGTGTATAGATCCTTTCTACATGAAGCTCTCATGTTAAGTCTCATGCTTCAGCCCTAGGCTTTTGCCTATTTCTGCGAAAACGAGGAAGACAAAAGTCGATCTTGCAACCCAGATCAGATCATTGCCACTGCTTGTGGTCGAACTGAAAGATGCATGATCCAACTCCTTTGTTGGTACCCATGAGTATCTCGCGCTTGAGATCATCAAAGGAGAGGGACACGAAAGTGCTATTGATTGGTGGACATTTGAATTTGAATTATTAATTATGACAATTATTTCTCCTTGATTTTTGGTTTCGTTATTAATATGAATTGTGTTATTTTTGTAATTATTTTGTGGATGCACTAATAATGTAATTACTTTCTAATTATTGTATATTAGTGTTAAGGACCCTATGATTTAAGTAGTAGGCCCACGTTTCCTTCCTTTGCATGTTCACATGATAATTAACATCCTTTGCACGCCTATATAAATAAATAGGCTGCATATGTTAACTATACTTTTGCTTACGGATGAATGGCCCACATGTTTTAAGGAGTTGTTGCTGAATATGAACTAAATTTAGGGAATTGTTAAATTCACAATAATTTTTGTTATTTTCACAATAAAAGTGTCGCTGTAAATGTATAGTGACGGTGAAAACCGTCACTATAGGATCTATAGCGACACTTTTGTTGTGAAAATAATATTTTATATTGTGGATTTAACAGTTTCCTTAAATCTAATGTCCCACGTTATGTTAAGCATTTAGAAGGAATATGCTATGTAGCTTAAGTATAAGGCGGCCCACATGAAAAGTAATTAGATGTCCACGTGCTTGTTGTACTTTGCATGAATATATTAAGCTTAAACAGTGTCCACCTCCAATTGGAACAAGAGAATTAATTTCCATGTTGATAAATAAGTTGATTGGTTGCTGATCCGTGCATGAGGTGAGCACTGAGTAAATGAATTTCCTTGAATAATTTCCACCACAATTACTTAAAATCATTTGTCGAATTTCTAAAGCTTGAGTTAAGTAATTGTCATTCTGGTCAGGATTATATCATTCTCCTCCTCTTTAAAAGGATTTATTCTCAAATTTGAGTTCCACTCGTCTCAAAAATGATTTGTCCACAAATTTGATCTTACAGTAAAATAGACCAAGTTAAAAACTACAGAAAAAATGCAATAAAAATTTGTACCTAATAAAATAAATGTGAATGCAATGTAAGAAGGAGTTTGAAAAGTTCTATCTCTTCCTGGATCAAATATCATCACGTTGAACTCTTCATGTGGTAGATTCTCCCCAATGACAAATCTCCAGATCAAAAGTCATTTTGATGATCTCGGCCCTTCGTATAGACACATTTTTCAATGCACCTGGGTCAAATATCAATATTTGAAACTTGACTCATTGCAAGCGTAAGCTCTCTTGAATTTCTAGATTAAATACAAAACAAAACAAATCAATGAGAATCTTTTGTATAATCAAGGAATACTCAAGAAACCCAAATTCAACTGCATAGTTTACTAGAACAAAATTCAAAACACTTCTCTGTAGACTCTCCATGCATTGCTTAAATTGGTTCGCACAACGAATAATGTTTTCCTCCTTGATGACTATGAACCCATCTCGAACCTACAAAACAAATTTAACCTTTATCTTCCCATTGACATTAACACAGTCAAGATCAAATAATTGCATCAATGGAATAAAAAGGTCACAATCACAAGATGAAAACTCAATAGCACATTTATCATGATCACGAACAAACTCAACACATGCTAAAGAATTTTCCAAGTTGTTGACAAAAACTAGAATATCATCAAAACAGATAAGAACAAATTCTCCCATGAAATAATGCAAAATATGATTTAACAATCCCATGGTAGTATTCAATGCCTTAGCTAATCTAAGTGAACTAACTAAACATGCAAATAACCCATATCTCAATCCATATTGATGATAAACACTTCTCGAAACAAAACCATGTGATAGCAACTCATGCAAGGAAAATTTCTCGAACGGACAAGAATGAACACTGCCATTGTCAACTAACGACAAATCATGTAAAGATTGACTAGCAAGAAAACCTAACTTAACATATGGATAAGAAAATCTAGAATAAATTTCATGCAAGTAAACACATTGAGAACGAGAATATATATCATGATCATAAACTAACTCAACATACATTAAATATATATCCACCATAGTTTATAATAAAGATGATCTTACCTTCAAAATAGCTAACAACAAATTTTTCAATGGAAGCATGCAAAACATGTTTTAAATAACTCATGAAAATACTATATGCATCAGTTAATTTAACAGAAATAACTAACCACCTATACAAGTCACATGTTAAAATAATTTTCCATTTATCACAATCTCTCACGCTAAATTGATTAGGCATTGTCATCACGTGATCATTATCACATGTAGATAAAACATAAGAACTATGCAATTTATCAAACATATTATCTAAACAAAGAAAAGAATAACGATACTTGTTTACCAATTCAAAATTGATGCACAAATTCGTTGTCCCATCCTTCTTAGGTACTATGATCTCATAATTAGCACACGAACTCATATATCCTCTCATGATACCCACTTTCATTAACTCTCCAACCCTCCTCGGTAACTCTGTCATCTCCTCAAGAATACTATCAGCTGATCGATACGGAATGATAGCTCGGGGTATATCATCAAAAACCTGTACAAGAGACAAAACAGATCTAAACAAAGAAGAGTTAACCTTGTTAGTATTCAAAGTGTCGTCTTGTACGAATGTACAATCATTGGCTTTTCAAAATACAAATCACTTTCCATCTCACTCTCTTTTTTATAGTCACATATTTCTTCTCTCTCTTCTTTATATTCACCCACTCGCTTGTTTTTCTCTCGTTTATTTTTAAGCTCAATCTTTTCATTCTCTCTTTTCTTTTATTTCTCATTCTTTTCAAATTTTTCTTTCTCACTATCAACCTTTTGTACAATTTCTTTTTGTCGATCTTTTTCTTGCTTTTGATTACATTCTTTTTGTTCAATGGAACCTAGAAACTCGCCTTGGACTGCATATTTTATTACATCTTCTTCCTCCCTCTAATGATTTTGTTCCTTTTACGCCTTACAAGTGTGTTGTAGATGCATCCAATGTTCTTCCATCATCTTCATGACCTCCTTAGAAAAGAATGACTCGTTATCCACCTTAGGAGTTTCTTGTGGTTGTCTCCAATGCGAATATTCCTTGTGTGCATGTTGGTCGCCTTGAAGGATGCTCTACATGCCTTTGGGATGTATACTCCTTCTTGTCCCGCTGTACAGCTGGAGCAAACCGTTTTCTCATTGCTATTTTTAATTCTGCCCATGTCTCGATCGGATGCTCTCCATAATTTTTTCTAAACTCCCACCATATGATTGCAGGATCAGAGTACTCTTGAATTACATGTCTGACCTTCCTCCACTTAGAGTAATCATGATAGTCAAACTCTCGCTCCATTTTTCTCTCTCATCTCAGATATACCTCTGTATCAATATTACCCTGGAAAGTATTCCTTCAAGACCCATAAGAACTTTTATAATTGTAGCTATATATATTTGCTGCAAAACACAAGTTAGTAGATAAAAAAAATTTACTCACACACTCTCTTACGTGTTTCACTAAACAATGATGAATCTCTCATGTATACACTCAATTTGGCTTTTACCCTCTAATAAACTCACACTCTTGCCTTTTACCTCTAATATTATCTCTTATAGACTCTTTTTGAATTCATTAAATAAATTCACAATTTTACAATGCAATTCAAAAGTAACTTATTAAGAACAAATATAGAAAGTGTGATAGTCGAGATACAACAAAATATTCGGGTGATCGTCTTGTACTCTCCTTGTAAACCCTTAAAATTCTGCTTATATGCTTCCTCCGAAGATTTGTGGTGTCACTTCATTGGAATTGATGATGAATGGAACGGTATGAACTCAAATGAAGAAATTTAATGATTCGATGGTGTGCTATAAGTTTCATTAGCACAATATAAATAGAATCTAAAATTTTTTCTTTTATATTTTTTTTTTCAAGAATTTTTTTTACAATATATATTCAATAGAAAATTAAAAATAAATAACTTTCTAGAAAGACTTAGCTTTGATACGAAATAATGGACTCCACTACACACTTGTGTGAGGTGGTCGTCATCCGTATCATTTCTAGCAAAATCGTAAGATGGAACGCTCGCGACATCTCAACCCAACGTCTATATTGAGACGAGAACCTTGGTACAATCGATCGCGCAAGGAAGTTGCGTTGAATGGAACATCAATGACCCCTTGACCCCTCGCTTATATGTAAGACCCCAACTTATTATAAATGAAATTAAATTTTCTCTATTTATTATTTTAAAATAGTAAGGGTTGATTTGATTAATGTGATTAGGTATGGGTATAAATGCGCAAATACTTTTAAATAAGCAAGTGGTTATAAAATATTCATTGTTGTCGGGAAATATTCGGTTGGTCGTGGAATATTCTTACTGTCGGGGAATATTCGTTAGACGGCGCAGCCTTGTATGGGCCCCATAACGGAAAGCGATTGGATAAAGAAAATGACAAGTATAAGTTGTTTATAAGTAACGGCGTAGTTGTTATCATTAATACTGTTGAAATACTCGGTGGTTAAAACACAGTAGCACACGGTACTGCACCAATTATTGATTCTTACGTAAGAAGGCACTACTCAATAATTGTTACAGTAATTATTGTTCAATATTTTATTTTATTGATTCAATAATTGTTGCATTGATATTTTATATTACTGTTATTCAATAATTATCACTACATAATATTTTCCATTATCGGAGCAATAATTCATATTATATGAATAATATTATTAGATAACATTATTGGTAATGTCTAGAAAGTTTTGTCTAAGGAGAGGTTTGGTCACCTAATTACGCGCCAGTAAGGAGAGATCCTTATTGGAAAGCCCCCTCTTTCCTTGGAACTGCCTAGTTGTCTGTATTGTGATTCTGTAATATTATTTGTGAATAATTAATTATTAATTTATATGATGAGAAAAATATTTATTGTATGTGAATATAGATGGAGAAAATTTTTTAATGTGACAATTGTTAAAAATTAATATTTTATCTTTTTCTGATAAAAATTCATTTAAATATATTATTATATTATAATAATATAATAATGGTGATATTTTTATAATGAATGTGGGATATATGAATAAATGTGGAGGAAGAGTATTTTTGTTACTAAAAATATTTAAAACATGTTTTTCATGTTTGTGAATCTTATTTCTTGACTGAAATTTGATTATAGCCTGTAAAATTGTCTGTTTGTGAATTTCGGTCAATTTCTGTTTAGAATTTAGAAAAACTTTCTTCTACAAAGTTGTAGAGAATGGAATTTCCTATAAAAAGGACATGAGGTTTGAATTTTTCTGATAAAATGGCTATTTATTATGAATTATTGAAGTTCTGGAATAATTGATTTTTGAAGTTTTAGTTATTTTTTTAAGAAAAACGTTTTTATTATTTTAGTGGGCCCCACAAATGTTGTAAACATACTGATTTCAGATGTCAAGAGGTGGGCGTGAAATTTTTTATAATATATTAATATTTTATTAAATTTTCTACTTTGGTGTTCTAAGCATTTTCCTATAAATAGGGTGCTTAGGTTAGAATTGAAAATCACACTAGAAATAAGTTTTCTCTCTCTTTCTCTCTCTATAATATCGAGCGTATTTTTGTGAGTATTTTGGTACTTTGAGAGGTGCTATACGGTGCAAGTTCTTTCAGCACTATATCCAGTATTCCAGCTAGAAGTACTGTCTTTTCTGAGGTAAGTGATATTATTTTTTTTATATAAATGATATTATTTCTTTCAATATCATTATGCCAAAATATTGGTCTAAACTTTTTATCAAATTTGAAACTTTTTGTGTCGGAGTTACTATTCACGTATACGGCACTATTCACCGAAAAAATTAAATTTTCATTTTTTTCCAAGATATCTATTATGGATACTAGCTTTGATTGTATCCGTGTTTTGATCATTCTTGAATTTTACTTCACTATGATTATTTATGAAGTATTTTTGAACTCGGATTGTTTAATGTACGAATCCTTAATATTTGTTCTTTTGTTTAACTGGATTCGTTTTCTTTAAAATATTTTTCATCATCCTCAGTCCTAAATGATGATATAACTGAATATCTTTGGTATGTAGTGCAAAGATGAATAATTTTCTGATGAATATCTTTGGTATCTTTGGCCTGTAGTGCAAAGATAAATATTTGATTCCAGATATATATATTGACTAATGTTACAGGGATAAAATATTGATGATGGACTTTTAAATTCATAGATGATAGTAGATTTCATCCTCTACTTAACTCTTCTAATGAATTATTATTTCCGCTGTGAATATTGATTTAAAATTTATTGTCTATTGTATTCTATTAGATTTTTCCCTGTTGAGGACTAACGATAATTTATTGTATATTATCTTAGTCATAATATTCTTTACTGGGCCAGTTGAGCTCACCGTTTTCCTTTTTGTTCCATTTTCTTCTCAGGAGGCGAAAATGTAGTAAGTACTAATTGGGGTATGGAATGATGGTTCTAGAAGTTATTTTAGTAGTCCTCACATTTTTATAAAATAATGTATCAATAATTGTAATGAGGACTTATTTGGGTGTGAATATTATCTAGATGATAATATTTGTATTTAAACTCACAATTTATGTGTTGTATTAATAAAGTTGTAGTTATTTATGTACCATATATTTGACAACTCAGAATGGGTGATGTATACCTATTTTGGGGGCGTCACAGTTGGTATCAGAGCTTAGGGATATGATCTCTGGCGGAGATCGGGAAATAGAACTAGGAGGGGAGAGACGAGTAAAACTTTCGCTAGTGTGTCTTACCTAGACTTATTTGTTGGTTGGTCAGTATATAGGGATATTATGTGATATGTTGATTTCTTTAATTAACCCTTGTTTTATGGAGTATTTGAGAATGTCGACTGAGAATGTTAACAATGAAGTAAATGAGACTGTGGAGACACCTTTACTCACCAACGAGGAGAACGTGCAACAAGCTGGCAATGTTCCTCCTGTAAACAACACCACTGAGCAGATGATGAACGATGAAATGTTTGTAACAATCTAAATTTTTAATTATAATATTTAAATATTTATTGAATTATATAAATATTTAATGGATGTGTTTATCGTTGAATAAATATTTGTTTAACTGATTTGATGTGATTTGATTATTTATTTGTTTAATAAATAATTAATGAGTTAGTATTCTAATTTAATTTAATAATTAAGTTAGAAAGTTATAATGATTAAATAAATTATTATATTATGCAATGAATTGTTATTAGAATTAATTAAATTAAGTATGAAAACTTAATTAGATAGAAGTGTGACAAATAATTATATTATAAGTGGTTATTAAAATAAATTATAGTAGTTTTAATTTATTTTGCCAAACAAGGCTTAAATATATTAAGTCTTTAGTTTTAAATTATTTTGCCAAACAAAACCCTATGACTTTTGGTTTTTAAATTTTGAATTTTTATAAATAATATATAATAAAATATATTTATAATGGATATACGCTTATTACTTTGGTACCTGATAATAGTTATGGTGATTATTAAGGCCATATCAGTTTTTAGTTTACGCATAATTATTATCAGTTTAGTTTTACGTACAGTGTGTTTTGGCTTAAGATTAAGAAAGGAAAAAGAAAAGAAAAGTGAGAGACCAAAGAGTTTTGAGAGAAATTGTCAGAGGTCTTAGAGAGAGAAATAAGAGAAAATTATGTATTCTTCGAACTATTATCAGTGATTAAGCAAAGATTGTCTGAGCAATAAAAAGGTATGTTTATACTCTTAACAAATATGTCTTATAGTATAATTATTTAGCCTCTGTGTTTCATGAAACTCAACTTCATTGTATATAAGTTTTACAAAGGTTGTTTGTAAACTATGTTTTACTAAATGATTATGAAATCATGTGTTCTAGTAATACTAACATGTATATATGTATATATGTGTGGTATGCTAAATTACGTTCATAGAGAAAGAGAAATTAGTTTTTACAGTAAGCATTCATGTATGAAAGTGGTTTGTAGAAATTTCAAAATTAGTATATGTTAATTGTGAAGTTATGAAATTGAAGTGTGATTATGTTAATTGGGTATGAAATTCAGATAATCATAGTCTCAAGGAATCAAATTAGTGTATAAATTTTGGTTACCATGTTCACTGTGTAAACAAACATCGATAATGGAGTTTTGGTTTTTAAAACAGTGCGTACAATGATTTAAGTTTCTAAAATTATTGTTTAGTAGTTTAAATTGTATATACATGTTGGGTAATGTGTATATGTGTAATTGGCTTAGGTTTTACATGATAATTAGTGTTAGAAATCAAGTTATTGAATAAGTACACAATTATTCAAAATCCGTACAAGTTACACACAATTGATAAACTGTTTATAAATTACCCCAAAATCCATACAAGTTAAATCTCAACTTTGGTCGTTAACCATACATTAAATCTCAAATTTTACATCATTATTCGATATTAAAAACACTAAAATTTGCGGAATATTTAAAACGTTTATACATTTCCTTCTTTCTTGCCCTGAATCGCAACATTTACATTACATCTTTTTAATTCAATCTTATATCATGAATCGTTACAACAAAATGACTATACAAAGTCTTACATCATAACTAAATATCCATATACATTGGATAACTCAACTTACAATTCAACAACATTTTACATTCAAAATATGAAATACATTTCTCATAAAACATAAATAATCTTCGTAAATATAGATCTCTATAACTCACTTAGTACATATCTTTACCTTAAAATCTTGACATGCAAAAATGGTTATTTACAAGAGTGAGCTCGACAGCCCAGCAAATTCTAAGAGTTTTCATGCATCACAAAGTACATAATAACATGCTAAACATACATATCATAATAATTAAAGTAACATGGCATACAAGCTTTTAATTCACATAGCAAATATAAAGATTGAGTTCCTTACTCAATCCTACTTATTTAACCAAAACAATACAGTCATAAATTGACTTTAACATTTCACGATTTCAACATGTATAACATATCATGTAATTTAAAATAGTTCATCAAGTCCACGTAGAAAATAGGAACCGAAAGACTTGCCTTGATCGTTGTTTGCCAATAACAGTTTAACAGCTTACAGATATCTGCACTTCACGTGCCCTACACATTTATATAATCATTTACATTAATTATTAGTCACATAACAACACATAGTAATTGTAATGCAAACTCTACTCCACAACTCATAATCTTTCCTATTAATTAGCACATAATGTTCAATTAGATTGTGTTAACTTTTCGACTTATATCTTACTGTATTTCATACTCGCAGTTCATTCAAGTGCTTAAGTCTTGCTAGGACTACTTATTGGTTTTATATTAAACCCATTCTATATCTTATAATATCCATTTCAATTGAATTGAAATACTTTTTAAGTTCATTAACACTTGGCACGGCGTTTCGACGTTCATTCGTCACACGCCCGATTTGTCTCTCTTGTGTATGCTTACTATGCTTCTATAACTTATCTAATACATTATTTATTAATGTTAAGCATCATTATATTTACTAACATACATGTTATGTAACTTAAGACATCATCTTTTATCGTCAGGAGCACTACACATGCATATGTGCATGCACGAGACCCTCCGATTGCCTCTAAAAACACAATAGTCCTAAAGATGACCAGTTTGACCCATCCTAATGACCTCAAATAAAAACACTTAAAGAACGAAAGTTGTAGGTCTACTCTTCCTCGTTCCGTATCATCTTGAATCAGCTCAATCGGAGTTCGTATGAGAAAGTTATGGCCATTTTACTACAAGAGGTCAAAACTGTCCAAGTCAGACTACAAATCCGGCGCTGGGCCGCGAGGACTAAGCTAACTAGCGGCGTTCGGGCGAGAAATTGGCGCTGGGGCTCGAATTTCAGTGCCGCAACGTGAATTTCTGGCGCTGGGGCTCCATTTTTGGCGCTTGGGAGCCAGTTTTAGCGCTGGGGCGCTATTTTTGGCGTTGGGGCGCCGAAACTTGCAGAACGCAACCCACGAAGAACGGAACATCTAAATTTCTGTTAATAACTTGATTTCTAGCACTAATTAACATGTATAACCTAAGCCAATTACACATATACACATTACCCAACATGTATATACTAATTTAAACTACTAAACAATAATTTTAGAAACTTAAATCATTGTACGCACTGTTTTAAAAACCAAAACTCCATTATCGATGTTTGTTTACACAGTGAACATGGTAACCAAAATTTATACACTAATTTGATTCCTTGAGACTATGATTCTCTGAATTTCATACCCAATTAACATAATCACACTTCAATTTCATAACTTCACAATTAACATATACTAATTTTGATATTTCTACAAACCACTTTCATACATGAATGTTTACTGTAAAAACTAATTTCTCTTTCTCTATGAACGTAATTTAGTATACCACACATATATACATATATACATGTTAGTTATTACCAGAACACATGATTTCATAATCATTTAGTAAAACATAGTTTACAGACAACCTTCGTAAAACTTATGTACAATGAAGTTGAGTTTCATGAAACACGGATGCTAAATAATTATACTATAAAGCATATTTGTTAAGAGTATAAACATACCTTTTTATTGCTCAGACAATCTTTGCTTAATCACTGATAATAGTTCGAAGAATACATAATTTTTTCTTGTTTCTTTCTCTAAGACCTCTGACAATTTCTCTCAAAACTCTTTGGTCTCTCACTTTTCTTTTCTTTTTCCTTTCTTAGTCTTAAGCCAAAACACAATGTACGTAAAACTAACTGATAACAATTATGCGTAAACTAAAAACTGATATGGCCTTAATAATCGCCATAACTATTATCAGTTACCAAAATAATAAGCATATATCCATTATAAATATATTTTATTATATATTATTTATAAAAATTTAAAATTTAAAAATCAAAAGCCATAGAGCTTTGTTTGGCAAAATAATTTAAAACTAAAGACTTAATATATTTAAGCCTTGTTTGGCAAAATAAATTAAAACTACTTTAATTTATTTTAATAACCACTTATAATATAATTATTTTTCACACTTCTATCTAATTAAGTTTTTATACTTAATTTAATTAATTCTAATAACAATTCATTGCATAATATAATAATTTATTTAATCATTTTAACTCTCTAACTTAATTATTAAATTAAATTAGAATACTAACTCATTAATTATTTATTAAACAAATAAATAATCAAATCACATCAAATCAATTAAACAAATACTTATTCAAAACTTTAATGAACAATTTATTAAGCTAATTAATAGGAAAGATTAACTTGTATGGATTTTGATGAACTGTTTTAAATTACATGATATGTTATACATGTTAAAATCGTGAAATGTTAAAGTCAATTTATGACTGTATTATTTTGGTTAAATAAGGAGGATTGAGTAAGGAACTCAATCTTTATATTTGCTATTTGAATTAAAAGCATGTATGCCATGTTACTTTAATTATTAAGATATGTATGTTTAGCATGTTATTATGTGCTATGTGATGCATGAAAACTATTAGACTTTGCTGGGCTGTCGAGCTCACTCTTGTAAATAACCATTTTTGCAGGTCAAGATTTTAAGGTAAAGATATGTGCTAAGTGAGTTATAGATATCTATATTCACGAAGATTACTTATGTTTTATGAGACATTACAATTACTATGTGTTGTTATGTGACTAATATTTGATGTGTATGATTATATAATTGCGTAGGGCACGTGAAGTGCAGATAGCTGTAAGCTGTTAAATTGTTATTGGTAAATAATGATCAAGGCAAGTCTTTCGGTTCCTATTTTTTATGTTAAAACATAAGTAATCTTCGTGAATATTGATCTCTATAACTCACTTAGCACATATCTTTACCTTAAAATCTTGACCTGCAAAAGTGGTTATTTGCAAGAGTGAGCTCGACAGCCCAGCAAAGTCTAACAGTTTTCATGCATCACATAACACATAATAACATGCTCGATATACATCTCATTAAAGTAACATGGCATACATGCTTTTAATTCACATAGCAAATATAAAGATTGAGTTCCTTACTCAATCATCATTACTTAGCCAAAACAATGCAGTCATATATCAACTTTAACATTTCATGATTCAACATGCATAACATATCATGCAATTTAAAACAGTTCATCAAGTCCACGTAGAAAATAGGAACCGAAAGACTTGCCTTGATCGTTGTTTACCAATAACAGTTTAACAGCTTACAACTATCTGCACTTCACGTCCCCTACGCAATTATATAATCATACACATCAAATATTAGTCACATAACAACACATAGTAATTGTAATGTCTCATAAAACATAAGTAATCTTCGTGAATATAGATCTCTATAACTCACTTAGCACATATCTTTACCTTAAAATCTTGACCTGCAAAAATGGTTATTTGCAAGAGTGAGCTCGACAGCCCATCAAAGTCTAACAGTTTTCATGCATCACATAGCACATAATAACATGCTAAACATACATATCATAATAATTAAAGTAACATGGCATACATGCTTTTAATTCAAATAGCAAATATAAAGATTGAGTTCCTTACTCAATCCTCCTTATTTAACCAAAACAATACAGTCATAAATTGACTTTAACATTTCACGATTTCAACATGTATAACATATCGTGTAATTTAAAATAGTTCATCAAAATCCATACAAGTTAATCTTTCCTATTAATTAGCTTAATAAATTGTTCATCAAAGTTTTGAATAAGTATTTGTTTAATTGATTTGATGTGATTTGATTATTTATTTGTTTAATAAATAATTAATGAGTTAGTATTCTAATTTAATTTAATAATTAAGTTAGAGAGTTATAATGATTAAATAAATTATTATATTATACAATGAATTGTTATTAGAATTAATTAAATTAAGTATGAAAACTTAATTAGATAGAAGTGTGACAAATAATTATATTTATAAGTGGTTATTAAAATAAATTAAAGTAGTTTTAATTTATTTTGCCAAACAAGGCTTAAATATATTAAGTCTTTAGTTTTAAATTATTTTGCCAAACAAAGCCCTATGGCTTTTGGTTTTTAAATTTTGAATTTTTATAAATAATATATAATAAAATATATTTATAATGGATATACGCTTATTATTTTGGTAACTGATAATAGTTATGGTGATTATTAAGGCCATATCAGTTTTTAGTTTACGCATAATTGTTATCAGTTTAGTTTTACGTACAGTGTGTTTTGGCTTAAGATTAAGAAAGGAAAAAGAAAAGAAAAGTGAGAGACCAAAGAGTTTTGAGAGAAATTGTCAGAGGTCTTAGAGAGAGAAACAAGAGAAAATTATGTATTCTTCGAACTATTATCAGTGATTAAGCAAAGATTGTCTGAGCAATAAAAAGGTATGTTTATACTCTTAACAAATATGCTTTATAGTATAATTATTTAGCATCTGTGTTTCATGAAACTCAACTTCATTGTACATAAGTTTTACGAAGGTTGTCTGTAAACTATGTTTTACTAAATGATTATGAAATCATGTGTTCTGGTAATAACTAACATGTATATATGTATATATGTGTGGTATGCTAAATTACGTTCATAGAGAAAGAGAAATTAGTTTTTACAGTAAGCATTCATGTATGAAAGTGGTTTGTAGAAATATCAAAATTAGTATATGTTAATTGTGAAGTTATGAAATTCAGAGAATCATAGTCTCAAGGAATCAAATTAGTGTATAAATTTTGGTTACCATGTTCACTGTGTAAACAAACATTGATAATGGAGTTTTGGTTTTTAAAACAGTGCGTACAATGATTTAAGTTTCTAAAATTATTGTTTAGTAGTTTAAATTAGTATATACATTTGGGTAATGTGTATATGTGTAATTGGCTTAGGTTATACATGTTAATTAGTGTTAGAAATCAAGTTATTGACAGAAATTTAGATGTTCTGTTCTTCGTGGGTTGCGTTCTGCAAGTTTCGGCGCCCCAGCGCCAAAAATAGCGCCCCAGCGCCAAAAATGGAGCCCCAGCGCCAGAAATTCACGTCGCGACACTGAAATTCGCACCCCAACGCCAATTTCGTGCCCCAGCGCCACTATTTAGCTTAGTCCTCGTGCCCCAGCGCCGGATTTGTAGTCTGACATGGACAGTTTTGACCTCCTGTAGTAAAATGGTCATAACTTCCTCATACGAACTCTGATTGAGGTGATTCAAGTTGATCCGAAACGAGGACGAGTAGACCTACAACTTTTGTTCTTTAAGTGTTTCAATTTGAGGTCATAAGGATGGGTCAAAATGGTCATCTTTAGGACTGTTGTGTTTTCGAAAACAATCAGAGGGTGTCGGGCATGCACATATGCATGTGTAGTGCTCCTGACGATAAAAGATGATTTTCTAAGTTACATAACATGTGTATTAGTAAATATAATGATGCTTAACATTAATAAATAATGTATTAGATTAGTTATAGAAGCATAGTAAGCATACACAAGAGAGGCAAATCGGGCGTGTGACGAATGAACGTCGAAACGTCGTGCCAAATGTTAATGAACTTAAAAAGTCTTTCAATTCAATTGAAATGGATATTATAGGATATGGAATGGGTTTAATATAAAACCAATAAGTAGTCCTAGCAAGACTTAAGCACTTGAATGAACTGCGAATATGAAATACAGTGAGATATAAGTCGAAAAGTTAACACAATCTAATTGAATATTGTGTGCTAATTAATAGGAAAGATTATGAGTTGTGGAGTAGAGTTTGTATTACAATTACTATGTGTTGTTATGTGACTAATAGTTAATGTAAATGATTATATAAATGTGTAGGGCACGTGAAGTGCAGATATCTGTAAGATGTTAAACTGTTATTGGTAAACAACGATCAAGGCAAGTCTTTCGGTTCTTATTTTCTACGTGGACTTGATGCACTATTTTAAATTACATGATATGTTATACATGTTGAAATCGTGAAATGTTAAAGTCAATTTATGACTGTATTGTTTTGGTTAAATAAGGAGGATTGAGTAAGGAACTCAATCTTTATATTTGCTATGTAAATTAAAAGCGTGTATGCCATGTTACTTTAATTAATATGATATGTATGTTTAGCATGTTATTATGTGCTATGTGATGCATGAAGACTGTTAGACTTTGCTTGGCTGTTGAGCTCACTCTTGCAAATAACCATTTTTACAGGTCAAGATTTTAAGGTAAAGATATGTGTTAAGTGAGTTATAGAGATCTATATTCACGAAGATTACTTATGTTTTATGAGAAATGTATTTCATATTTTGAACGTAAAATGTTGTTGAATTGTAAGTTGAGTTATCCAATGTATATGGATATTTAGTTATGATGTAAGACTTTGTATAGTCATTTTGTTGTAACGATTCATGATATAAGATTGAATCAAAGAGATGTAATGTAAAGGTTGCGATTTAGGGCAAGAAAGAAGGAAATGTATAAACGTTTTAAATATTTCGCAAATTTTAGTGTTTTTAATATTGAATAATGATGTAAAATTTGAGATTTAATGTATGGTTAACGACCAAAGTTGAGATTTAACTTGTATGGATTTTGGGGGTCGTTACAATATTTAGAAGCTTTCTGCAGTTCATACAAACTCAGACGAGGGAGACTCGTGTACAAAATACATGTGAAAATGATAGCAACGCGCGGTTTATCACGGCCAAGCAGTTCAAAGAGTTGGGACCACCAGAATTCTGGGGAAAGCCGGATCCAATTAAGGCGGAGACGTGGGTTAAGCAAATTACCAAGATATTCGATGTCTTAGGATGCACGGAGGAACAGAAGGTTCCATTTGCCACCTTTATGTTCCGTAATGAGGCAAATTACTTGTGGAAATCTGTGAAGCGTACCCATCCAGCCGCACTCAGCATGTCTTGGGAGACATTTCAGAAACTTTCCAATGACAAGTACTTTCCTGAAAGTATTCGCCATATAAAGGAGGTGGAATTTATTAGACTGGAGCAGACCAACATAACGGTGTCCCAATACGAGGCAAAGTTCGCGGAGTTATCCAGGTTTGCACCTTATTTGGTGGAGAATGAGGAACGTATGACACGGATGTTTCTGAGAGGTTTGAAACCCGACATACGTCAGTATCTCATTTCTCATAAATTTTCTCTATATTCAGATGTTGTCAATAGGGCTCAATTATTAGAGCGAGATAACGAGTACGTTCAATCGAGGGACCACAACCAGGATCGTACTGGTGACAGCAGTCATCAGAGCAACGATAACCAACGGGAAAAGAAGAACACGGACAAAAGCGGTAACCACTCTGGTGGTAATCGTGGCCATAATAATAGAAGAAGCGAGTGGGGGGAAGATTTTAAAAAGAGGAAATTCAACAATGACAATGTGAAGACGTCAGCACCAGCAGCAACTGGTTCTAAGGGAAGAGAACGACCACCGGTCGTATGCTACAAATGTAGAAAAGAGGGACATATCAGCCCAAACTGTCCACAATAGTTCAAGGTATGCTATAATTGTGGAAAGGAAGGACATATCGCTCGAGATTGTACGGTAAAGAAACCAAGTCCAGTGGGGATGGTGACTCAAAAGGCTGTCCCAGAAAAGTCAAAGTCAACGGTTCCTAGAAGAGCGTTTATCGTGACTGGTCAAAATGCAAGGAACCCAAACGAGGTGATCACGGGTAAGCTGATCATAAATTCTTGCGAAGTTTATACATTACTAGATACCGGTGCTACCCATTCATTTATCTCTCCTGCTTGTGCTCAACGTTTAAACTTGACTCCAGAGAAATTAGACTTTAACCTATCTGTGGAGACTCCGTTAGGAGAAACTTTCATCACATCCACTATTTATAAATCTTGTTTAATCCAAGTTGGCACCATCACATTACCTGTTGACCTTATCTCTTTAAAGATACTTACTTTTGATGTAATTTTAGGAATTGATTGGTTAACTACTCATCATACCAAAATTAATTGTTTTCGTAAGGTTGTTAGTTTTCATATTCCTAATCAACCTGTTGTTCGAATTCAAGCAACAAAACCATTAAAATCAATCAATGTCATATCAAGTCATAAAGCTATTCATTTATTGAAAAATGGATGTCAAGCTTTCTTAGCCAATGTTATGGATTTGAATAAAGACACGTCAGATTTGAATAATATTCCTATTGTTGGTAAATTTCCTGACGTATTTCCTGAAGAACTTCCCGGTCTACTCCCGGAACGTGAAGTTAAATTCTTTATTGATCTTGAACCTAGTACAAAGCCCATTTCTAAAACCTCATATCGAATGGCTCCTATTGAACTTCAGGAGTTAAAGGTCCAACTACAGGAATTGTTGAACATCGATTTCATTCGTCCTAATACATCTCTTTGGGGTCCTCCTATTTTATTCGTAAAGAAGAAAGACGGGAGTATGTGACTTTGTATTGACTACCAGGAATTGAACCATGTCACCATCAAGAATAGGTATCCGCTACCTCGTATTGATGACCTATTTGACCAGTTACAAGGAGCACAATTCTTCTCAAAGATCGATCTTCATTCTAGATATCATCAGCTGAATATTAGAACTGAGGATATCCCAAAGACTGCCTTCAGAACTCGGTACAGGCATTATGAATTCTTAGTCATGTCTTTCGAATTGACTAATGCTAATGCGGCTTTCATGGATATGATGAACCGAGTATTCAAGGAATATTTGGATCAGTTCGTTGTTGTCTTTATTAATGACATCCTCATATATTCCAAAAGTCATGAAGATCATGAGCACAATTTGAAGCTAGTACTCCAAAAGCTTCGTGAAAACAAGCTATATGCCAAGTTGAAGAAATGCGAGTTCTGGCTTGAGGAAGTAACATTCCTTGGGCACGTGGTGTCAAAACATAGAGTATCTGTTGACCCGGCGAAGATTGAAGCAATACAAAGTTGGGAGCAACCTAAGTCGGTGACCGAAGTACGTAGCTTTCTGGGCTTAGCTGGTTATTATTGGAGATTCGTGGAAGGGTTTTCTCGAATCACTACTCCGTTAACTCAGTTGACTCGGAAAAATACAAAATTCGTATAGAGCGAGGAATGCGAAAAGAGTTTTCAAGAGCTCAAGAGAAGACTCATTTCGGTACCTGTTCTGACAATACCATCTGGTTCGGATGGACTTGTTATCTACAGCGATGCTTCGGGCAAAGGGTTAGGATGTGTTCTTATGCAACATGAAAAAGTCATAGCCTATGCCTCACGACAACTTAAAGAATATGAGAGGAATTATCCTACTCATGATCTAGAGTTGGTAGCAGTTGTTTTCGCGCTAAAGATCTGGAGGCACTATCTATATGGGGAGAAAGTGGAGATATATTCAGATCATAAAAGCCTCAAATGTTTCTTCACCCAAAAGGAACTTAACATGCAGCAACGACGTTGGCTCGAGCTGTTGAAAGATTACGACCACACTATTCAATATCATCCTGGAAAAGCGAACGTGGTAGCTGACGCGTTGAGTAGAAGATCATATACGGGAACGAGTGCGATGCTGTCAACACAAAGTCCCATTTTGGGTGATTTACAAAAGATGAAGATAGAATTCAAGACTCCAGGGACCCATGCGATGATGTCAAATATATGCATAGAACCAACTTTAATCGATAAAGTTAAGGTTGCTCAAGCCACAGACCCAGAGCTGATGCGTATAAAGAAGAAAGTACAAGAAGCTGCTATCCCAGAAGTAAGAATCGATGAAGAAGGAATACTTCGAGTCAACTCCAGACTTTGTGTTCCTAACGATTCTGACTTAAAACATAGAATCATGATGGAGGCACATAACACACCATTTGCAATTCACCCTGGAAGTACCAAAATGTATCGTGATCTTCGACATACATTTTGGTAGAACAATATGAAGAGAGAGATTGCGAAGTTTATCTCGAGGTGTTTAACTTGTCAATGTGTAAAGGCGGAGCATCAAGTGCCTAAGGGTCTATTGCAACCACTTGAGATTCCGAAATAGAAGTGAGAACACATTACCATGGATTTCATTATGGGTATTCCCACGGTTTCTCAAGGCATAAATGTTATTTGGGTTATTGTTGATAGATTAACCAAGTCTGCTCATTTCTTGCCGATACGGGAGACTTATTCCCTTGAACGTCTTGCTCGTATGTATGTAAATGAGATTGTGTGATTGCATGGCATGCCAGTATCCATAGTTTGGGATCGTGACCCAAGATTCACTTCACGATTTTGGGTTAGCTTGCAAAAAGATATGGGCACAGATTTACGATTCAGTTCGGTATACCATCCTCAAACGGACGGACAATCACAGAGGACTATTCAAAATCTTGAAGATCTATTAAGACTCTGTGTCTTAAACTTCAAAGGGAGTTGGGATAAGTATTTACCATTGGTGGTTCTCTTACAACAACAGTTATCAGGCAAGTATAAGTGTGGCTCCATTCGAAGCATTATATGGACGAAAGTGTCGCTCTCCAATATGTTGGGATGAAATGGGTGAAGCAACATTGTTGGGACCAGAGTTGGTACGTATGACTACGAAAAAGATCCAAATGATTCGACAACGTATACAAACGGCACAAGATCGACAAAAGAGTTATGCGGATCTTCATCGAAAGGACGTGGAATTTAGTATTGGGGATCATGTATTGTTACGAGTTGCTCCATGGAAGGGAGTTACAAGATTTGGAAAGAGAGGAAAGCCCAATCCATGATTTATTGGTCCATTTCAAATTCTTGACCGAGTAGGAAATGTGGCCTATAGACTCGCGTTACCTCCAAGTATGTCTTGTGTTCATAATATTTTTCATATATCTGTGCTATGTAAATATGTGAAAGACCCAAATCACGTTATTGAGTTAGAACCGGACGAGATAGTCGAAGACTTAACATAGGAAGAGGTACCTGTCAAGATCTTGGATAGAAAGGAGCATGTCCTATGCACAAAGGACATACCACAAGTCAAAGTTTTGTGGAGGAACCAAGCTATAGAGGAAATGACTTGGGAATTAGAAACGAAAATGAAAGCGAGGTATCCTCACCTTTTCGAAACACCAGGTACGTACGTAAATTTCGAGGACGAAATTTCATAAGGAGGGAAAGTTATAAGACCCCAACTTATTATAAATGAAATTAAATTTCCTCTATTTATTATTTTAAAATAGTAAGGGTTGATTTGATTAATGTGATTAGTTATGGGTACAAATGCGCAAAAATTTTTAAATAAGCAAGTGGTTATAAAATATTCATTGTTGTCGGGGAATATTCGGTTGGTCGTGGAATATTCTTACTGTCGAGGAATATTCGTATGATGGCGCAGCCTTGTGTGGGCCCCATAACGGAAAGCGATTGGATAAAAAAAATGACAAGTATAAGTTGTTTATAAATAACGGCGAAGTTGTTACCGTTAATACTGTTGAAATACTCGGTGGTTAAAACACAGTAGCACACGGTATTGCGCCAATTATTGATTCTTACGTAAGAAGACACTACTCAATAATTGTTACAGTAATTATTGTTCAATATTTTATTTTATTGATTCAATAATTATTGCATTGATATTTTATATTATTGTTATTCAATAATTGTCACTACACAATATTTTTCATTATCGGAGCAATAATTCATATTATCTGAATAATATTATTAGATAACATTATTGGTAATGTCTAGAAAGTTCTGTCTAAGGAGAAGTTTGGTCACCTAATTGCACGCCAGTAAGGAGAGATCCTTATTGGAAAGCCCCCTCTTTCTTGGGAACTACCTGGTTGTCAGTATTGTGATTCTGTAATATTATTTGTGAATAATTAATTATTGATTTATATGATGAGAAAAATATTCGTTGTATGTGGATATAGATGGAGAAAATTTTTTAATGTGACAATTGTTGAAAATTAATATTTTATCTTTTTTTGATAAAAATTCATTTAAATATATTATTATATTATAATAATATAATAATGGTGATATTTTTACAATGAATGTGGGATATATGAATAAATGAGGAGGACGAGTATTTTTGTTACTAAAAATATTTAAAATATGTTTTTCATGTTTGTGGACCCCCCATTTCTTGACTAAAAATTGATTATAGCTTGCAAAATCGTCTGTTTGTGGATTTCGGTCAATTTCTGTTTAGAATTTGGAAAAACTTTCTTTTGTAAAGTTGTAGAGAATGGAATTTCCTATGAAAAGAACACGAGGTTTGAATTTTTCTGATAAAAGGGCTATTTATTATGAATTATTGAAGTTCTAGAATAATTGATTTTTAAAGTTTTAGTTATTTTTTTTAAGAAAAACGTTTTTATTATTTTGGTGGGCCCCACAAATGTTATAAACATGCTGATTTCAGATGTCAATAGGTGGGCGTGAAATTTTTTATAATATATTAATATTTTATTAAATTTTCTACTTTGGTGTTCTAAGCATTTTCCTATAAATAGGGTGTGCTTAGGTTAGAATTGAAAATCACACCAGAAAAAAGTTTTCTCTCTCTTTCTCTCTCTATAATATCGAGCGTATTTTTGTGAGTATTTTAGTACTTTGAGAGTTGCTATACGGTGTAAGTTCCTTCAGCACTATACCCAGTATTCCTGCTAGAAGTACTGTCTTTTCTGAGGTAAGGGATATTTTTTTTTTATAAATGATATTATTTCTTTCAATATCATTACGCCAAAATATTGGTCTGAACTTTTTATCAAATTTGGAACTTTTTGTGTCGGGATTATTATTCACGTATACGGCACTATTCACGAATACGGCACTATTCACCAAAAAAAATAAATTTTTGTTTTTGTCCAAGATATCTATTATTGATACTAGCTTTGATTATATCCATGTTTTGATCATTCTTGAATTTTACTTCACAATGATTATTTATGAAGTATTTTTGAACTCGGATTGTTTAAAGTACGAATCCTTAATATTTGTTCTTTTGTTTCACTGGATTCGTTTTCTTTAAAAGATTTTTTATCATCATCAGTCCTAAATGATGATATAACTAAATATTTTTGGTATTTAGTGCAAAGATGAATGATTTTCTGACGAATATCTTTGGCCCGTAGTGTAAAGATGAATAGGTGTTTAGATGAACATGACCGACTGAAGAATATCTTTGGCCTATAGTGCAAAGATGAATATTTGATTCCAGATATATATATTGATTGATATTACACAGATAAAATATTGATGATGGACTTTTAAATTCATAGATGATAGTAGATTTTATCCTCTACTTAACTCTTCTAATAAATTATTATTTTCGCTGCGAATATTGATTTAAAATTTATTGTCTATTGTATTCTATTAGATTTTTTCCTGTTGAGGACTAACGATAATTTGTTCTATATTATCTTAGTCATAATATTCTTTACTGGGCTAGTTGAACTCACCCTTTTCCTTTTTGTTCCATTTTATTCTCAGGAGGCGAGAATGTAGCAAGTACTAGTCGGGGTATGGAATGATGATTCTAGAAGTTGTTTTAGTAGTCCTCACCATTTTTATAAAATAATGTATCAATAATTGTAATGAGGACTTATTTGAGTGTGAATATTGTTTAGATGACAATATTTGTATTTAAACTCATAGTTTATGTGTTGTATTAATAAAATTGTAGTTGTTTCTGTACCATGTATTTGATAACTTAGAATGAGTGATGTATACCTATTTTGGGGGCGTCACATTATATGTAAGCGATAACCTTGATACAATCAACGATTGATGCGGTAGAAGACGCCATACACAACTATGTATTGTTGCATGGTAAGTTGGATTTGAATCTCACAAAAAAATCGTGAACAATTCGGGAGTTCTCAAAGAACCAAAAGGAGAATAATCTCGCAAGAATTTTATTAATAATCTAAAGTTGTCTCAATTACATCAACTTAGAGACCTCTATTTATACTACTCAAAAGTAAACCTAATCCTAATAACAAAAGGAATAACTAACCATCCAATTTAAAATTGTACTTGAATTTCTAATAAAATTCTAATTACATTACTATTAGAAACTAATTTTCTAAAATTTAAGAATCTGATTGAAATTTGAAATTGAATCCCATAAAATCAGATTTAATTGCTGAGCGAATCTGGATCTGTAAATTTCTGTGTTAATTGCGTGTCCTTGTCGCATTCGGACTTCATGAATTGAAACAAAGAATCCGTGTAATATATACTTGCCAAGACCAAATGTTTAGTTCTGTGTGTGCTGCTAGGATATGATTTAAGTAGTAGAGGCCCACGTTTCCTTCCTTTGCATGTTCACGTGATAATTAACATCCTTCGCATGCCCACATGAATAAATAGGCTGCATATGTTAAGTATACTTTTGCTTACAGATGAATGGCCCACATGCTTTAAGGAGATGTTGCTGAATATGAATTAAATCAAGGATAAAGTACATATTCTATTACATTTTTAAAAATAATTACAACAATAGTGTACTCATTAAATATTTAAACAATTAATACAATTTTATATTTATTTACAATATTAGTGCAATTAGGATTCTTTAATTTAGGGAATTAGGATTCCTTAATTTAGGGATTAGTTATCCTCATGTCTTCTTCTCTCTCTCCTCATCTAGAACACCTGCATTAGTTAGTCATCACCCTTCTTCTTCGTTCAACGTATTCTATATATATATATATATATATATATATATATATATATATATATATATATATGTGTGTGTGTGTGTGTGTGTGTGTGTGTGTGTGTGTGTGTGTGTGTGTGTGTGTGTGTGTCAACGAACTGTATAAATTTTTATAACATGATTGTTGTTATACTTATGCTGGTACCGATCAATCAATCAGGGAAATGTGACTAATCTCAAGGCAAACCCATCTCAGTTTCTCTCTCTAAAATTACATAGCAATCCTTTTTTTCCTTTCCATGTCCTCCCCTCAAAATCTCACGAACAATAGAAATGGTAAGGAATTGGGTCTTTATCAAAGAAGGAAAAAATGGTTGCACCACCAACTCCAGCTGACTTAGACAATTATTCACCATCCTCAACCCTCATCTCCTTCGACCATCCAATCCCTCTACTCCGACAACCTATCCCCTCCGGCGTACCCGACAACCCATCTCTCGGACCCTTCGTGCTTGGATTCAAAGACCCGCAATCCTTGGCCTCCGCATACAAATCCTGCGAGTCCCAAATCATCCAAAAATGCGAAGCCGGCGCTCGAATCAGATGCTCCATCAGCGCAAGGCGCGGCATATTTTTTATGAATATTTAGTTACCCACAAAAATTAAAATTATTACCTTTGTACGAAGATTTGACTACCAACTGCACCATATTCATAATAATTTTATTTTTAAAATGTTATTTATAAGTTGGTAGCCAAACCTTCATAAAAAGGTAACCAATTCAGTTTTATTAGGTTACCAATTAATTATAAAAAAATTTAAGAACAGTTTTCAAGTGTTACGTGCAGATGGTATCTGAAATGCCATGTCTAAGTTTCTATTTATGTAGTTGTTAGTTACTTATAAATAACCTTTTAAAAATAAAATTATTTTGAATATGGTGCAGTTGGTAGCCAAACCTTCATACAAAGATAACCATTTTTGTTTTTGTGGGTAACCAAAATTCATAAAAAAAAAAAATTGTTCGTGATTTCCTCTTTGTTCAGCTACTCCGAATTCATTTTGGATCTATTCTTGCTGGTTTGGTAACTCCGACTTCTTCTTCTTTGATTTATTTTGGTAACTCCGACTTCTTCTTCTTCTTTTTCTTCTTCGATTTGTTTTGTTTTGGTTGTTCGTGATTTCCTCTTTGTTCGGCTACTCCAAATTCGTTTTGGATCTATTCTTGCTGGTTTGGTAACTCTGACTTTTTTTTTTCGATTTGTTTTGGTTGTTCGTGATTTCCTCTTTGTTTTGTTTTCGATTTGTTTGGTAACTCTGTTCTTGCTGGGAATTATTATGCAATTATTTTTGAATTTGAATTTGTTTTTATTGTTAGATCCAAGATATTTAAATTTGAATTATTTATTATGGCAGTTATTTCTCCTTGATTTTAGGTTTCCTTATTATTATGAATTGAATCCTATACTAATTTCCTAAATTAAGGAATCCTAATTACACTAATATTATAAATAAATATGGAAAGTGTATTAATTGTGTAAATATTTTATGAGTGCACTATTATTTTAATTACTTACTAAATGTTGTATATTATTGTAAAGAACCCTTAAATCTAATGCCCCATGTTATGTTAAGCATTTAGAATGAATGTGCTATATAGCTTAAGTATAACTTATACTGTATAAGGCGACTCACATGAAAAGTAATTTGATGTGCTTGTTGTACTTTGCATGAATCTATTAAGCTTAAACCGTGGTCCACCTCCAATTGGAAGAAGAGAATTAATTTGCATGTTGATAAATAACTTGCATGGTTGTTGATCCGTGCATGAGGTGAACAAATGAATTTTCTTGAATAATTTCCACCACAATTATTTAAAATCATTTGTCAAAATTCTAAAACTTGAGTTGAATAATTGTCATTCGATACGAGTCTAGTCATGATTGTATCATCTTCAGTGTGTTGTTTCAAGTACTGAACATCACCACATGATATAATTTACTATTGGGACGACCATGGATACATATGGCTGGGGCGGTACTCTCCACTCTCCATTAACAGTTGAAGATAATCAATGGTAATTTGGTCACTGTCAGCTCTCTGAGGCTGAACACACTACCCAAGCATAGGAAGATATGCCATTGATTGGTTTGAACGAGGGTATCGAGCCCGCAAGCTTCCAAGCCTTTGAAGTAAGCACCCCTCACTACCATTCTATTGGGGCACCGACGATGAAACCCCGAATATCCCTAAAAGTGATGACGGTTGGCCACGAAATGCTCGATCGTGGATATCAGCTTGGTCAAGGGCTGGGTAAAAATGCCCAAGGAATCAAGAACCCAATCCACACCTGCATAGTCTGGAAAGGTATGGTTAGACTACACCGGTGGTTTCAAACACCGTAATCCCCACAAGAAGATTACAAACCACAGACTAATTTCTTTCATACCAAACCTCACTGAGGCGGGCTTCAAAGAACCCAACAAAGAGATATCAAAGAAAAAAGTTTCTCTCTCTAACCTCGTTTGCATGTTGATAAATAACTTGTATGGTTGCTGATCCGTGCATGAGGTGAGCAAATGAATTTCCTTGAACAATTTCCACCACAATTATTTAAAATTATTTGTCGAAATTCTAAAATTTGAGTTGAATAATTGTCATTCGATACGAGTCTGGTCAGGATTGTATCATCTTCAGTGTGTTGTTTCAAGTACTGAACATCATCACATGATATAATTTACTGTTGGGACGACCATGGATACATATGGCTGGGGCGGTACTCTCCACTCTCCATTAACAGTTGAAGGTAATCAATGGTAATTTGGTCACTGTCAGCTCTAAGGCTGAACACACTACCTAAGCACAGGAAGATATGTCATTGAATGGTTTGAACGAGGGTATTGAGCCCGCAAGCTTCCAAGCCTTTGAAGTAAGCACCCCTCACTACCATTTTGTTGGGGAACCAACGATGAAACCCCGAATATCCCTAAAAGTGATGACGGTTGGCCACGAAATGCTCGATCGTGGATATCAGCTGGGTCAAGGGCTGGGTAAAAATTCCTAAGGAATCAAGAACCCAATCCACACCTGCACAGTCTGGAAAGGTCTGGTTAGGCTACACTGGTGGTTTCAAACACCGTAATCCCCATAAGAGGATTGCAAACCACAGACTAATTTGTTGGGTTCTTTACAGAAATATACAACAATTAGAAAGTAATTACACCATTAGTGCATAAAAAAATAATTACAAAAATAATATAATTTCTCATATTTATTTACAATATTAGTGCAATTAGGATTCCTTAATTTAGGAAATTAGTATAGGATTCAATTCATAATAATAAGGAAACCTAAAATCAAGGAGAAATAACTGTCATAATTAATAATTCAAATTCAAATATCTTAGATCTAACAACAAAAATAAATTCAAATTCAAATATTCAAAGTTTGGCAACGACATCTTCCTCCTCCCCTTTGCCGGTCATCTTCCTCCTCCCTTCGTCGGTGAGACCCAATTTCATGTCCAAAAGAAAATAAGAACACTGCATAAGAAAGAGAGAGATAAGAGAGTGATGTGTAATGTAATGTTGATAACCAAACCTTCTTAAAAAAGGTAACCAAACTTTTATACCAAGGTAACTAAACCTTTATAGCAAGGTAACCAATCTACCTCCATACCTACAGTATGATTTGGTTACCTTGGTCTGAAAGTTTGGCAACCAACTGCATAAAGTTTGGCTACCAACTGCATCACATTCAAAATATATTGGTAACCTAATAACACTAAATTGGTTACCTTG
This sequence comes from Panax notoginseng, assembly GCA_016801055.1. Lineage (NCBI taxonomy): Eukaryota > Viridiplantae > Streptophyta > Magnoliopsida > Apiales > Araliaceae > Panax > Panax notoginseng. Next base: position 122,539,644 of record CM029013.1, read on the forward strand.
GTATGAATGTTTGGCTACCAACTGCACTATAAAAAAATTATCAAAAAAAGCCTTCCTTTTAGCCGACTGAAAATATCAAACTCTTTTCAAAGTCTGCTTGCTTTTTACAAATAAGCCTCAGAACTCAAAAGTTGCTGTGTTTTCAGAATTAATCTCGCTTTTTCTCTCTCCAACTTCATGTCTTCCTCCATAAAATTCGGTGACTGGCGACCCACAAAACCAAACTAAATGGGTGGACCACCGCCAGAAATTCATTGGATCGGGGCAGAGTGAGACGCCCCCAAATTCAGGTACTTGAAATCCGAACTCGGTGCTTCACGATACCATTTCTATGAGCAGAATCATACAATAATAATAACAATAATATAGATACCAAATTTAATTTACATATGCATCAGAGTCAAATCCCAGGTACGAGACCTTTAAACCTTCATTACATCATAGATAATAAATAACATTATCTTAATAAGCTTTAACTATTACACAAAATATTATAAAATTCATTCGAACAGCTTTCCTTTCCTCTTGTTCTTGCCTGAGCCCTTGGGTTATTCATACTTAGCTGAAAACATTTAAATTTAAAGCAAGAATGAGCATTTAATTGCCCAGCAAGTAATAACAAATATATATATTAGCTGGAAGAATTAAATGTTTTCTTTGAATGACACTTCTACAACGAATCAACAGTTGTGAAGTAAGCTGAATCAATAATAACAACAATTCACTTCTATATAAAATTTTTGAAACTACGTACTGACTATAACTGGAGATCAGTCAAGAGAATATGAACATGGTTTTCTATTTTTGAAAAAGTTAAACAGAACTTCATCTGTAAACCGTTATAACTTACAGGCACGGGGGTGATCAGCCCGTTATGCCCTGTATTGATCAATACTACTTGCAAGAACGATATCATCGTTCACTCTATCCACCTTAGGTGCACAAAAGTTTTTCCATGTTCGGGATGTTCATACTTAGTCGGGAATCCGAACCAAAATAATCTGCACTACTACAAAACAGTAAATAGACAACGCAGAAAAAACGTTGTGGTTTTATTTAGCAAAACGTCGTGGTTAAGGGTGTCATCTATTTTACACCCTTACACAACGTTTTTAAAACGTTGTAGTTAAGCACATTAGACAACATTTTTTAAGAAAAAATCGTTGTAGATTTATTTTTCATAAATTAGCATATGCTTGAAAACGTTGTAGAAAGTATGATTCCACAACGTTTTCTGGCTAAAAATGGTGTACTTTAAATGTATCAGACAACGTTTAGACACATTTACACAACGTTTTTAAAATGTTGTAGATAAAAAAAAAGAAAAAAAAAGTTGTGGTTCGCCTACATTACTAATGCACCTGCCAGAGCCAGTATTAGGATAACTTCAGATTGAACAACAAGAGTGTGAGGAACACTGACAAGCTTACTTGTTGATAAAGTTGGATGCATTTGACCATAGAAAAAGGACTGCCAGAGCCAGTATTAGGATATGTCATACTAAAATATAACCCTCTTGGTTCATAGAATATCTTTATACCAATAAGCACGGAACTATCATTTTATGCATATAGGAACCGATTCTAATATAAATTAGCCTGTTCATAAAAATTTTAAAAATAATTTTCTCTAGGTGGAGGAGGCCCAGAATTCACTCTCAATGCTCTTCCCTTAACTTCCTGCCAAATGCCACAATTTTTTGTTTGGATGTAAAAACCCACTTATCAATCATTGACTTTAGCATATAAGCACAAATTGCACACATCAATTGACATAAGCTAAAATTGATGTTAAGATTCAGACTCAAGAAAGGAAAGAGCACACATTTCAGAAAACTGGAAGACCATGCATCAATATAGATTTGTATACCTAGACATGTGTTTTCCAGAATTTTCAAGAGCTCCGCTTGCTGCTGCTAGAATCTGCTTCCTCTTTTCTTCTTGCTCTCCTGTTCTAATATTTGAAGAAAACCTGTCATAACAATATTTTGCACCAGATCCTGACGGAAAGAGAACACCATGTAAAAATAAGAAAAATACACATAATAAATTACAAAGTATTAGTGGTTTTTCCAGCTAGAGCTTCAGAAAATTAAATCTATCCCCACCTCCTGCAATCATCCGGCTATATCAAGAGCAAGTCTCTCTAAATCCTTAACGTGGTAGAGTTTGCCATGTGATGACAAAAAAAGAGAGAGTCCAAATTGGCAGTAATTGCCAACTAAAACCATTGATATTCCCACCTACTAATGATGTAAGTACCAGTTCCCCATCCCCCCCCCACCCCCCGGGAAAAAAAGAGTAATAAAAATTATAAAGTTGCTTTCATCTCTGATAAGTCAAAATTCGAAAGGTATAATCAGATGCACACACTATGCTACTGCCCATTTCAATCCACTTCTATGTTTAACACGAAACTAATTCCTACCTGCTCACGAAATCTAATTGGATCCGGTTCCATGGAATCCAAAACATTGTACTTTTCGCAGCTTGTTGCAGAGTGACCAGTAACCTGTTTCATCAAAAATAAAATGTAAGATCCATTTTATCAAATTATCAAATATATATATAAAAAAAAGCCCCGACACATGACTTGTTGCAGCCACAAGCCAAGGGGAAAAGACTGGCACTTCTAATAACCTTTTTTCTCTAGAATTTCTATCCTCTTTTCCAACAGTAAGACCCGATAAACTAGCAGCACTCGTAGCTGGATTCCTAGCAACGTCAACCAGCTGTTGTAGCGACTCTGGAGATCCAGGCCTTGCTGCAAGCTGCAGTTAAAAGTCATTAGATTGTAAAAATAAAAATACAGACAAATTTGAAAACATAATGAATAGAACAAACCTTCGCCAGTGCATCAACAAGATGATGTAGTTCTGATATGACTTTTGAATCGTTAACCACCAAAGTTTGAATGAGGCAAATCGCAAACTCCGTGGCAGCCTCTACACAATATATGCAACTAGTTGGTGCTATAAATATATACAATGAATATGTAGGAAAGAAGTATTTGATACTTGTACATACTGTTCCTTCCTGCATCAAGAAATAAAAAATATCTAGAATCAGTTTTCAATTCCAAAAAATAAAAAATCAGGCACCTTTGCAAAAATTCTAACTACTATATACAACATTGATACAAGTTACTAGCTTTGTGTGCATTTATGTATGTAAGAAATAAAAGCTTATGCTATTGAAGTGCCTCAGTAAGTGACATGTTGCTCACAGTATCTCCACTGATAAGAATAAAATCTCCATGTATCTTCACAGGCAATAGAGTAAAAAAATATAGTTAGAAAAAAAAGTTAAAATAGATAAGAAGAAAACTGAAATGAAAATGTCATATGAGAATAGAAAATTGAAATGAAAATGTCATAAGATCATAAACAGACACCCCTATTATAAAAATCAGTAAACAAATAATAAAGAACCAAACTTTAAAAATGATCATTTCACAAACAAAACAGAAAAAATAATATGAACGTGCTAAACTTAGCTCATTACCATTTCGTTACGGAAGGATTATTCCCTTACATCTCTAATAACCCATCGAAAACAATAATACAGAGATCGAATTAACGTTGTCAACCAAAGTAGGAAAAGTTTATGAATATACATTGTTTATAGGAGAAGTTTCAACCACAGTAGGTAATTCCACAATAGAAGAATGGGAAGCACGGGTACTTACAGTAGATAGCACAGTACCATGAGATTTCGGAATAGAAGAATGGGAAGCACGGGTACTTACACGAGAAAGGGTTTTACCCATAGAAGATTTTAGTTTGAGTTTCTTACTCTGAGATGAAACCCCCAAATCGGCATCCAACTTTTCTGATTTCAATTCAAGCGCCAGCTAGCATGTGTAGCCACAAGTGATGCATCTTCCTTGCGAATGGGTTGTCGTCCTGTGTTGAAAGTACGCCATCCACAGTAGGGTTATCGCAAGCGCTTCTAGGGTTATTGGAATTGGGGTTGTTGCGAGTGAAGTCGGCGACCCGACTCAACTTGTCGGACCGAGAAAAGGGAGCGAAGGGAAAGTTGACGGAGTGGTTGGGGAGGAGAGAAGTGTTGGTTCCGGCGTAGGGTTCAACCGGTCCCCAGCCGTCAGGGTTGAAGGGGACGGCGCCGATTTCAAAGTTGTTTTCCGATCTGATTGAGGTGAGATAGTGAAGATGAGTGAGAGATAGGGGAGGGTATAGATTGGGATTTGGGAGAACTGCTTCAGATGTTGGAATCCAACTGGGAGGCAAGGCCGCAAGGAGAAGGGTTTTCAATTTCAAGTAAAAAGCGCGTTTTATTTTAAGCTCTGTCAAAATATTAAGCTCCGTGTTTTTTAGATAGACAACATTTTTAAAAAAAAACGTTATCTAGTTAAAATTAAAAAAGCCCTTTTAAATAGATAACGTTTTTGCATATATATCTACAACGTTTTTTTTAAAAACGTTGTGAATAAAAATACCACAACGTTTTTATAAAAAACGTTGTGGTTTAAGTGTTGTCTATTTACTATTTTGTAGTAGTGCTGGTTGGATATAATAAAGTTCTATCATGATCAACAATATTTGTGTCTAGTTGGATCAAGTAGCTTAGAAAGCTTTTAATTAATGTATACATACCAAAAATCAATATGTATGTATCAACATGTGATTACATACAATGATTATCCAAGTAAGGACACTTGTATAACCATATTTAGAAACTAACGAAAAGAATAAATATCTGGATTATGCACTAATACTGTGTTGATAAACCATGATCGAATAATTTAAGAACTTGTATGAATATGAATAATTGGATACATAATCAATAACAATAAAGTTAATAATCCGGCACCATAATATGATTCTGAAACTTTCTTACTCATGTTCATTGCATAAAGTAAATACAAAGTTAGGATACTTACACAATGTAAAGAATAGTTCAGATACTTGACTGAGCTGCTGCTTACAGTAACGCAATTTAGTTCTATCTTTTATATCAAAATCTATCATTAAAAAGATCATTCGTTCAATTAGAATAATATATCATATCACATAGTACTGCTATTTGCAGTCAACACATAAACTAATCATATTGTCACTTAAGTTTAACAGTTATTGGGTCATAAACAGACACATATCTAATCAAATTATATAAGTCTAGATCAATTTCTGAAACATGTCGGTCTACCGACGATTTTATTGGGTAATTATCAAGTCTAAGACTCTATCCAGTAATTCCATAACTGTAAATATCAGTCATATTATTTTTAAATGACTTATAATAATTTTTAAACATTTATTATAATTTATCATGAATTTTCAAACATCAGAATCATTATTAAATGATTTAAATATTAACTAATTCTATTATCATTAATATTTAATTAATATTAAATTATTAATGAAACCATTGCCAAAATATTAAAGTTATTTATAATAACTCAAAATATCTTTAAAGTATTAATATTACCCTTAAATGATTTTTAAAATATTTAAAATCATTTTTAAATAATTACCATTAATATTTAATTATTTAAATATTATTCATCAAAATATTAAAAGTCATTAGTTATAACTTAAAATATTTTTAATCCATTTATATCCTTTTTAAATAATTTTTTTAAATTAATAAAACCATTTTTAATTTATTTATTCAATATAATTATTAAATAAATCAAATATCATTAATATAAAATTATTAATAAAATTTACCTTTAAATATCAAAAGTTATATTTTATAACTTAAAATCTTTTTAAACTATTTATTTTCATTTAAAATAATTTTTATAATATTAAAATCATTTTTAATTAATTTCTTTAATATAATTACTAAATCAATCTATTATCATTAATATTAAATAATTAATGAAACTTATCTTAAAATATTAAAAGTTATGTTTTATAACTTAAAATATTATTAAATACCTTATTATCATTTAAAATAATTTTTAATATAATAAAATCATTTTTAATTAATTTATTTAATGCATTTATTAAATAAAGTAATTATCAATAATATTCAAATAAATACTAATATTTATGAAAAATATGTCAAATTATTAAAAGTTAATTTTTATAACTTCAAATAATTTTTAAAATAATTTTTGTAATTTTCAGAATTTATTTACTATTTTTAAATGATTTTTAGAAATTAAATTAATTCATTTTTGATAAGTCTGTCGCTAAAGCCCTTTGGCTACAATAAGTGTCGCCTTAGGTGTTCTTGAGAAACCCAGGTGTTCATACTCAGTGTTCGAGTTAGTTTGTTTGACCAGCAATCATTCTCTGTATAAGTTGTTTCTGGACGTGCTAATGGCTAGATTTTGTAGTACTAATGTAATTCTTCATGATCCAACTATAATCATGGCCAAACAACATCACAATCTCTCGTTATAAAGCTTAGAAATTACTGTCAGGCGGTTCTTCAAGTTTCTGGGCTGCCCAGAATTTTAAGGTCATGGCCGGTCAACGCACTTTGAGGCTTTATATCTATTAATATGTTCATGTATTTGGTAGTTTAGACGTCGGGCGGTGTAGAGTAACTAACAAAGAACATGATTCAAGCCATGTTCAAGTCTAAAAATAATTAATCAAAAAGATCTGGGCTCAACAAGTTCTTATCAGAACGTTTCTGAGTTTTCCCAGAAACCCAGTAGTCCGAGTGGACACTTTCAAGTTCAAATCAATCTTAGTTCTGATAATGATTTTGGTAGTTTTATAGTTCTTATAAGTAGTATACATGACAAAGAACAACTAGATATCAAGATCTCAGTCTAACAATATCCAAAACTCCAGTTTTAATCCGGTTAAACTATGTCAGAATGTTTGTTCTAACTGTTTCTAGGTTTTTCCAGAAACGTAAAAACAGTGCGAGTGGTCTACTTTGACCACCTGCTACGATCTACCTATTGTTTATTTACACAATCTAAAGATATGGAATCAAAGAACATATAACAGGCTACAAGTGAGATACAACAACAATCATCAAAAGACATCAAATCTGTCAGATCTGGGCCGTTCAAAATGTTGTCAGACACAATTTTTAACTTTATGGGTTGCCCAGATTTGGCCCGGTCATGCTCGGTCAATGGGTTTTGACCGATTATAACTTATAATCTACACATCCAATGACCCTGATTCCACTTGCAGATTAAAGACCACATATCAGACTACAGTATCAAACACTTAAACCACAAAAACACATAACATACAAGGATCTATGAGGACTGACATTTGACTGTCAGACTCAAAAATAAAAATTTCTAGATTTTTAAAAACTCTAGATTTGAGCGTATAGATGTTATGGATCTAACATCTATCAACTCATATCATCATTATACACCATAAACAACATATTTTAACAATAAATTATAACATCTAACATGTAGATCAAGATCAAATTTCTTTTTAGGGTTCATACCTTTAAGTGAGCAAATTTGATTTCTATTGTAAAGCCCCCAAATCCGGGTACTTGAAACCCGAACTCGGTGCTTCACGATACCATTTCTATAAGCGGAATAATACTAATACTAATAATAATAATAATAATAATAATAATAATAATAATAATAATAATAATAATAATAGATCAACTTAATTTACATGATTATCAGAGTCCAGCTCCCAAGTACGTAACCTTTAATATATTCCTTACATAACATGATAGATAATATATATATATATATATATATATATATATATATATATATATATATATATCATTTTCTTAATAATAATATCAAACTATTATATAAACTACCACAAATCTTATTTGGTTAGCTTTCATTTTTCTTTGTTTCTGCATGAGCTTTCTGGTTCTTCACACTTGGCTGAAAACATTTAAATTAAGCAAGGATGAGCATTTGAGTGCCCAGCAAGTAATAACAATTATATATATATATATATATATATATATATATATATATATATATATATATATATAAGCTGAAAGAATTTAAATGTTTTCTTTATACTATCATTCTACAATATATCAATAGTTGTGAAGTAATCTGTACCGATAATAATAACACAACAACCCTCTTTCAAATTTTTTGAAACTACGTAATGACTATAACTAGGGTTAAGGTGACATACTATGAACATTATTTTTATTTTCAAAAAGGTTAAACGGAAATTCATCTGTAAACCGTCATAACTTACGGGCACGGGGGTGATCAGCCCGTTGTACCCTGCATTGATCAATACTACATGCAAGAACGAGGGTATCGTTCACACTGTCCGCCTTGAGCGCATAAAAGTTTTCCCGTGTAGGGATGTTCATACTTGTCTGGGTTCCAAATCAAAGGTTTTAACTTGTTCAACAATAATCTATAATTCAACATATATATATATATATATATATATATATATATATATATATATATATATATATATATATATATATATATATATATATATATATATATATATATACGGGTAATTGACAAAGGTGTATCAACATGTGATTAAATACAATGATTATCCACGTGGGGACACTTGTATAACCATTTATAGAAATTAACGAACATAATATATAGCTGAATTACTATATACTAACATGTTAATAATCAATGAGTGTATATAATATAGGGTTAATAATCTGTACAGTAATAATATAAATTTAGAAACATTCTTACTCATGTCCATTGCATAAAGGAAATGCAAAGGTAAGATACTTTCCTGATACGCTGCTTACAGTTCGTAACTTAGTTCTATCTTTTATATCACGACCTATCATTAATCAGATCATTCGTTCGATTAGAACAATATATCTCAACACATAATACAACTTATTGCAGTCAGCACATAACCTAATCACATTGTCACATATGTTTAACAACCATTGAATCACAAATAAATGCATATCTAATTAAATTATCTAAGTCCAGATCAATTTTTAAAACATGTCGGTCTACCGACGACCTTATCGGGTAATTATCGAGTCTAAGACTCTATTCTGTAACTCAATATCAGTCATATAATTTTTAAATGAATTAATATAATTTTAAGACATTTATTATAATTTATCATGAATTTTCAAACATCGGAATCATTATTAAATGATTTAAATATTAAACAATTCTATTATCATTAATATTTAATTAATATTAAACTATTAACGAAATTATTTTCAAAATATTAAAGTTATTTATAATAACTCAAAATACTTTCAAAGTATTAATATTATCCTTAAATGAATTTTAAAATCTTTAAAATTATTTTTAAATAATTATCATTAATATTTAAATATTAATGTACTATTTATCAAAATATTAAAAGTCATTAATTATAACTTAAAATATTTTTAATTCATTCATATCCTTTTTAAATGATTTTTAAATTAATAAAACCATTTTTAAATTATTTATTTAATATAATTATTAAATAAATTTAATATCATTAATAATAAATTAATAATTATTAATATTAAATTATTAATGAAATTATCCTTTAAATATTAAAAGTTATATTTTATAACTTAAAATATCTTTAAACACTTTATTTTCATTTAAAATAATTTTTATAATATTAAAATCATTTTTTAACTAAATTATTTGACATAATTATTAAATAACTTTAATATCATTAATAATAATTAATTAATGAAATTTATCTTTAAATATTAAAAGTTATATTTTATAACTTAAAATATTTTTAAATACCTTATTATTATTTAAAATAATTTTTAATATAATAAAATTATTTTTAATTAATTCATTTAATTCATTTAGTAAATAACTTAATGATCATTAATATTAAATAATTAATGAAATTTGCTTTAAAATATTAAAAGTTATATTTTATAACTTAAAATATTTTTAAATAACTTATTATCATTTAAAATAATTTTTAATAGAATAAAATCATTTTTAATTAATTTATTTAATGCATTTAACAAATAAATTAATTATCAATAATATTTAAATAAATACTAATATTTATGAAAAATATTTCAAATTATTAATATTTAATTTTTATAACTTAAAAATAATTTTTAAAATTATTTTTGTAATTTTCAGAAATTAATTATTATTTTTAAATAATTTTCAGAATTTAAATAATTAATTTTAATAAAAGTGTCGCTAAAGACTGCCTATAGCGACAGAACCGTCGCTATAGGTGTTCTTCGTGTTCATGGCCGAACCCAGAAATACAAGTCAGTTTGCCAGGTACTACGTTTGACCAACAATTAATCTTCACACAAAATGTTTCTAGACATGTTGTTAATTAGATCATGTAGTACTCATACAAGACTACACAATCCAACAATAAGAATGATCATAATATGCATAACCAACGAGATCTAGAGCCTTGAACAAGCTGTTCTTCATTTTCTGGGTTACCCAGAAATGAAGAACAGTTAGACAAGCCATATTTGGGCTTCCACAACTTGCAATCCGTGTAATCTTTTAGTGATATAAAGCTTTCAGGTTGTAGACCACATGTAGTACTATAGTTCTATGTCATAAAATAGCATTAACATCAACAGAATCAACATTTATGATCCGGTCAAACTATGTCAGTCGACATGTTCATATGTTTTCTAGGTTACCCAGAAAACAGAGAACATGCTCGAGTTGCTTGGTTTGACCGTCCACTACAATCACCCAGTCTAATTATTAGGAGAGTTTAAGGCATAAACATGGAGTTCATAAACCAAACTACAATCTAGATGCAACAACAGAACCAAAACATCAACACACTGACAGATCCAAGGACGTAAACTGGATGTCAGAGTATTCTGTATAGCATCTGGGTTACCCAGATTTCATCTGGTCATACCCGGTCAACGGGTTTTGACCAAGAATAACTTACGATCTAGACATGTAATCACAGTGGTTTCACTTCCAGATTAAAGAACACATTACAAGTTACATATAACAACTTAAAAACAACAAAACTCGTAAATGAGTAAGGATCTGTGGCCACTGACATTCGTTGTCAAACCACAGATTGAACTTTTTCCAGATTTTGTAAAGTGCTAGATCTGAGCATATAGATGTTATGGATCGAACATCTATTAACCCAGATCACTTAATTAGACTCCATACTACATATTTAACACATCAAACTAACATCTAAAAACAGAATTAATTGAGAGATTTTCGAATAGGGTTTTATACCTTTATGAACCAATCCTTGAATCTAAGCTTCTGATTTGGTTATGATGTTCGTGGGGCTTGATTTATGACTGATATATGAAGGAAATTTCTAAGGTTTGGGGTTGAGAGAGAATGGTTGAGGGTTTTGTGCAAAATGAGGCTAACAATGCACTTTTTCTCTCTTCAATCTATATATATATATGATCTTGGGTGCATGTATTGTTGGTAAAGGTGGCTTGTTGCTGATTATTAGAGAGCACATAGGGTTGTTGGTTTGGTGAACAACTTCACCAAATGTCAAAACCTATAAGCTAGCTTCATTAATGTACAAAGGGCAATATGGTCAAATGGATTTCCAATTTAATGGCTTAAATGTAATCTTGTCAAACCCTTAGGGTTTAACCCTAAGGTTTAGTATATAGCATTTACAAGATTTAGCAATTAAGTTTTGAAAAATATAAAGTTTTAGTTTCAAAAATTAATTTCTAAAAATTACAAAATTAAGGTTTTCTTAATTAGATTAGGTTTCTAAATACATTATACAAGAACATTAGGGTTTAATATCACTAATTATAATTAACTTTGCTAATTTAGCAATTAGGGTTTATAATTAGTAATTAGGTTTTAAAATTACTAATTAGGGTTACTAAATATAGAAATTAGGGTTTCTAGTTTAGTAATTAGGATTTAACAATTTAGGGTTTCCATAATTAACAATTGTAATTCTAATACTTGATAATTAAACACATTATCACAGTTACCAATTAATCTTGAACTCTAATTTGAGTTTCAAATTAGGGTTTAACATTTAAAATTAGGGTTTTTAATAACTTAGGGATTTCTAAAAATTATTTAGGGTTTCTGAATTTTTTCAATCTAAATGTTAATTAGGGTTGACCGACGATGATCAAATCATTATATAATACACATCATAAATCATATAACACAGTTATATAACAATCTTGAATTTTTTATTTAAATTAAAAAATAGGGTTAAACAAATTAATGCTAGGGTTTGGTCATAATACACCATAATTGACCAACCATCCTCAATACGTACATACAGTACATATTTATAGCACTGAAAAATTAAAATATAATTAATATTATATTATTATTCTCATTCTTTGCTCAAAATCCAAAATTATGGTTTGGATTCCATATCTGATTTATTCTCCCATATTTAACCTTAATAATTAAGGTAAAATAATTAACTTAATAATCTGTACAAAAATTCATATAATAAAATAATTATTATAATTATTCTAAGAAAATTATTTCATATATTATTTAAATAATATATAACTATATTTTCATGGAAAATAATTAAATAAAACCTTTCTACCATAAAATTAATTATTATAAGAATATACTTTATAATAATCAATAATTCTAAAATAAAATTATTTATAAATATTCATGTAATAAATATATTTTTATTTATCACATAAATACATATACACAATATCTTGTACAAATCCTCATCCTTAAAATAAAAAAAAAATTATACGCAAAATTTCTGATTTAATTATATAGAAAATATCGGGTTGTTACATTCACCCTCCCTTATAAAGATTTCGTCCCCGGAATCACCATTTTAAAACCTACACATACATGGGTACATAGCATACACAATCATTGCAAGTAGATCTCGATCATAATTTGATCGAACTGATCTTTAACTATTCACATAAAGCTTGTCTTTCTGATTAAACGGAAATTTAATTTCTAAAAGAACTCAAATTCCTCCCTCAAATTTTCTTTATAAAATAATTTACTATATATAGGAAAATCATGTAAAAGAAAATAAAAGTTATACGAATAATACATGGAATCCCATTGCCAGCTACCATCGCGTCCTGGACAGTCATGTTGTAGACCCTTGCGGTTGATTTTGTTGGCTTGTTTGACGAAGTCGGTCCTGTGATTGCTAAAGTCCCGCTGCCGGTGCCAGTATTCACACTTCCTGCCTCCATCCTCTTTTTTGGACAATCCTTCACCTTGTGCTCAGTCGATCCACACAGAAAACACCCACTGCTCATTCTTGGATTGGGGCAGTTGGAAGAGATATGGCCCTCCTGCCCGCACTTATAGCAAACAAATTTCCCCTTCAAACATTCCCCAGAGTGGTTCTTTTCACAAGTCTTACATTGCACAGCTGGCTTCTTAACTCCTTCCTGCTTTTTCTGAACATTCCCAAAATTATTCACCTTCCTCTTTCCATCTCCACTCCTGCTCCCACTATTAATTCCTACCTTCTCAGCTCCTTCTACCTTACCCTTATTCTTTCTCTCCTTGTTGTAGAAGCTCATGGCCTCACTTCCCTCCTCAGCAATAATTGCCTTCTCCATGAGTGCTGCAAATGTAGGGATCTGCAACACTACCACCTTGTTGTAGAGCCAGTGTTTTAATCCCAGCTCAAACCTTCTCGCTTTTCTAGCCTCCATATTAACTTGATGCGGAGCAAACCTAGCTAACTCATTAAATTTGGCGGCATATTTGGACACCGTCATATTCTCCTACTTCAATTCTAAAAATTTCTCCTCCATCCTAGTCTGCATACTAGGTGAAAAATAGTTTTCAAAAAATAAAGTTTTGAACCTATCCCAAGTTATCACACCTCGCCTGATTCGCTTCCCACCAAAAATTTGCCTCACCCTTCATCATGTAGGTGGCAAAAGCAGTCTTCTTCCCCTCAGCTACCCTAGCTATCACGAATGCTTTTTTAATTTCTTTAACCCAAGTCTGGGCTTCCACAGGGTCAGTTGTACCTTTGAATTCTAGCGGTCCTACAGCCTTAAAATCCTTGAAGTTCGCTAAGCGATTATCCGACTGATTCCCAGCGACTGGTATTCCTTGCTGCATAGCTTGTGCTACCATGTTGGCAAAATGTTGCATGGGTCTGCTTGTTGTCCCTCAACGTTATTGACAGATTCTTCTGACCTTTGATTTCGAGTTCGACGTCTTGGCGGCATTATCTGTTTAGATAAAATCATAAATTTAACTTACATTCTAAACCTTATCGCATAAGTTTAATATTTTAAACTTGTCTCATTTCTCAAACATAGATTCATATTCATTTAGTGAATATTTTACATAACATAGCACATAATGCTTTAAACATCAGCTATCCCTTTGTGACCACACAAGTCGGGATTTACAAACTTGGTCATTACAAAAGTTTTAGAATATTACATTACACAGACATACTAAACACACATATTACATTAAACACACCTACACAACAGAACCTATACTACCTATTTATTACACCTTTTTCCATAGACAACCTTTTGCCTAATGATCTTCCATTCCACAGATAAAACATGCTCCTGGTTTGTAGTCAGGACAATACAGAGTGGTATGTCCTTTATAACCGCAAAGGTAACATTCTTTTCCCTTTCTTCTTATCGAATTTTCCTAAGTCATGGTCTTCTATCTTTCTTTTTCCCTTCTTACTTGGAGCTGCACACGATGTGTTACTTGTAGCTCCCATTTGATCAATTTGGATTTTAAGCTTATCTTGTTCTTCCATTGTTTCTATTAACGCCTGACGCAATTGACTATTTAACAGCTTTTCTATTTCCCACAGCCTTTCCAGAGAAGAAACCTTGTTCCTCAGATCCTGCATCTCCGTTGATGCTTGATCAGCTTCAACTTTAGCGCCTGAATCACTATCTGTCAGCTCCACCATCTCCAGATCCGGTACTACGTTTTCTACAATAACCACATCGTCAGAGTTGTTTTCATCATGAGCCTCTATTTCAGCTATTGGCTTCGATATCAGCTCGGGTGTATGGATTCGATCCTTCTTCATGCTATAAGCATATAACAAGCCTTTTCCATCAGACATCTACACACATAAATTTTCCTGATTAGTATATAGTATATACACACAGTAATTAAGAGTTTTATATAAGTTATCTTTTATGTTGTTTGACGATGAATTTATTCAATTCATCTCTTTTTAAACTCTATATGAGTTATTTATATTTTCAATGTTTCCCTCTGTTCTAAGGTTATAGCCTAAGGTCTAGCCAACCTAAGGTTTTCAACCCTAAGCTCTGATACCAACCTATAAAGCCCCCAAATTCGGATACTTAAAACCCGAACTCGGTGCTTCACGATACCATTTCTATGAGCAGAATAATACTAATAATAATAATAATAATAGTAATAATAATAATAATAATATAAAGATCAACTTAATTTACATGATTATCAGAGTCCAGCTCCCAAGTACGTAACCTTTAATACATTCCTTACATAACATGATAGATTATATATATATATATATATATATATATATATATATATATATATATATATATATATATATATATATATCATTGTCTTAATAATAATATCAAACTATTACATAACTACCACAAATCTTATTTGATTACCTTTCCTTTTTCCTTTGTTTCTGCATGACTTTTCTGGTTCTTCACACTTGGCTGAAAATATTTAAATTAAGCAAGGATGAGCATTTGAGTGCCCAACAAGTAATAATAATAATTATATATATATATATATATATATATATATATATATATATATATATATATAAGCTGAAAGAATTTAAATATTTTCGTTATACTTCTACAACAAATCAATAGTTGTGAAGTAATCTGTACCGATAATAATAACACAACAAACCCTCTTTCAAATTTTTTGAAACTACGTAATGACTATAACAAGGGTTAAGGTGACATACTATGAACATTATTATCATTTTCGAAAAGGTTATACAGAAATTCATCTACAAACAGTCATACCTTACGGGCACGGTGTGACGCCCCCAAAATTAGGTATACATCACCCATCTTGGGTCGTCAGATACATGGTACAGAATACAAATGCAACTTACTAATACAACTGTCGTGTACAATACAACAAAACATAATTGTGAGTTTGAATACAATTATTATCTACTAGAGACTATACAAACTCAAAAGGAGTCCTCATTACAATTATTGTCACGCTATTTAACAGAATAGTGAGGACTACTAATACTATCATCCGGTCCATCACTCCGTTCCCCGACTCGTCCCAACTATATTCTCATTTTCTGAAGAGAGCAGTGAAAGAAAGGGTGAGCTAAACTAGCCCAGTAAGAAATATATTGACTAAGATAATGCAGAATAAATTATCATTAGCCTTCAACAGTGTTAAACTGATAAAATATAACGAACATCAAGTTTAACTGCAGCAGAACAAGCAATCTATTAAACGAGTCAAGTAGAAAATAAAATCTACTATCTTCTATGATTTAAAAGGTTTTTCAACACTGTTATTGCTGGGACTCAGCTTAATAAAATAATCCACATCATCGAATCACCCCTGCACTACGGCCAAGGATATTCTTTAGTATAACGACCACAATTATCCATGCACTACGGGCCAAGAATATTTATGTACTCATTAATGGTCATGATCATGCCAACAATTGTCCATCAATGCACTACGGGCCAATGAGGACTTTTGTCACATCATTTGTAACATTGCGGTCATGATTATACCGAATAATCCCTGGTCATAATCATACCAAGTCCATCTATGCACTACAGGCCACAGATGACTTTCAACATTTTATAAACATGAGGATGATGACAATGATATAAGAATTCAATAAAACAAGTTTAAGAATTAATTTATCCAAGAATTAACAACGTCCAAATTGTCAACATGATACTGCTTTGTGGAGTAAAATTCAAGAATGCTTAGAATAATATTTTCATAAAAAGATACTGGATGAAACGCAATTATCAAGGATATTCCACTAATTTCATGGAGTATAGAAGTTAAAACTTAACCAACTGAGTATAATAAAGAATGGAATAACAAAAGAAATAGCCCGGCATGCGATAGACCGCACAGACAGGTTATTCTAACAGAATAATAAATAATGGAACCAGGTCCGGCGTAAACGCACCGACAGGATATTCTGACAGAATAATAAATAATAGAACCAGGTCCGGCGTAAAAGCACAGACAGGATATTCCGACAGAATAATAAATAATGGAACCAGGTCCGGTGTAAAACACACAGACAGGATGTTCCAACAGAATAATAACAAGACGGAACCAGGTCCGGTGTAAAACACACATACAAGATGTTCCAACAGAATAATAGAAGAATGTCACCAAGTATAGGGTAGACCGCGTATACAGGTTATTCCAACAGAATAATAAGAAATGGAATAATAAAAGTTCTCTTCATAAATAAGAAAGAATAACACCCCTTACCGTTTTAAAGAAGAACTGAAATAAGAAAGTAGTTAAGTAGCAGAATATTTTTCTTCTCTCTCTCTATAGTTTCTCTCTATAGTTTCTCTTTCTAGAGTTCAGTGAATTCGTAAGAAATAATGAAGGAATGAGCTGCTATTTATAGAAGAATGGACTGCATAGTAACTAATCTATGAACGGTCCAGATTGATTTACTTTAATCTGGCGGTCCATAATTAAAGAAAAATCTTTTAAATAAAATATAATATATTCTATTTATAGAATAACTTTAATAAAGTATTCTGTTTTATATAAAAAGATGTTTCTGTTTTATTACGTTAATAATACGAATAAAACAAAACTTCATTATCGCTAAATAATTCATATTATTAACTGACAATAATTGAATCAAACTGAGTGACTTCTCACATAAGCATTAATAATCAATACCGTGTGCTACTATGCAACCACACGTATTACTGTACTTTTACTACCGAGTAGTTCAACAGTATCAATGGTAAAACTTCCGCCGTTATTTTTAATAAAATATTTTTGTCGTTTTCTCAATCCGACAATAATTCTGTTGTGGGGTCCACCAATGATTGTGTCGTTGTACGAATATTCCCTGTTAAAACGAATATTCTCCGACCAATCGAATATTATATAACAACTTGCGTACTTTGTAAAATTTATAAATATTACCCACAACTATAATATTATATCAAATTAACTCCATAATATTCAAAAATGATAATTATAGAAAATTCATCTTTATTTATAAAAGTTGGGGTCTTACAACCTCCCCTTCTTATGAAATTTCGCCCTCGAAATTAGGGTACGTACCTGGTATGTCGAAGAGATAAGGATACCCTGATTTCATTTCAGATTCTAACTCCCAAGTCATTTCCTCAACATCATGGTTTTTCCACAAAACTTTGACTTGAGGTATAACCTTGGAGCGTAGAATATGTTCCTTCTTATCCAATATTTGAACAGGAACTTCTTCATACGTCAAATCTTCCGCTATTTCGTCCGGTTCTAACTCAATAATGTGGTTCGGGTCTTCCACATATTTACGTAACATGGATATGTGAAAAACGTTATGAACACGAGACATACTTGGCGGTAAAGCGAGTCTATAAGCCACAGTTCCTACTCGATCAAGGATTAAAAATGGACTGATGAATCGAGGATTGAGCTTTCCTCTCTTTCCAAATTTCGTAACTCCTTTCCATAGAGCAACACGTAAGAACACATGATCTCCTATATCAAATTCCACGTCCTTTCGATGAAGATCAGCATAACTCTTTTGTCGATCTTGTGAGGTTTTTATACGTTGTCAGATCGTTTGAATCTTTTCTGTAGTCATACGTACTAACTCCGGTCCCAACAACGTTGCTTCACCCACCTCATCCCAGTATACTGGAGAACGACATTTTCTTCCATACAATGCTTCGAATGGAGCCATGCTAATACTTGCTTGATAACTGTTGTTGTAGGAAAACTCCACCAATGGTAAGAACTTGTCCCAACTTCCCTTGAAATCAAGGACACAGAGTCTTAATAGATCTTCAAGAATTTGAATAGTCCTCTCTGATTTTCAGTCCGTCTAAGGATGATATACCGAACTAAATCATAAATCTGTGCCCATAGCTTTTTGTAAACTAACCCAAAATCGTGAAGTGAATCTTGGGTCTCAATCAGAAACTATAGATACTGGCATACCATGCAGTCTTACAAACTCGTTTATGTACATACGAGCAAGATGTTCAAGTGTATAAGTTTCTCGTATTGGTAACAAATGAGCAGACTTGGTCAATCTATCAACAATGACCCAAATCGCATCTATACCTTGAGAAACCTTAGGAAGACCGGTAACGAAATCCATGGTAATGTGCTCCCACTTCTATTCTAGAATTTCAAGTGGTTGCAATGGACCTTTTGGTACTTGATGCTCCGCTTTGACTCGTTGACAAGTTAGACACCTTGAGATAAACAGCGTTATCTCTCTCTTCATATTGCTCCACCAAAATGTATGACGAAGATCATGATACATTTTGGTACTTCCAGGATGGATTACAAACGGTGTGTTGTGCGCCTCCATCATGATTGCATACTTTAAATCAGGGTTGTTAGGAACACAAAGTCTGGAGTTGACTCGAAGTATTCCTTCTTCATCGATTCTTGCTTCCGGCATAGCACCTTCTTGGACTTTCTTCCTCATATGCATCAGCTCCAGGTCTGTAGCTTGAGCAGTTTTAACTTTATCGATTAAAGTTGGTTCTACTCGTATATTCGCCATCATCACATGGGTCCCTGGAGTCTTTAACTCTATCTCTATCCTTTGCAAGTCACACAAAATGGGCCTTTGTGTTGACAATATCACACTCGTACTTGCATATGATCTTCTACTCAATGCGTCAGCTACCACGTTCGTTTTTCCAGGATGGTATTGAATGGTATGATCATAATCTTTCAACAGTTCAAGCCAACATCGTTGTCGCATGTTGAGTTCCTTTTAAGTGAAGAAATATTTGAGGCTTTTATGATCCGTAAAGATCTCCACCTTCTCCCCATACAAGTAATGCCTCCAAATTTTAAGTGCAAAGACAACAGCTGCCAACTCTAGATCATGAGTAGGATAATTCCTCTCATATTCCTTAAGTTGTCTTGATGCATAGGCTATGACTTTTTCATATTGCATGAGAACGCATCCCAACCCTTTGCTCGAAGCATCACTGTAGATGACAAATCCCTCCGAGCCAGATGGTATTATTAGAGCAGGTGCTGAAATGAGTCTCCTCTTGAGTTCTTGAAAACTCTTCTCACATTCTTCGCTCCAATCGAACTTTGTATCTTTCGAGTCAGCTGAGTTAATGGAGTAGCAATTCGAGAAAATCCTTCCACGAATCTCCGATAATAACCAGCTAAACCAAGAAAGCTACGTACTTCGGTCACTGATTTAGGTTGCTCCTAGCTTTGAATAGCTTCAATCTTTGCCGGGTTAACAGATATTCCACGACTTGATACTACGTGTCCAAGGAATGCTACCTCCTCCAGCCAGAACTCGCATTTCTTCAACTTGACATAAAGCTTGTATTCACGAAGCTTTTGGAGTACCAGCCTCAAGTGTTGCTCATGATCTTCACGGCTTTTGGAATAAATAAGGATGTCATCAATAAAGACGACCACAAAGTGATCCAAATATTCCTTGAATACCCGGTTCATCGTATCCATGAAGGCAGCAGGAGCATTAGTTAATCCAAAGGACATAACTAAGAATTCATAATGCCCGTACCGAGTTCTGAAAGCCGTCTTTGGAATATCCTCAGTTCTAACCTTCAGTTGATGATATCCAGAACGAAGATCGATCTTTGAAAAGAATTGTGCTCCTTACAATTGGTCAAACAGGTCATCAATACGTGGCAATGGGTACCTGTTTTTGATGGTGACATGATTCAACTCCCGATAATCAATAAAAAGTCGCACACTTCCATCTTTCTTCTTTACGAAAAGAACAGGAGCACCCCAAGGAGAAGTACTAGGACGAATAAAGCCAATGTCTAACAATTCTTGCAGTTGGATCTTTAACTCCTGAAGTTCAATAGGAGCCATTCGATATGGAGCTTTGGAAATGGGTTTTGTACCGGGTTCAAGGTCGATACAAAATTCAATTTCACGCTCTGGGGGTAAGCCAGGAAGTTCTTCAGGGAATACGTCAGGGAATTTATTAACAATAGAAATATCATTCAAAACTAACGTATTTTTGTTTAGATCCGTGACATGAGCTAAGAAATCTTGACATCCGTTTTTTAATAAACGAATAGTTTTATGGCTTGAGATGACAGCGATTGATTTTAATGGTTTGGTTGCTTGAATTCG
Source organism: Panax notoginseng (assembly GCA_016801055.1). Taxonomy (NCBI): domain Eukaryota; kingdom Viridiplantae; phylum Streptophyta; class Magnoliopsida; order Apiales; family Araliaceae; genus Panax; species Panax notoginseng. The sequence continues at coordinate 122,560,836 of CM029013.1, forward strand.
CATAATAGGTCGATTAGGAATATGAAAGCTAACAACCTTATGAAAACAATTAATTTTTGCATGATGAGTAGTTAACCAATCAATCCCTAGAATCACGTCAAATGCAAGTATTTTTAATGAAATAAGATCGACAGGTAATGTGTGGGTACCAACTTGAACCAAACAAGACTTATAAACCGTGGATGTAATGAAGGTTTCTCCTAATGGAGTTTCAACAGATAAGTCAAAATCTAATTTCTCCGGAGTCAAATTTAATCGATGAGCGCAAGTAGGAGAAATAAAAGACTGGGTAGAACCGGTATCAAATAAAGTATAGACTTCGATAGAGTTTATGATAAGCTTACCCGTGATGACCTCATTCGGGTTCCTTGCTTTCTGGGAGGTCACAACAAACGCTCTCCCTTGCACTACCGGTTTTGACTTTTCTGGGACGGCCTTTGGTGTCTCCATCCTAGCTGAACTTGTTTTTGGTAAATGACAAAATTGACCTAAATGACCTTCTCTTCCACAATTATAACATGCTTTAGACGGCATCGCGCAGTTTGGACTGATGTGCCCCTCCCCTCCGCATTTGAAACATATGATAGGTGGTCGTTCTCCTTCCTTAACAACGGGTGTTGGTGTTGACGTCTTTCCATCATTGTTGAATCTCCTCTTCTTGAAATGACCATTCTTATTGTTTTGGCCCTGATTACCACCGAAGTGGTTACCATTTCTGGCCTGTTGATTTCCTCCACGCTTGTTGTCACCGCTTCGATGACTGCTCTCACTGGTATTATCATTTTGTCGACTGCTCTCTTTTGGTTGCGTTGACTCATTATCGCGCTCCACTAACTGAGCCCTATTCACAACATCTGAATACAAACACAGTTTATGAGAAATAAGATGTTGACGTATCTTAGGTTTCAAACCTCGCAAAAACATTCGCATCATTCGCTCTTCATTATCCACCAAGTGGGATACAAACCGGGACAACTTAGCAAATTTAGCCTCATACTGCGACACGGTCATATTATTCTGCTCTAATTTGATGAACTCCACCTCCTTCATGTGACGAACACTTTCGGGGAAGTATTTGTCATTGAACAGCTCTTGGAACTTCTCCCAAGACATCTTCAGTGCGGCAGGTTGAGTACGCTTAATCGATTCCCACCAGTAATCTGCCTCTCCTCGCAACATAAAGGCGGTAAAGGGAACCTTTTCCTCCTCAGAGCATCTCAAGACATCAAATATCTTGGTGATCTGCTTTATCCATGTTTTCGCTATAAGTGGTTTTGGCTCTCCCTTAAACTCCGGTGGTCCCAGCTCCTTGAACTGTTTAGCGGTGACCGTCCGAGAGTTTTCAGTATTTCCACCTACATTTTGGACAGGAGCCACTCTCGCCTGCTGTTGCATGAACTGCATAAAGCTTCTGAACATTCCATCATTCATCATCTGGTCAGTGTTGTTATTTGCATGGGGATTGTCACCTTCCTGATGCACATTATCCTGATCATTGATATGTGGTGAATCAATAGTCGCCTGTGCTCCAGTGCTATTCTCAACATTCTCAGATGCCATTTTTAGATAATGCCACAAAAGTTAATTGATATGTCATATATTATCATTATATTCTGACCGACCAATTAAATATCATGCAAATAAACTTAGGTAGGTCATACTAGCGAAGGAATTCTCCGTCTCTCCCCTCCTAGTTCTATTCTCACATCTTAGCCAGGGATCATATCCCTAAGCTTTGATACCAACTGTGACGCCCCCAAAATTAGGTATACATCACCCATCTTGGGTCGTCAGATACATGGTACAGAATACAAATACAACTTACTAATACAACTGTCGTGTACAATACGACAAAACATAACTGTGAGTTTGAATACAATTATTGTCTACTAGAGACTATACAAACTCAAAAGGAGTCCTCATTACAATTATTGTCACACTATTTAACAGAATAGTGAGGACTACTAATACTATCATCCGGTCCATCACTCCGTTCCCCGACTCGTCCTAGCTATATTCTCATTTTCTGAATAGAACAGTGAAAGAAAGGGTGAGCTCAACTAGCCCAGTAAGAAATATTTTGACCAAGATAATGCAGAATAAATTATCATTAGCCTTCAACAGTGTTAAACTGATAAAATATAACGAACATCAAGTTTAACTGCAGCAGAACAAGCAATCTATTAAACGAGTCAAGTAGAAAATAAAATCTACTATCTTCTATGATTTAAAAGGTTTTTCAACACTGTTATTGCTGGGACTCAGCTTAATAAAATAATCCACATCATCGAATCACCCCTGCACTACGGCCAAGGATATTCTTTAGTATCACGACCACAATTATCCATGCACTACGGGCCAAGAATATTTGTGTACTCATTAATGGTCATGATCATGCAACCAACTGTCCATCAATGCATTACGGGCCAATGAGAACTTTTACCACATCATTTGTAACATTACGGTCATGATTATACCGAATAATCCCTGGTCATAATCATACCAAGTCCATCTATGCACTACAGGCCACAGATGACTTTCAACATTTTATAAACATGAGGATGATGACAATGATATAAGAATTCAATAAAACAAGTTCAAGAATTAATTTATCCAAGAATTAACAACGTCCAAATTGTCAATATGATACTGCTTTGTGGAGTAAAATTCAAGAATTCTTAGAATAATATTTTCATGAAAAGATATTGGATGAAACGCAATTATCAAGGATATTCCACTAATTTCATGCAGTATAGAAGTTAAAACTTAACCAACTGAGTATAATAAAGAATGGAATAACAAAAGAAATCACCCGGCATGCGATAGACCGCACAGACAGGTTATTCTAACAGAATAATAAATAATGGAACCAGGTCTAGCGTAAACGCACAGACAGGATATTCCGAAAGAATAATAAATAATGGAACCAGGTCCGGCATAAACGCACAGACAGGATATTCCGACAGAATAATAAATAATAGAACCAGATCCGGTGTAAAACACACAGACAGGATATTGCAACAGAATAATAACAAGACGGAACCATGTCCGGTATAAAACACACAGACAGGATGTTCCAACAGAATAATAATAAAAACGGAACCAGGTCCGATGTAAAACATAAAGACAGAATGTTCCAACAGAATAATAGAAGAATGTCACCAAGTATAGGGTAAACCGCGTATACAGGTTATTCCAACAGAATAATAAGAAATGGAATAACAAAAGTTCTCTTCATGAATAAGAAAGAATAACATCCCTTGCCGTTTTAAAGAAGAACTGAAATAAGGAAGTAGTTAAGTAGCAGAATACTTTTCTTCTCTCTCTATAGTTTCTCTCTATAGTTTCTCTCTCTAGAGTTCAATGAATTCGTAAGAAATAATGAAGGAATGAGCTGTTATTTATAGAAGAATGGACTGCATAGTAACTAATCCATGAACGGTCCAGATTGATTTACTTTAATCTGACGGTCCATAATTAAAGAAAAATCTTTTAAATAAAATATAATATATTCTATTTATAGAATAACTTTAATAAAGTATTCTGTTTTATATAAAAAGATGTTTATGTTTTATTACGTTAATAATACGAATAAAACAAAACTTCATTATCGCTAAATAATTCATATTATTAACTGACAATAATTGAATCAAACTGAGTGGCTTCTCACATAAGCATTAATAATCAATACTGTGTGCTACTATGCAACCACACGCATTACTGTACTTTTACAACCGGGTAGTTCAACAGTATCAATGGTAAAACTTCCGCCGTTATTTTTAATAAAATATTTTTGTCGTTTTCCCAATCCGACAATAATTCCGTTGTGGGGTCCACTAATGATTGTGTCGTTGTACGAATATTCTCTGTTAAAACGAATATTCCCCGACCAATCGAATATTATATAACAATTTGCGTACTTTGTAAAATTTATAAATATTACTCACAACTATAACATTATATCAAATTAACTCTATAATATTCAAAAATGATAATTATAGAAAATTTATCTTTATTTGTAAAAGTTGGGGTCTTACACACGGGGGTGATCGGCCCGTTGTACCCTGCATTGATCAATACTACATTCAAGAACTGTAACAACCCGATATTTTCTATATAAATAAATAAGCAATTTTGCGTATAATTTTTTTTTTATTTTAAAGATAAGGATTTGTACAAGATATTGTGAATATGTATTTATGTGATAAATAAAAATATATTTATTACATGAATATTTACAAATGATTTTATTTTAGAATTATTGATTATTATAAAGTATATTCTTATAATAATTAATATTGTAGCAGAAATATTTTTATTAATTATTTTCCATTAATATATAATCATATATTATTTAAATAATATATGGAGTGATTTTTTAGAATAATTATAATAATTATTTTATTATATGAATTTTAGTACAGATTATTAAGTTAATTATTTTACCTTAATTATTAAGATTAAATATGGAAGAATAAATTACCTATGGAATCCAAACCCTAATTTTAAATTTTTATCAAGGAATTAGAATAATAAGATAATATTAATTATATTTTAATTTTTTAGTGCTATAAATAGGTACTGTATGTACGTATTGATGATGGTTGGTCAATTATGGTGTATAATTTCAAAACCCTAATATTAATTGGTTAAACACTAGTTTTATTGGGGGGAAACCCTAATTTAAAAATCAATTGTCAGTTTAAGAATGTTATATATGTTTTATGTTGTGTATTAAATGATTAATTAGGTAAAACCCTAATTATAGGAAACTCTAAATTGTAAATTAGAAACCCTAATTGTAAATTAGTAACCCTAATTTGCTAAATTGGTAACCCTAATTGTTAATTACAAGCTAAATGCTAATTAGTGGTCATTAAAATCCTAATGTTAATGTATAATGTAATTAGAAAATTTAACACGATTAAGAAACCCTAATTTGCAAAAATTAGAAACTAATATTATTTTTATTTTTATGCAAACCCTAATTAGTAATTTTAAAAACCTAATTACTAATTATAAACCCTAATTGTTTAATGATCAAGGTTAATTATGATTAGTAAATTGTAAACACAAGTGTTCAAGTAATAGAACTAGAAAACTAATTATATTTAGTAAACTCTAATTTATATTTTTGGAAACTAAATTGTTATTTATTTTTAAATCCTAATTTTGGAAATCCTAAAATTTTGCTTTTAAAACCTAAAATGGTTCAAACCCTAAATCCTAATCCAAATCCTAAACCCTAAGGGTTTGACAAGTTACTAAAGTGCCATTAAATTGGAAAAAAATCAAAAGACATTTTTACCCTTAGTTGTATTATTTGAGCTTGCTTGCAAATCTTTCCAAGATGGGAGTTGGTAACCTAATGTGTTGACATTGTGACTAACAAATAATCAGCAACAAGCCACCTTTACCAGCCATGTGCATTATAACAATATATATATATATTGGAGAGAGAAAATAATTCATTTATTAGCTTATTTTTGCAAAACTCTCATCCTTAAGCCTCTCTCTCTAAAACCCACGAGATTTGGTAGTATATCAGTCACATAATCAAGCCCCACGAACAGCGTAACCAAATCAGAAGCACAAAATCAAAAATTGATCAAAGAAGGTATAAAACCCTAGCAAGATTTCTGTCCATAAATCTGTTGTTTGATGTTACTTTTTTCTGTTAAACATGTTAGATATAGTGTATAATGATGATCTGGGTTGCTAGATGTTTGATCCATAACATCTAGAGGCTCGGATTTGACATTTTACAAAATCTGGAAAAAGATTCAACAGTCGTCTGGCAATGAATGCCAATGGCCATAGATCTCAGTATGTTTTGTGTTTTTGTTGTTTTAATGTTTGATCATGTAGTATGTTATATGGACTTTGCTATGGACTTGAAATCAGGCTTAGATCATGTCCAGAACAAAAGTTATTTAAGGTCAAACTCAGTTGACCGAGCATGACCAAGAGTTTCTGTGACGCCCCCAAATTCGGGTATCTTCTAACCCGACAGATGGTGCTCCACTGTACTAACATCCATACAATCATTCCATTGAATTACAACAAAATGAGAGTAATTACTATATTCTCATCAAAATCAAAGTATAATCGTTCCCAGGTTCATAAACCGGTTACATCGTTCATTGTTCATAATGTATAATACATACAAACTTACTAAACTATTACACACTGTCTAAGCATCCATCTTAGCCTTGCCTTTATCTCTCTTAGAACTCTCAGTTCGTTCGGCTTTAGCTGCAAACATATGGTTTAAGCAAGAATGAACATAACTAGCTCAGCAAGTCTTAACAACGAGTCACATGACTATCACATGAACAATTTCATGCTTTATTCACATAAAAGAACAATTAACTACGAAGCACTATGAAATATTTGACTAGTACCTCTCATGTCATAACAACAATTCCAAAGTATATATATAATAGCTTAGGAATTCTGAACCGGTCGATAGACCATGAACAGTAACTTTCAGTTTTCATACTTGAAAAGGAGTCCACAGCACTTAGGTCGTTCATCCGTATAACTTACGAGTACATCTGGGTGATCAGCCCATAGTACCCTATGTTGATCAACACTACATTCATTAAACGTATTTACATTTAATATTTTTGGCAAACTCGCGTGCCCATCGAATAATCGATGAAAAATCCTTTTGTTTGTTCATAGACAAACCTTACCTTCACGCCCGTACCAATTTCTTGGCATAGGATAGCGTTAACATTTCTATATAGAATGACATGTATGATAATCAATCTATATATTACGAATAGTCTAGCCGAGTTAAAAGTTGGCATCGACCCTTTCTTTGAAACAAGTCTTGCAATTCAGTTCAACGAATCACATAAAAACTTGGCTAACATGGAAGTTAGACAAGTGTTAAGAAGACTTTCCTTTCAGCGTCTTCAGATAACTTACTTGACTGACCACAGCCTTTACAGAATCTATATGATATATTCACATAGCACACTGTAATTAGCTATCAAACAACTATTCACATTGTTTCTATCACATAACATACCACATTAGGTCATGAGCGAACATACATGGTTCCTAATGAATCTTACCCTTCTTCTCAATCTAATTATTTATTAGATTGTTTATTATTGGTTCCGGCTTGCCGTTTATAACCAACTTCTTTCTCTTCTATGTTGTAAGTGGATTTACTTCATTAATACCACTCGTTTTGAGTTAATCACCTTTCCTCACGTCTTACCAACGTTCTTACATTATCAATCGAAATTCAATCGTTTATTGGCTAAGTATACTTATTGCATACCGTTCACATTCACGTAATATTCAACAACTTTTAGTTGTAACTCTCAACGTTATTGTCATCATCGAAGATGCTACTTTAAGTTAATTATTTCATCATCAATTAATTATCTTTCATCTGGTATACTTAATCATGCTCATTTCATTAATAAAGTCAAATCGACTTTCCATGCTTCGTTACGGCTCATTAACGTTCTTACGTTATTAACCAACTTTCGATCATCGTTGGTGAACTACCAACGTTGAACATCATTCACAGTTTCTTATTACCCTCTTACGTTCTTCATTTAATTATGGTTAAACCATACATAAACTTCTATCATTCTCTATCCGACTCACACTCGGACTTTCTTTAATCTCATTACCAGTTGTTACGGCTTTCCTTGATAATTCATATCTTACTTACTACCTTCGTCAACGTCTAAGTCATACAACTAGGGTATACTTAGAACGTTCGTCCAACACGAATACGATTCACGAGGATCGTTATGTATTTAACATTAACTTGATCGTCTCTTAATCTTTCATTCAACCTTCACTCAAGGTTTCAATCGTTTTCATCGTTTATTCAACCCATGAACCCCATGTTCATTATTCTTCCTTTATGTCGAAGACATACCGTTCGTTGTATGCTAAGACCGATCGTTCATCGCAACAACATTGCGTTCACAGCGTCTAAATGCTTTACCTTCATCTCTCATTACTATGACATAACATCGGAATGTTATTCATTACCTTATCACTCAACGTCTAAGGAATTACAATCATAGTAATCCCTCATGTTCGTTTGTCGCGACTACAGTCTCCGGATATCGGTTACGTAATCTAACGCTTACATTCTCCGTCTTTTAATCACGTTAAATCTTTTCGTTCAACATTTGCTAAAGGTTTAAAACACTTGACTAAGTGTTACATTACGTGAACTATATGTTCATACTTCTTTCTTGCACATCCCCCAGTATCTGAGAAATAAAATTCTCATTTCTGGGCATGGCCTTGCACCGGCGCTGTGGCGCCATCCTTCCCTCTCTCTCTCGCGATGCGGCGCGACCTACTTCTATCTCCTCCCTTGGTCTGGCGCTGCGGCGCCAAACCCTTCATTATTTTTCGCGTTGCGGCGCCACTTAACAGCACCTGAAGCCCGATTTCACGCTGCGGCACCACTTCTCGGTGCTGCGGCGCGAATCTTAAACCCTAGAAAATTTTTCTAAGTGTTGAATCAAGTTTTGAGATGCTTACTTTGCGATCTCATAACTCCTTCGTTATAACTCGGAACGAGGTCGTTCCAAAGCCATTCTCTTCGTTATCTCCCATACTTTAACACCCATCAAGTAGAAATTCGATCTAAACTCATTAACATGCCATTCAATTGGCTTAAACTTCACTCTTCGTTCATTTTACGCTTTTAACGTTCTTCGCTCGTTCGTCCGTAATTCGGTCATCCGAACTCGGAACTCGATCGTTCTTGAGTCCACGACTCACGTTTTCTACATTCTCTTACATTCTTATGAAATCCTACACGTCCGGGTTCATTTACTAACTTTCAAATTCTCGCTCGTCTTTTACGAAAATTTTGCCATAACTTCGTTATAGCTCAATTTTAATCTGTTCTTCATAAACGTTTCTAACGCTCCTAACCAAGCAAGAAGCAACTAACTTATACACGATGGTTTTAAACTTGTCCATCAACAACATTTACACTACGATGGTTTTAAATTTGTCCAACAACAATATTCTACTTGTTCTTCGCGTGTTCTTCGCGTTCTTCGTTCGTTCTTCGTTTTAATCGATATTTTGGATTATGATTCTACTTTTTCTTGGAATTTGATGTTATAGAACATCATTCCTTACTAATTTGACATACTCATTCATAAGATTCATTCGTATCGCTCAAAATCCTTACGAATCTTTTACATCCTTAAGAAATTTATAAACTACATTTCTTATTCTTATTTCTTTGTTTTCTCATGATTTCAACCATATGAAATCATTCTTAACTTCTTTTACTTCTTATTCTCTTTAAGCTATATTTTAAACATAGAAAACTTAAAGAAAAATATTAGAAGAAATTAGGGTTCGGATTACCGTTCTTCGTTAATCCTCTTCCGTTATACAAAGCCGGCGATTCGCTAGCTATTCTATTTCACGATCACTTTTGATCCGATCGTTCAAGCTCACGCTTTTCCTCTTCTTCTCCCAACCGAGCTCTCTCTATCTCTCTCAAGTGTAGGATTTTCAAAATCCTAGAAAATGAAATTCTAGGTTTCTATTTATAGAAAAACCAAAGCTAAGGCAATTTGGTCATTTCGCCCTTAACCTCCTTACTATTCCAAGCTTTGCCACCAAGTTTACCTGCTCTCCAAATAAATTACTTGGTCACCACATTAATTACTTGGTTGCTACTTAACTTAGCCATTAAGTATACTTGATTAGCACAACACTTGCTCATCACTTCATTATCTTGGTTACCAAGACTAACCACATGATCATGGGTTGCCCCATGGATCACCCTAAGCCATTGAATTATGGCTTGGGCTTAGGTTTAATTAACCTACTTAATTAATTGGGCTTAACTTCACAAATCATTGGGCTTGACATAATCCAAGTCCAATTGGATTCTACAAAGTTCATGAACATAAAGTCCATTAAGACTTAACGCATTCTACGATCGTATTCTACACATTCCTTTATCGTAATCGCGTCTTCTCTTCGTATATTGTTTCGTACAATATTCGTATTATACGTCGTACTAATCTTCTTTCTATACTCGTATAATAACTAGTATCATACTCGTATTTCTCACGCATAATAACCCTAGTTATTATACATGCTCATTACATTCGCGGAACTCACTTTCCCTAACCCTTAGGTTTTGAGTCCGCAGGCGAAAACTTTGTTTTTCCCATAACTGAAAAATTATTGAATATTCCATCACGTCTCAAGATTTCACGCAATCAATAACTTCTCGGAATTTCAAAATAAATCTCCGAGCAGAAACGGGTGAATAGTGCCTATTTCGCCTTTTTCCCCAGAAATATTTTTGTTCCCGGAAAACTTTTATTTTCGTCTTGGAAATTCAAACACTTTAATTCTACCACGTAGCCAAAATACTAATGTTCTGACATATCTAGGTCATATAACGACCTTCGATTAGCTTGCTCCATAAATAATCAATTAAATTCATTTAATAAAAATAAAAATTTAATTCTCAAAAATTCGATTTTCTCGGGCGTTACAATTTCTGGGCAGCCCAGAAACTCAAGAACACGGTTTGACAAGCTTTTCTGTGGCTTCGATCTTGCTTCTGTTTGTTGTTTTGTTGTTGTTGTTATAATAGAATCGTAATATGTTATATGAACTACATATGTATTCCTGTAAATCACCTAAATGATTAACAGAGAAGAAGTAGTGGATTGGTCAAACCAATTAGAAGATCATGAAATCGATTTTCTGGGCAACCCAGAAAACTGATAATCATGTCTTCTGACATGGTTTGACCGGACCGGATCTAATCATTGTAATGTTGTTATGTGTGTTTTAGATGATATATTTCTTCACTTACATTCTGGCTACACACTGCATGCATTATCTCACACAAACAGTACAAGAATCACTAGTTATAGGAGCCCAAAGTAAGGCCATTGAACTGTTCTTCATTTCTGGGTAACCCAGAAATGAAGAACAGCTCTGACAGGTACTTTGGAGGCTTAGATCTCCTTTGTTCGTTGCTGTTTGATCTTATTGATTGTTGAAGCTTGTACTATGGTGTTAGTCTTACAAGTTATGACCAGAATCATATCCAGAAACCTAGCGATCTAAGATCTATACTTGGTCAAACCCACTCACTCGGTAACTGACTTGGTGTTCTGGGTTTTGGCCAAGAACATGAAGAACACCTATAGCGACGGTTCTGTCGTTATAGGCGGTCTTTTGCGACAGTTTATTTATAAAAACTATATTTTGATTAAATAATTATAGAAAATTAGTTTTTAATTATTAAAAATATAAAATAAATTATAAAAAATTATTTTAAGGTCTGAAAATTAGTTTTTAATTATTTTTAATATATTTCATAAATATTTAATATTTTTGAAATATTAAAAGTATTTAATTTATTTAATTATTGTATTAAATAAATTATTTAAAAATAATTTTAATACTTAAAAAATTATTTAAAATTATATTATGATATAAGAAAATATTTTAAGTTATTTTTAATGACTTTGAATATTTTGTGATGAAATTCATTAATAAATTAATATTAATGATATTTAAGTTATTTAATAAATGAATTAAATTAATTAATTAAAAATAATTTTGTTATATTAAAAATCATTTTAAATAATAATAAGGTATTTAAAAATATTTTAAGTTATAAGGTATAACTTTCAATATTTAAAGGTAAAATTCATTAATTAATTATTATTAATGATATTAAAGTTATTTAATAATTATATTAAATAATTTAGTTTAAAATGATTTTAATATTATAAAAATCATTTTAAATAAAAATAAAGTGTTTAAAGATATTTTAAGTTATAAAATATAACTTTTAATATTTAAAGGATAATTTTATTAATAATTTAATATTAATGATATTAATTTAATATTAATGATATTAAATTTATTTAATAATTATATTAAATAAATAGTTTAAAAATGGTTTTATTAATTTAAAAATTATTTAAAATGGATATAAATGAATTAAAAATATTTTAAGTTATAATTAATGGCTTTTAATATTTTGATAAATGGTACATTAATATTTAAATATTAATGGTAATTATTTAAAAATAATTTTAAATGTTTTAAAAATTATTTAAGGGTAATATAAATGTTTTAAAAATATTTGAGTTATTTTAAATAACTTAATATTTTTGTCAATAGTTTCATTAATAGTTTAATAGTAATTAAATATTGATGATAATAGAATTGTTTGATATTTAAATTATTTAATAATGATTCCGATGTTTGAAAATTCATGATAAATTATAATAAATGTTTAAAAATTATTATAACTCATTTAAAAATAATATGACTGATACTTGAAGATATTAAGTTACAGAATAGAGTCTTAGACTCGATAATTACCCGATAAAGTTGTCGGTACATCGACATATTTCAAAAATTGATCTGAACTTAGATAATTTGATTTGATAAGTGTTTATTTGTGATTCAATGATTGTTAAACATATGTGATAATGTGATTAGGTAATGTGCTGACTGCAATAAGCAATATTATGTGTTGAAATATGTCATTCTAATCAGTAAAATGATCTTATTACTGATAGGTGTTATATAAAAGATAAAACTAAGTTGTAAATTGTAATCAGCGCATCAGGCAAGTATCTTACCTTTGCATTTTCTTTATGCAATGGACATGAGTAAGAATGTTTCTAAATTATATTATTATTGTACATATTATTAACCCTATATTATATACGTTCATCGCTTATCAACATGTTAGTATATGGTAATTCAAATATATATTCTGTTCGTTAATTTTTATAAATGGTTCATTGTATTTAATCACATGTTGATACACCTTTGTCAATTACCCATATATATATATATATATATATATATATATATATATATATATATATATGGTGAATTATAGATTATTGTTGAACAAGATAAAACCTTTGATTTGGAACCCAGGCAAGTATGAACATCCCTACACGGGAAAACTTTTATGCGCACAAGGCGGACAGAGTGAATGATACCCTCGTTCTTGCATGTAGTGTTGATCAATACAGGGTACAACGAGTTGATCACCCTCATGCCCGTAAGTCATGACGGTTTACAGATGAAGTTCTGTTTAACCTTTTAAAAAATAAAAACAATGTTCATAGTATGTCACCTTAACCCTATTTATAGTCATTACGTAGTTTCAAAAATTTAAAAGAGAGTTGTTATGTTATTATTATCGGTATAGATACTTCACAACTATTGATCTGTTGTAGAAGGGTAGTATAAAGAAAATATTTAAATTCTTTCAGCTTATATATATATAATTATTATTACTTACTGGGCATTCAAATGCTCATCCTTGCTTAATTTAAATGTTTTTAGCCAAGTGTGAAGAACCAGAAAGCTCATGCAGAAAAAAAGGAAAAAGAAAGCTAACCAAATACGATTTGTGATAGTTATGTAATAGTTTGATATTATTATTAAGATAATGATATATATTATCTATTATGGGTTATAAGAAATATATTAAAGGTTACGTACTTGGGAGCTAGACTCTGATAATCATGTAAATTAAGTTGATCTTTATATTATTGTTATTATTATTAGTATTATTTCGCTCATAGAAATGGTATCGTGAAGCACCGAGTTCGGGTTTCAAGTACCTGGATTTGGGGGCTTTACAGGTTGGTATCAGAGCTTAGGGGTTAAAAACCTTAGGTGGGCTAGACCTTAGGCTATAACCTTAGAACAGAGAGAAACGTTGAAAATATAAACAACTCATATAGAGTTTAAAAAGAGATGAATTGAATAAATTTATCGTCAAACAAAATAAAAGATAACTTATATAAAACTATTATTTGTTGTGCGTATATATTATATGCTAATTAGGATAATTTATGTGTGTAGATGTCTGGTGAAAAAGGCTTGTTATATGCTTATAGCATGAAGAAGGATCGAATCCATACACCCGAGCTAATATCAAAGCCAATAGCTGAAGTAGAAGCTCACAATGGAAACAACTCAGACGATGTGGTTATTGTAGAAAACGTAATACCAGATCCGGAGATGGTGGAGCTGACAGATAGTGATTCGAACACGAAAGTTGACGCTGATCAAGCATCAACGGAGGTGCAGAATCTGAGGAACAAGATTTCTTCTCTGGAAAGGTTGTGAGAAATAGAAAAGTTGTTGAATAGTCAGTTGCGTCAAGCGTTAATAGAAACAATGGAAGAACAAGATAAGCTTAAAATCCAAATTGATTAGATGGGAGCTACAAGCAACGCATCGTGTGCAGCTCCGAACAAGAAGGGGAAAAGAAAGATAGAAGACCAGGACTTAGGAAAATTTGACAAGAAGAAAGGGAAAAGAATATGTTATCTTTGCGGTTATGAAGGGCATACTACTCTGTATTGTCTTGACTACAAACCAGGAGCATATTTTATCTATGAGATAGAAGGTCATCAGGCGAGAGGTTGTCCAAGGAAAAAGGCGTAGCAAATAGGTAGTATAGGTTCTGTGGTGTAGGTGTTTAATGTAATATATATGGTAGTTATGTCTGTGTAGTGTAATGTTCCCAACTTTTATACTAGTCAAGACTGTAAATCCCGACTATTGTGGTCACAAAGGGATAGTTGATGTTTAAAGCATTATATGTTATGCTATGTAAAATATTCGCTTAATGAATATGAATCTATGTTTGAGTAATGAAACAAGTTTAGTATATTAAACTGATGCGATAAGGTTTAGAATGTAAATTAAATTTATGATTTTATTTAATCATATAATGTCGCCAAGACGTCGAACTAGAAATTAAAGGGCAGAAGAATATGTCAACAACGCTGAGGGACAACAACAAGCAGACCTGGTGTAGAACTTCGCAAATATGTTAGCTCAGGCTATGCAACAGGGAATACCAGTCGTAGGAAACCAGCCGGACAATCGTTTGGCGAATTTTAAAGATTTTAAGGCTGTAGGACTGCGAGAATTCAAAGGTACAACTGACCCTGTTGAGGCCCAAACTTGGGTTAAAGAGATTGAAAAAGCATTCGTGATAGCTAAGGTAGCTGAGGGGAAAAAGACCGCTTTTGCCACCTACATGATGAAGGGTGAGGAAAATTTTTGGTGGGAAGCGAATCAGGCGAGGGCAGGAGCAGGTGTGATAACTTGGGATAGGTTCAAAACTTTGTTTTTCGAAAATTATTTTTCACCTAGTATGCAAGCTAGGATGGAGGTGAAATTTTTAGAATTGAAGCAGGAGAATATGACGGTGTCCGAATATGCCGCCAAATTTAATGAGTTAGCTAGGTTTACCCCGCATCAAGTTGATACGGAGGCTAGGAAAGCGAGAAGGTTTGAGCTGGGATTGAAATCCTGGCTCTACAACAAGGTGGCAGTGTTGTAGATTCTTACATTTGCAGCACTCATGGAGAAGGCGATTATTGCTGAAGAGGGAAGTGAGGCCATGAGCCTCTACAACAAGGAGAGGAAGAACAAGGGTAAGGTAGAAGGAGCTGGGAAGGTAGGAACTAATAGTGGGAGCAGGAGTGGAGATGGAAAGAGGAAGGTGAATAATTTTGGGAATGTTCAGATCAAGCAGGAAGGAGTTAAGAAGCCAGCTGTGCAGTGTAAGACTTGTGGAAAGAACCACTCTGGGAAATGTTTGAAAGGAAAGTTTGTTTGCTATAAATGCGGGCAGGAGGGTCATATCTCTCCCAAATGCCCTAATCCTAGGATGAACAGTGGGTGTTTCTTATGCAGATCGACGGAGCACAAGGTGAAAGATTGTCCAAAGAGGAGGGCGGAGGCAGGAAGTGTGAACACGGGCATTGGCAGCGGAACTTTAGCAATCACGGGACCTACGTCATCGAGCAAGCCAACAAAATCAACAGCAAGGGTCTACAACATGACAGTTCAGAACGCGATGGCAGCTGGCAATGGGATTCCAGGTATTATTTGTATAACTTTTATTTTCTTTTACATAATTTTCCTATATATAGTAAATTATTTTATAAAGAAAATTTGAGGGAGGAATTTGAGTTCTTTTAGAAATCAAATTTCCGTTTAATCAGAAAGACAAGCTTGATGTGAATAGTTAAAGATCAGTTCGATCAAAATATGATCTAGATCTACTTGTAATGATTGTGTATGTTATGTACCCCTATATGTATAAGTTTTAAAACGGTGATTCCGAGGACGGAATCTTTATAAGGGAGGGTGAATGTAACAACCCGATATTTTCTATATAAATAAATAAAAAATTTTGCGTATACATTTATTTTTATTTTAAGGATGAGGATTTGTATAAGATATTGTGAATATGTATTTATGTGATAAATAAAAATATATTTATTACATGAATATTTACAAATAATTTAATTTTAGAATTATTGATTATTATAAAGTATATTCTTATAATAATTAATATTGTAGCAGAAATATTTTTATTAATTATTTTCCATGAATATATAATCATATATTATTTAAATAATATATGGAGTGATTTTTTAGAATAATTATAATAATTATTTTATTGTATGAATTTTAGTACAGATTATTAAGTTAATTATTTTATCATAATTATTAAGGTTAAATATGGAAGAATAAATCAGATATGGAATCCAAACCCTAATTTTAGATTTTTATCAAGGAATGAGAATAATAAGATAATATTAATTATATTTTAATTTTTCAGTGCTATAAATAGGTACTGTATGTACGTATTGATGATGGTTGGTCAATTATATTGTATAATTTCAAAACTCTAATATTAATTGGTTAAACACTAGTTTTATTGGGGGGAAACCCTAATTTGAAAATCAATTGTAAGTTTAAGACTGTTATATATGTTTTATAGTATGTATTAAATGATTAATTAGGTAAAACTCTAATTATAGGAAACTCTAAATTATAAATTAGAAACCCTAATTATAAATTAGTAATCCTAATTTGCTAAATTGGTAACCCTAATTGTTAATTGCAAGTTAAATGCTAATTAGTGGTCATTAAAATCCTAATGTTAATGTATAATGTAATTAGAAAATTTAACACGATTAAGAAACCCTAATTTGCAAAAATTAGAAACTAATATTATTTTTATTTTTGTGCAAACCCTAATTAGTAATTTTAAAAACCTAAATACTAATTATAAACCCTAATTATTTAATGATCAAGGTTAATTATGATTAGTAAATTTTAAACACAAGTGTTCAAGTAATAGAATTAGAAAACTAATTATATTTAGTAAACTCTAATTTATATTTTTGGAAACTAAATTGTTATTTATTTTAAAATCCTAATTTTGGAAATCCTAGAATTTTGATTTTAAAACCTAAAATGGTTCAAACCCTAAACTCTAATCCAAATCCTAAACCCTAAGGGTTTGACAAGTTACTAAAGTGCCATTAAATTGGAAAAAAATCAAAAGACATTTTTACCCTTAGTTGTATTATTTGAGCTTGCTTGCAAATCTTTCCAAGATGGGAGTTGGTAACCTAATGTGTTGACATTGTGACTAACAAATAATCAGCAACAAGCCACCTTTACCAGCAATGTGCATTATAACAATATATATATATATATATATATATTGGAGAGAGAAAATAATTTATTTGTTAGCTTATTTTTGCAAAACTCTCATCCTTGAGCCTCTCTCTCTCTAAAACCCACGAGATTTGGTAGTATATCAGTCACATAATCAAGCCCCACGAACAGCATAACCAAATCAGAAGCACAAAATCAAAAATTAATCAAAGAAGGTATAAAACCCTAGCAAGATTTCTGTCCATAAATCTGTTATTTGATGTTTTTTTTTTTTTTGTGTTAAACATGTTAGATATAGTGTATAATGATGATCTGGGTTGCTAGATGTTAGATCCATAACATCTAGAGGCTCAGATTTGACATTTTACAAGATCTGGAAAAAGGTTCAATAGTCATCTGACAATGAATGTCAGTGGCCATAGAACTCAGTATGTTTTGTGTTTTTGTTGTTTTAATGTTTGATCATGTAGTATGTTATATGAACTTTGCTCAGGATTTGAAATCAGGCTTAGATCATGTCTAGAACAAAAGTTATTTGAGGTCAAACTCAGTTGACCGAGCATGACCAAGAGTTTCTGGGCAGCCCAGAAACTCAAGAACACGGTCTGACAAGCTTTTCTGTGGCTTCGATCTTGCTTCTGTTTGTTGTTTTGTTGTTGTTGTTGTAATAGAATCATAATATGTTATATGAACTACATATGTATTCCTGTAAATCACCTAAACGATTAACAGAGAAGAAGTAGTGGATTGGTCAAACCAATCAGAAGATCATGGAATCGATTTTCTGGGCAACCCAGAAAACAGATAATCATGTCTTCTGACATGGTTTGACCGGACCGGATCTAATTATTGTAATGTTGTTATGTGTGTTTTAGATGATATATTTCTTCACTTACATTCTGGCTACACACTGCATGCATTATTTCAGACAAACAGTACAAGAATCACTAGTTATAGGAGCCCAAAGTAAGGCCATTGAACTGTTCTTCATTTCTGGGTAACCCAGAAATGAAGAACAGCTCTGACAGGTACTTTGGAGGCTTAGATCTCCTTTGTTCGTTGCTGTTTGATCTTATTGATTGTTGAAGCTTGTACTATGGTGTTAGCCTTACAAGTTATGACCAGAATCATATCCAGAAACCTAGCAATCTAAGATCTATATTTGGTCTAACCCACTCACTCGGTAACTGACTCGGTGTTCTAGGTTTTGGCCAAGAACATGAAGAACACCTATAGCGACGGTTCTGTCGCTATAGGCGGCCTTTAGCGACAATTTATTTATAAAAACTATATTTTTATTAAATAATTATAGAAAATTAGTTTTTAATTATTAAAAATACAAAATAAATTATAAAAAATTATTTTAAGTTCTGAAAATTAGTTTTAATTATTTTTAATATATTTCATAAATATTTAATATTTTTGAAATATTAAAAGTATTTAATTTATTTAATTATTATATTAAATAAATTATTTAAAAATGATTTTAATACTTAAAAAATCATTTAAAATTATATTATGATATGTTATTCTAATCAGTAAAATGATCTTATTACTGATAGGTGTTATATAAAAGATAAAACTAAGTTGTAAATTATAAGCAGCGCATCAGGCAAGTGTCTTACCTTTACATTTTCTTTATGCAATGGACATAAGTAAGAATGTTTCTAAATTATATTATTATTGTACAGATTATTAACCCTATATTATATACGCTCATCGCTTATCAACATGTTAGTATATGGTAATTCAGATGTATATTCTGTTCGTTAATTTCTATAAATGGTTATAAAAGTGTCCCCACTTAGATAATCATTGTATTTAATCACATGTTGATACACCTTTGTCAATTACCCGTATATATATATATATATATATATATATATATATATATATATATATATATATATATATATATATATATGTTGAATTATAGATTATTATTTAATAAGATAAAACCTTTGATTTGGAACCTAGACAAGTATGAACATCCCTACACGGGAAAACTTTTATTCGCCCAAGGCGGACAGAGTGAACGATACCCTTGTTATTGCATGTAGTGTTGATCAATACAGGGTACAACGGGTTTATCACCCCCGTGCCCGTAAGTCATGACGGTTTACAGATGAAGTTCTGTTTAACCTTTTAAAAAATGAAAACAATGTTCATAGTATGTCACCTTAACCCTATTTATAGTCATTACCTAGTTTCAAAAATTTGAAAGAGTGTTGTTATGTTATTATTATCGGTATAGATACTTCACAACTATTGATCCGTTGTAGAAGGATAGTATAAATAAAATATTTAAATTCTTTCAGCTTATATATATATAATTGTTATTACTTACTGGGCACTCAAATGGTCATTCTTGCTTAATTTAAATGTTTTCAGCTAAGTGTGAAGAACCAGAAAGCTCATACAGAAACAAAGAAAAAGGAAAGCTAACCAAATAAGATTTGTGGTAGTTATGTAATAGTTTGATATTATTATTAAGACAATGATATATATTTTCTATTATGGGTTATAAGGAATGTATTAAAGATTACGTACTTGGGAGCTAGACTCTGATAATCATGTAAATTAAGTTGATCTTTATATTATTATTATTAGTATTATTATTATTATTATTATTATTAGTATTATTATTCCGCTCATAGAAATGGTATCGTGAAGCACCGAGTTCGGGTTTAAAGTACCTGGATTTGGGGGCTTTACAAGAACGAGGGTATCGTTCACTCTGTCCGCCTTAGGCGCATAAAAGTTTTCCCGTGTAGGGATATTCATACTTGTCTGGGTTCCAAATCAAAGGTTTTATCTTGTTCAACAATAATCTATAATTTAACACACACACACACACACACACACACACACACACACACACACACACATATATATATATATATATATATATATATACAGGTAATTGACAAAGGTGTATCAACATGTGATTAAATACAATGATTATCCAAGTGGGGATATTTGTATAACCATTTATAGAAATTAACGAACAGGATATATAACTGAATTACCATATACTAACATGTTGATAATCAATGAGTGTATATAATATAGGGTTAATAATCTGTACAGTAATAATATAAATTTAGAAACATTCTTACCCATGTCCATCGCATAAAGGAAATGTAAATGTAAGATACTTGCCTGATACGCTGCATACAGTTCGTAACTTAGTTCTATCTTTTATATCACGACGTATCATTAATCAGATCATTCATTCGATTAGAACAATATATCTCAACACATAATATTACTTATTGCAGTCAGCACATAACCTAATCACATTGTCACATATGTTTAACAACCATTGAATCACAAATAAACACATATCTAATTAAATTATCTAAGTCCAGATCAATTTTTGAAACATGTCAATCTACCGTCTACCTTATCGGGTAATTATCGAGTCTAAGACTCTATTCTGTAACTCAATATCAGTCATATTATTTTTAAATGACTTAATAAAATTTTAAAATATTTATTATAAATTATCATGAATTTTCAAACATCGGAATCATTATTAAATGATTTAAATATTAAACAATTCTATTATCATTAATATTTAATTAATATTAAACTATTAATAAAATCATTTCCAAAATATTAAAGTTATTTATAATAACTCAAAATACTTTTAAAGTATTAATATTATCCTTAAATGATTTTTAAAATATTCAAAATCATTTTTTAAATAATTATCATTAATATTTAAATATTAATGTATTATTTATCAAAATATTAAAAGTCATTAATTATAACTTAAAATATTTTTAATTCATTCATATCCTTTTTAAATAATTTTTAAATTAATAAAACCATTTTAAAACTATTTATTTAATATAATTATTAAATAAATTTAATATCATTAAAAATAAATTAATAATTATTAATATTAAATTATTAATGAAATTATCCTTTAAATATTAAAAGTTATATTTTATAACTTAAAATATCTTTAAACACTTTATTTTCATTTAAAATGATTATTATAATATTAAAATTATTTTTAAACTAAATTATTTAACATAATTATTAAATAACTTTAATATCATTAATAATAATTAATTAATGAAATTTATCTTTAAATATTAAAAGTTATATTTTATAACTTAAAATATTTTTAAATACCTTATTATTATTTAAAATAATTTTTAATATAATAAAATCATTTTTAATTAATTTATTTAATTCATTTAGTAAATAACTTAATGATCATTAATATTAAATAATTAATGAAATTTGCTTTAAAATATTAAAAGTTATATTTTATAACTTAAAATATTTTTAAATAACTTATTATCATTTAAAATAATTTTTAATATAATAAAATCATTTTTAATTAATTTATTTAATGCATTTAATAAATAAATTAATTATCAATAATATTTAAATAAATACTAATATTTATGAAAAATATTTCAAATTATTAATATTTAATTTTTATAACTTAAAAATAATTTTTAAAATAATTTTTGTAATTTTCAAAAATTAATTACTATTTTTAAATAATTTTTGGAATTTAAATAATTAATTTTAATAAAAGTGTCGCTAAAGACTACCTATAGCTACAGAACCGTCGCTATAGGTGTTCTTCGTGTTCTTGGCCGAACCCAGAAATTCAAGTCTGTTTGCCAAGTACCACGTTTGACCAACAATTAATCTTCACACAAAATGTTTCTGGACATGTTGTTGAATAGATCATGTAGTACTCATACAAGACTAGACGATCCAGCAACAAGAATGATCATAACATACATAACCAATGAGATCTGGAGCCTTGAACAAGCTGTCAGAGCTGTTCTTCATTTTTTGGGTTACCCATAAATGAAGAACAGTTAGACAAGCCATATTTGGGCTTCCACAACTTGCAATCCGTGTAATCTTTTAGTGATATAAAGCTTTCAGGTTGTAGACCACATGTAGTACTACAGTTCTATGTCATAAAATACCATTAACATCAACATAATCAACATTTATGATCCGGTCAAACCATGTCAGTCGACATGTTCATATGTTTTCTAGGTTACCCAGAAAACAGAGAATATGCTCGAGTTGCTTGGTTTGACCGTCCACTACAATCACCCAGTCTAATTATTAGGAGAGTTTAAGGCATAAACATGGAGTTCATAAACCAGACTACAATCTAGATGCAACAACAGAACCAAAACATCAACACACTAACAGATCCAAGGACGTAAACTGGCTGTCAGAGTATTATGGATAGCATCTGGGTTACCCAGATTTCATCTGGTCATGCCCAGTCAATGGGTTTTGACCAAGAATAACTTACGATCTAGACATGTAATCACAGTGGTTTCACTTTCAGATTAAAGAACACATTACAAATTACATATAACAACTTAAAAACTACAAAACTCGTAAACGAGTAAGGATCTGTGGCCACTGACATTCGTTGTCAAACCACAGATTGAACTTTTTCCAGATTTTGTAAAGTGCTAGATCTGAGCCTATAGATGTTATGGATCGAACATCTATCAACCCAAATCACTTAATTAGACTCCATACTACATATTTAACACATCAAACTAACATCTAACAACAGAATTAATGGACATATTTTCGAATAGGGTTTTATACCTGTATGAACCAATCCTTGAATCTAAGCTTCTGATTTAGTTATGATGTTCGTGGGGCTTGATTTATGACTGATATATGAAGGAAATTTCTGAGGTTTGGGGTTGAGAGAGAATGGTTGAGGGTTTTGTGCAAAATGAGGCTAACAATGAACTTTTTCTCTCTTCAATCTATATATATATGATGTTGGGTGCATGTATGGCTGGTAAAGGTGGCTTGTTGCTGATTATTAGAGAGCACATGGGGGTGTTGGTTTGGTGAACAACTTCACCAAATGTCAAAACCTATATGCTAGCTTCATTAATGTACAAAGGGCAATATGGTCAACTGGCTTTCCAATTTAATGGCTTAAATGTAATCTTGTTAAACCCTTAGGGTTTAACCCAAAGATTTAGTACATAGCATTTACAAGATTTAGCAATTAGGTTTTGAAAAATATAAAATTTTAGTTTCAAAAATTAATTTCTAAAAATTACAAAATTAAGGTTTTCTTAATTAGATTAGGTTTCTAAATACATTATACAAGAACATTAGGGTTTAATATCACTAATTATAATTAACTTTGCTAATTTAGCAATTAGAATTTACAATTAGTAATTAGGTTTTAAAATTACTAATTAGGGTTACTAAACATAGAAATTAGGGTTTCTAGTTTAGTAATTAGGGTTTAACAATTTAGGATTTCCATAATTAACAATTATAATTCTAATACTTGATAATTAAACACATTATCACAGTTACCAATCAATCTTGAACTCTAATTTGAGTTTCAAATTAGGGTTTAACATTTAAAATTAGTGTTTTTAATAACTTAGGGTTTTCTAAAAATTATTTAGGGTTTCTAAATTTTTTCAATCTAAATGTTAATTAGGGTTGACCTAATTAATCAAATCATTATATAATACACATCATAAATCATATAACACAGTTATATAACAGTCTTGAAATTTTTATTTAAATTTAAAAATAGGGTTAAACAAATTAGTGCTAGGGTTTGGTCATAATACACCATAATTGACCAACCATCCTCAATACGTACATACAGTACATATTTATAGCACTGAAAAATTAAAATATAATTAATTTTATATTTTTATTCTCATTCCTTGCTCAAAATCTAAAATTAAGGTTTGGATTCCATATCTGATTTATTCTCCCATATTTAACCTTAATAATTAAGGTAAAATAATTAACTTAATAATCTGTACAAAAATTCATATAATAAAATAATTATTTTAATTATTCTTAGAAAATCCTTTCATATATTATTTAAATAATATATAACTATATTTTCATGGAAAATAATTAAACAAAACCTTTCTACCATAAAATTAATTATTATAAGAATATACTTTATAATAATCAATAATTCTAAAATAAAATTATTTATAAATATTCATGTAATAAATATATTTTTATTTATCACAGAAATACATATACACAATATCTTGTACAAATCCTCTTTAAAAAAAAATTATACGCAAAATTTCTGATTTAATTATATAGAAAATATCGGGTTGTTACATCTTTGACTACAAAAAAATAGGTCATTGCCGACGGGCTATGCCGTCGCCAATGACCCTATTGCCGTCGCCAATAACCTCATTGCCGACGGCACTGTCCGTCGCCCTTCCCGTCGCCGTATGGGTCGTCGCCCCTGACTCCCGTCGCTCGCCGTCGGCAACAGTATCATTCCCGACGGGATCATTGGCGACGGTACGCCGTCGACCATGAGGTATTGGCGACGGCTTTGGCGACGAACAGGCTGTCAGCAATGGCAATCTCAAAAAATTAAAAAAACAGTCAATGCTGACGGCATAGCCGTCGCCAATGACCCCCGTCGCCAATGAGGTTTTTAGAAAAAAAATTTTAAAAAAAAATTGCAAAATACCCCTGTTCATTTACATATACATAATTATACCTGTAATAAACTAAAAAAAAATAAAAAAATTCTTCACGAACGCATATCAATAACAATAATAGCTTTTGCTATATCAACCATCAAATATGTAAACAACGTAATGACATATAGATAAAAGTCGTACAATGTAAATACAAACTGTAATCATAAACAATCAATATAGTTAGATACATATACCATCAACCTAACTAGATAATAACCAACTTTCTTCTCTTTGTTCTCTTATAGTTGAACTGTTATGATTGGGTACTATTATTGGTGCACTTGGTTTGGCAATGTTATATATCAAATCAAATTGAACTCCTGCTCTTTCTCAGTTTATTATGAAAAGAACGTGATCACCTTCCACAATCTTGTAATACCTGCACCAAAAGCAAATGCCAAATTTTGTTAGCTAATAGACCCAATTTTCTTGTTCAGATAAATTGAGAGCTATGCATCACCCATTCCTTTATATAGAGAAATCTGCATTTTGACATTAAATGGAAAGATTGCATAACAAAAAGTGTTATTTTTGAAAAAGATCAATTCCTTTATATAGAGAAATCACATTCAGTGCTAACGTTTTAAACAACAATGGATTGTCATTACAAATTTTATGTAAAACTATGCCAATAAATCCCCCAACACCCATTTCATAACCAAAGAAAGCTAAATAAAAAACAGAATAGTTTGCTCACCAATTTTTGTAACACTTCATACACAAAGAGTGATTGCAGCTAGGTAAGACAACCTTGGTCTTCATCTCCATGCAAATACCACATTCCTCCTCTCTCTCTCTATTTCAATTTCAGTCAGCTTAATTACCTTTGTCCATCTCATCTCTTCGTCTATACTTGGTTGCACAAATCTGTTTTTGTTTCCTATCTTCAACATCAGTGATCCCTCTTAGAAGTTGCAATAAAGACGGGAATATCACACCTGCCCATCTAAGAATTCAAATATCTGCATGAAAATTTGGCATATATATATAAGGGTCATGCACATCTTACATGCAAACTTCTCGAACTACAAACTTTATAAAAGGGTGGTTTAGAACCTTTCCTTTTTTTTCTTTTTGTTTACTTGATAAGTGTAGAACCCTTCCAATTCTCCATATAAATTCATGCAAGCAATATATCAAGAATTACATTAGAAAAAAAAATAATAAGAACAAATTGCATGTTACATGCTGCAACAACTAGAAATGAATAAAATATAGAACAAAAAAGGTAGTTGTAAAAATAGTGGGATATGAAATAATAGCATTACCTTGAGAAGAAGGAGCAGGGAGAATGAAGAAACAGTGATGCTCTCAAAGCAAGCATTTAACTTTTCTCTTAATAACTATAAAGAATTACAAATAAACGAGTTTTTTGAGTCGAGTTTAGTCAATAAACGAGTTTTTCGAGCCGAGTTTAGTTCATAAACGAGTCGGGTCAAGTTTAAATATAATGACAAACTCAACTCCAATTACAAAATAGAATCAAGTTGAGTCGGATTAAACGAATCTAGTTTAGAGTAGCTCGGGTTATTTAATCGGATTTCTAGCGGTCGCGTTATTTAATGGCTCCAAAATTAAGTAACTAAGGTTATGTTTGTTTGTAAGAATAAAGCTTCGAATTGAACTATTAGTCCTAAGTTCTTTGTTTATTTTAAGAATTGAACATTGGACTATTAATATAGAGATAACAAAATGACATGAAATGATAAACTATTTAATATCATATCCAATCAATTATTACAATCTCTTATCATTCGGAATAAAAAATTTATGAACAAAATTAACTCTAGTCTTTTTAAAAAAAATTATCTACTTTTTAAAAATTATCCTCAACAAAACTAACAGTTGAACCAAATTATAAAACAGCGATGCTCTCAAATTGCATCGCCAAACCATTAGTTTATTAAGAGAAAAGGGACTTGACAATCTAGAAATCCAAGACTAAGATTAATCATTCCAGTCCATTACAATATCAATATGGTAGACTGGTATAGTTATATGTCATTAACAACCCCATATAATTTTTATATTAACAGCCTCTTATAATTTTTATTACTTAATTTGAAAAAAATGATTCTCAATAATTACTATAAAGCCAGAACTAAGCTAACTCTAAAACTTTCAAGACCAGATAAATAATGTTCATCCCATTAATCTCCCCTATCACAGAATTACCAAAAATCATCACATTCTTAGCTGTAGACGGAAAAATATGAACAACCCAGAATTAAAAAGAATGACATCTTAACTGGGTAAATTCTTAATTCAAGTATCATGTCACGTACTTCACAAATTCTACAGATGGACCCACAATTACAGAGAATAACCTTTAACTGGGTAAACTCTAAAATTCAATCGACGGTGTAAAAGAAAGAAACATTTTTTTACCTGCTTAGCCGCCTTGACGAGATCAGAGCTCATGACCTTGGGTTGATCGAAAAAAATGATATCTTCGGTGGTGGGAGTAGGAGCGGCAGGAGGTTCTCGGTAATTAGGAGAGAGACGAACTGGAGGAGCATCCCTTTATAATGTCCCAAAGGTATTGAAATTGTAGAAGAATGGATTATTAGGTTATATTTGGGGGAAAATTGGAATTGGGAATACTTACCTTGCAGTCGAGAGTGACGACGACATGAAGAGAGGACGACGACGGCAAGAAAAGGACGGTGGGCGACTTGAAAGAGAAGGCGATGGCGCAAGGAAGAAGAGGGAAGAAATTGCATAAATGAAAAAAAAGTAACTTACTGTAATTAAATATAAACTCAATACCGACGGCAAGGCCGTCGCCTATGCCCTTTTCCCACGCCCGCGAAAAAATTTCCACCAAAATTAGACCCGGGAAGGGTCATTAGCGACGGGCCATATTGGCGACGGCTATGCCGTCGAGAATGATATTATTAGCGACGGCAGTATCCCCGTCGCTAATGAAGCCGTGGCTAATGACCTGTTTTTTTGTAGTGCTTCTGATTTGTTATGTGAGTTGGTGGGGCTGATTTTAGTGACTGAAATGTTAGAAGAATTCGTGAGTTTGAGCTTGAGAGTGTATGGGTAAGTGTTTGTTGCACAAATGAGTTTTGTTTTGCTTTTTTCTCTCTTGAATTCTATCTAATCCTTGATGAAATGAATATGGCTGTTAGTAATGGATGAGAGTTGTAGTCTTGTAGGTTCATAGCTTTAGACTTGCAAGATTTTACAAGATTTCCTAGCAATTATTCACCCAATAGGACAAAAAGGATAAAATGGTCATTTGGTTATTAATTTTAATGGTATTCTTGTCCAAGGTACTTAAATCTAGGGTTTAATCACTAGATTTTAAATCTTAAAGTTTTCCAAATAATTTTTAGGGTTTGAAAAATTAAATTTAAAGTGTAATAAAATTTTAATTTAAAACACATTAATTAAAATTAGGGTTTTTAATAGGAAATTGGGGTTTAAATAATTAGGGTTCCTTAATTATCATTAGGGTTCCCAAATTAACAATTCAATTTACTAAATAATTATTAGTATTTCTAATTTTAGCAATTAGGGTTCCTAATTAGCAAATTACGGTTTCTAATTTTAAATTAGGGTTTTCAAATATTAATTAGGTTTTTTCCTAATTCACAGAAATTCTATAATATGCAACCTAATTCATATAACACAATTTCTGACCGATCTTAAACTCTAGTTTTGAGTTTCCTATTACGGTTTATGACAGTAATACTAGGGTTTATCGTGATACACCACAATTGCCTAACCAATCTCAGTCTACACATATACCGTATATATTTATAACACTGAAAAATAATATTATATTTAATATAATATTAATATTCTCATTCATTGCTCAAAATCCAAAATTAGGGTTTGAATTCCATATCTGATTATCTTTCATACATAACATCACTAATTAAGTTAAAAATAATTAACTTAAATAATCTGAACTAAAATTCATATAATAACATAGTAATTATAATAATTCCAATAATAATTTCATATATTATTTAAATAATATAAAAATCATATTTTTATGGAAAATAATTAATAAAAATATTTCTACTATAAAATTAATTATTATAAGTATATACTTTATAATGATCAATAATTCTAAAATAAAATTATTTGAAATTATTCATGTAATAAATAAATTTTATTTATCACATATATACATACATATTACCTGTCACATATTCCCTTCTTTAAAATAAAAAAAAAATTTATATGCAAAATTTCTAATTTATTTATATAAAAAATATCGGGTTATTACACAGAGTATACAACAACTAGCTCCATTGTCATGCCTAAGTCACTAGCAGCAGAAAATATAAGACCATAAATGTTGTTTTATACGCTTGCGTTAATGGTGGAGGAGGGCAGATGAGAAGACCGATAAGGGCGGAAGAGGCGTGACTTTTATTGAGGAAAGAGAAGGTGTGATATATGATTTATTTATTAATTACTTAATTTAATAAGTAAATCAATATAAATCCCTTAAATTATTAATTACTTAATTTAATAAATAAATCAATACAAATCCCTTAAATTAAGAAATTCTAATTACATACAAATTTTCTAAATTAAAAAAATTCTAATTACACTAATATTATAAATAAATATAAAAATATATTAATTATATAAATATTTTATAAATACACTATTATTATAATTATTTTAAAAAATATATTAGAATATATAATTCATCCTAATCCTAATTTCTTTCGTACCAAACCTCACTGAGGCGGGCTTCAAAGAATCCAACAAAGAGATCAAAAAAAAAGTTTCTCTCTCTAACATTTTTTCTCCTCATTCTATCCTTTTCCCAGCTAACCCCCGCCCCCCCCCCCCCCCCCTCGCCCCCTTGCCCCCACGCCCCCCCGGTTTCCGATCTGCCTGGTTTCGACTCCCTCTCTCCTGCTCTCATACTTCTCTTCCCCTTCTCTCTTGCCCCCTCTAATCCTCTCTCCTTCTCTCTTTCTCGTCTACCATGGTTGACCATTCCCACCTTTCGGCTGGGAACTCTGAAATTAGCCCTTCTAGGGATTTGTATGCTGAATTTGGGGTTTCTAAACCTAACTCTATGGTGGAATCGGAACCTCTTCGGTTAGCTATGTTAGTTGATTCTGATGACTCCTCCGTTAATGGTGGCTCAAATGAAAATGTGAGTCTAGATAATGTTGCCGCTCTGCAGGACGTTTTTAAAGCAGCTCAACATTTTTGTCAAAAAGATCGGCTTGAGGCTGTCTCTATATTGATTGGAACACTGCCTCTATTCTTCTTCATATATGGAATGTTGTAAATCCTCACTCTACATCCTTGTGGGCTAAATGGATAAAGAATACAGTTATTAAAGATCGAAATTTTTGGTGTCTTGTTGTACCTATGGATGTTCATGGATTTGGCTAAAGGTATTAAAATTAAGAAGGGTTGCTATGTCGCATATTCACTACAATATCGGGGACGGGTCCCTTACCAGCTTATGGTTCGACCCATGGATTAATCAGTTCCCTTCGGCCAACTATCCTTTAGATTTTCCTTTTACAATTTCTGGGCTTGGGCTTGGGCTTGGGCATGGGGCTTCGGTTGCTGCAGTCCTGGGTAATGGAGGTTGGAGTATGCCGAGTTCAAACCATGCTTTTGTGATCAATTTTCGTGATACCTTTTGACTATACCAGATCTTATGATTTATCCATGAAGGACTACTTAAGCTGGGATTCCTCTACTGCTGCCTCAACATCTGTGATTTGGAACTCCATCCAAAGAAGAGGACCGGAAGTTGACTGGGGAGACTTAGTATGACATAAATTTCAGGTACCCAGATTCTCTTTCTATCTATGGCTGGCTTTTCATAAAGGCTTTAGAAATAATGATGTGCTTCTGAGATATGGAATTGATACCCCGACAACATGTCCATTGTGCAACACACAATGAAACTTTCTCACACCTGTTTTTTCATTGTAATTTTGCTTTTACTGTGATGTTCTATGTTCTGCGTTATTGTGGCTGGAGAGTGATTCATAGAGATTGGTCCTCCATTGTTTATTTTCTGAAGTGCCCACATCACTCAAAGCTCAGGAGCCTTACTCTATCACTCGGTTTGTCTGCCTTGGTCTATAACATTTGGAAAGAGCGAAATTCCAGACTTCTTGGGGATCAAATCAAATCAGCTTCATGCATTCACATTATTAAATGTAAACTCCACAGTTCGAACTTTTTTAGAAAAAATGCTGTTAGACATAACTATGGTTATATGATGTTAGATGTTTTAGTATAGCTTTCCCATCTTTGGGCATGTCCATTGATGGTACTGATATATATTTTTTTTTTGCTAAATTTATTTGTATATTAGATGAAAAAAACTTTGGATATTACAATCAAGATCAGAACACAATCCTCTTCTCTTGAGAGGACTAAAACACCTAGATAATTCTATGAAACCAAAATACCTAACCTAGAACATTTTTAACAACACACTAACAACATAAACTAATGAGAACAACCCACAAGGCCACGATACGACCCAAAGACCATCCGGATCCAGCCCGCGGGGATAATCCAGCAATCAGCAACCAAGTTAGAAGGTTGTAGCACAAGATCAGCCAAACCCACGTGGGGAGTAAAATTTAAAATTTGAAATTGAAGACCCATGTGGGGGACAACAGCGGCAACCGTGGGCCCACATGTTCAGCCCAAGACAGTAATACACAGCTCCATCCTGGAACCAAAGAAGACCCACCGGTGAACTGCAGATACCGGCGACCGGAAACCCATTGCCAAATCCAACTTACAACATCAAACCATAACAGATCTGGACAAATGGAAAGAACAAATCAACCAGAATCCAGTCAATCAAACACATCATAAAATCATGATGCATCATCGAAAGTAAAACATGATTTTGGATGAAACACCGGCGAAACGCCGGAAATCAGTAACCCATTGTAAAAACAGTGAAACAACCCAAACTTAACATTAAAAAACCATAAACAGAATGCACAGAAAATCAGATTTGGAAACACGGATACAAGCCACATCCGCGAAACAGAACCCACCGAAAAACAGAGGATCCAAACAGAACAGCTGAACCCAGGTTCCGGCGAGGACAAAAAAAAGATCTGGTTAATGACGAAGATGAACAAGAAATCTACACAACCAGACCCGAAACAGATCCATCATCCACAACCCCAGTCACCAGCAACCATCAAGATCCGAAATCCCAAATAAGGCCTCAAGCGGATCTCCACACCAGATCATAACCCCAAATCCAGCACAAAACTACACCCTACTGATCGAACAAAGAAATCCCACAATCTACCAACCCCCGGAACTTGGCTCACAATAGATCAAAAAAAGTGATGTTCGGGCGGGTCTTCATTCAGCCGCCGGAAAGGCATGAACAACACCTAAGCAAGCTGATATACTCTGATCTGGGGTATGCCCCTAGCATTTTGTAAATTTTCTCTCTTTTATTTATTTTTTTAGAATTTAGCCAAAAAAAATAAGAAGAAGATATCAGCCAGGTTGTCAAGCATGTTGATTCCTAGAGTTAACCTGGTCAACACTGGAGAGGCTCAAGATGTGGAGATATCGATAGTAGATGTCGAGAGAAGGGTCCGAGATTAAAAGCTTTTAAAAGAAATGCGGCTGCGATTTATGTACAATTTCAGCCTCGTTGAGGGTGACGCAAAGGAACCTCAGATACAGTGGCGGAACCAGAACCTTTTGGTACGGGGGCAAAAATTTTAAATCAAGCGGTGACGGGCCGGCGGCCACGGGCGGGCGGCGGCGGCGGCGACGACAAACTATCGGAATTTGGTCTCTTTCCATTTCTCCATTTATGCTGTTCTCAAAACATGCTTCAAGCCCTTACTTCACCTTCCCAGTGGTTCGAATGGACACACCATGCAACAATTTGACAAAACCAAGGAAGCTTAGCTTCTCGTCAGTAGGCCTTATCCAGTCACGTATAACAGCATGGACAGAGACTGAAGGACCAACACCAAGGTTATGCAGCTGCTTTTGTTTGGCTCCAATAGTGCAAACTGCTCCTTCAGGTAGGAAACATCACCTGTATTCAATGTCTTTGACAATGCCCCTGCCTGCCCCCGCCCACCTCCTAGTTCCGTCCACCGCCTGACCGGCGACCGCCTCCCTACCGGCGTCCGGCGTCCCGCTACCGGGGGCAACTGCCTCCACCCGCCCCCTGGTTCCGCCACTGCTCAGATATATGGTTCATCGAGCAGTAAACCCATTTTCCCCTTTATTAACGAGTGCAGATCCTCTTTCCCCATTTTCTCTGTCTTTCTTGTATCTCCTACTTAAATATTTGACATCTAATCTCTTACTTAACACTACTTAATTCTAAAATTAAATAAAAGGTGAGGTGTCAAAATTTAAATAGGGGACACAAGAGGGACAGGAAAAATGAGGACAAATGATTTGCTCTCTTTACTAACCGGGCGAAAATAAATGTTCCCAAGGAAGATCTCGACGATGGGTCCAAACCCGTGATGGTTATTATTAAGAAGGACAACGCCCCTAATGAAACATTTATCTTGACCATCTCCGAGGCTGTGACCTCCAATAACTGGACGATCACCCCACAGATCATTCGAAAAGGGTAAAATGGGAGGATGATCTGCTCGCTGGGAGAGTAGCCTTTCCTTTAAGTTTTACGTTATATTATCTACAGCATGTTATTTAATTTTTTCATATCAACTGCTGATAACTGCTATATTATACTAAGCGATCCGATTTTATTCTCAGGTCTCCATATTTGAGTGTTTCTTGCTTGTCAAAGAATTGTCAAATTTGAACAAAGACTGCAATTTCAATATAGAACTGGACTTCAACTTGATGGGAATCGAGCAAGAGGAAGTAAGCGATGAAGAGGTACCCGAGCAAATCAAAGGATGAGTTGAAGATAAACCCAAACCTAACCTTGAACAAACCACCACCATCAATATCGGAACCTTCGAAAATCCCAAAGAAGTCCAGATCGGAACCAATCTCTCATCTAGCCAAGAAAATGAAATGCTCCAACTCCTAACACAATTCAAGGATGTCTTTGCCTGGTCCTATGAGGATATGATTGGCCTGTCTACAGACATAGTCATCCATCGACTACCCATCAAAGAAAGGTTCAAACCGGTTAAGCAGAAACCATAATGGAGTCTAAAAGTCAAAGAAGAAATCATAAATAATTCAAAGCTAGTATCATCATGATATCAACATACCCAGAATGGCTATCCAATGTGGTCCCAGTACCAAAGCCAGGGGGAAAAGTTTGAGTCTGTGTGGACTACCGAGATCTCAACAAAGCCAGTCTTAAAGATGAATTTTTGGTACCTTTTAACCATGTGTTGATTGACAACACGACGCAGTATGAGTTGTACTCATTTTTAAATTGCTTTGCCAGATACCACCAAACTATAGTTGCTGAAGAGGATAGGGAAAAGACCGCCTTCATCACCCCCTAGGGCGCATTCTGCTATAGACGATTAGCTTTTGGCCTCACTAACGCCGGTGCTACATATTAGAGGGCCAAGACGATGTTGTTCCATGATATGAAGTATAGAGAGCTAGAAGTTTATGTGGACGATATCATCGTGAAATCCAAAAGGACCAATGACCAGATCACCCATCCCTAGAAGTTGTTTGACCGGCTTCGCAAATACAACTTGAAGCTAAACCCATCCAAATGTGCCTTTGGAGTGGAATCAAGTAAACTGTTGGGATTCCTCGTGAGCAACAGAGGAATTGAGTTGGATCCAGCCAAGATAAAAGTCATCAATGAGATGCCCATGCCCCAAACCGAGAAGGAAATCCGTGGTTTCCTGGGGTAGATCAACTTCATCAGTTGGTTCATATCTCAGTTGACTACAACCTTTGAATTGATCTTCAAATTACAAAGAAAGAATTCCTCAGGGAAATGGAATGAAGACTGTCAAAAGGCTTTCCAGATCATTGAAAAGTGATTGATCGAAGCCCCAGTCCTGGTATCCTAAGGGAGGGAGTTCCCCTTTTCATGTGCATATCAGTTAACTCCAATGACATGGGATGCATGCTGGGGCAAAAAGAAGATATGGGTAAAGAAAGGGCCATCTATTACCTCAGTAAGCGATTTAGTGGCTGTGATCGAAATTACACTGTGATCGAGAAAACCTGTTGTGTGTTGTCCTGGGCAGCAATGAAACTACAACACTACATGAATGGCCATACGACTTATCTTATATCTTGTATGGACCCTCTAAGGTACATCTTCAACAAGATTATATTAAATTGTCGACTGTCAAAATGGCAACTGAACCTCCAGCAGTTTGATATCGTCTATATAACTCAAACGACCATCCAAGGGCAGGGAATTGTAGACCAACTATTTCAAGCTCCCACAGGAGGGTTCGAGCCTCTGGAAATATACTTCCTTGATAATGATGTGATGGAAATTCACCAGTCCAAAAGGGAAGAAATGGACTAATTTTGGAAATTATATTTTGACGGTGCAGCCAACACAGAAGGTGCTGGGGCAGGGGCAGTTCTAATGTCCATCATGGGGAGCAGTACCCCGTGGCTACCAAATTATAATTCATCAATTCCAATAATACGATAGAATACGAAGGATGCCTGGTAGGTTTGAAATTGGCTTTGTTAATGGGGGTTAAACGATTAGCAGTATTCGAAGTTCGGAGCTAATCATTAAACAAACCACTAGGGAATACAACACCAAAGAGTTTAACTTGTTACCCTATCATCGCAAAGTTATCAAATTGGTAGGAGAATTTAAAGATATCATCTTCAGACATATTCCTCAGAACCGAAATGATTTTGCAAACGCACTAGCCATGATAGGCTCCTTGGTCAACATATCCACCGGGAAAGGTATGCATGCTATCACGTTCACAACACAGCGTGCACCAGCGTATGGAAAAAGTGTTGGGGAAATTTCTAACGAAATACCTCATACCAAACCACCTTAGTACCATGATGTCAAGGAATATCTGAGAGACAGATCAATCCCTGAGGGATTAAACTTAACTGAAGAGAAGCGGATCCAGAAGATGGCCATGAAATTTTATTTGAGCGGGGATGCTCTTTACAAAAGAGACGTTGGCGTAGGCCTTCTCAGATGTCTGGACAGTGATCAAGCCCAAAGACTTATGGATGAAGTGCACGGTGCAGTGTGCGGACCGAACATGATCGGACCTCTTCTTGCCAAGAAGATATTAAGAACGGGATACTATTGGCTTCTCCCTCAAAGATGATTGCGGTGATCACGTCAGGCGATGCCATCAATGCCGGATATATGCCAACATTATTCATGCCCCCCAACTAGCTATACTGCATGACCCTACAATGACCATTTGCCATGTGGGGAATGGATGTGATCGGCCCAGTCGATCCCAAAGCCAGTAATGGTCACAAGTTCATCTTTACCATGATCGATTACTTCACTAAATGGGTAGAAGCAGCTTCCTTCCCCAAGGTTACAAAAGAGGTCATTGGCAGCTTCATCCGGAATAATGTCATTTGTCGGTATGGGTAGCCAGAGGTTATCATATCAGACAACGCCAGCAACCTGAACAATGAGATAATGAGCGAACTGTGCAACAGGTTTAAGATCAAACACCTTAATTCAGCTATCTATCGTCCAAAAATGAACAGCGCAGTGGAAGCCGCCAATAAAAAAATCAAGAAAATAATGGAGAAGATGTCGGCAAACCATCAAGGGTGGCCTGATTTGTTGCCTCTAACCCTCCTCGCCTATCGAACATCAACTCGCACTTCAATCGGGGCCTCCCCTTACTCATTAGTCTATGGCATAGAGGCGGTACTCCTCATAGAGATTGAAATGGAATCACTCCGAGTGATAATGGATGCCCAGATAGAAGAGGGCCAATAGATACAAGATCAATACGATCAGCTATCCCTGATAGACGAGAAAAGGTCGGTCCAAATATTTCACGGTCAGCTATATTAGCTACAAATCTTCCGGTCCTATAACAAAAAGGTGCGGACCCGGGAATTCAAAGAGCATGACCTCGTATTAAAGAAGATCATTCTTAGCCAGGATGCTGCTA
This sequence comes from Panax notoginseng, assembly GCA_016801055.1. NCBI lineage: Eukaryota > Viridiplantae > Streptophyta > Magnoliopsida > Apiales > Araliaceae > Panax > Panax notoginseng. Next base: position 122,597,932 of record CM029013.1, read on the forward strand.
AGGGAAAATTTGGCCCGAACTGGGAAGGACCCTTCGTTGTCAAAGCGACTTTATCGGGCGGAGCCCTAAGATTGGAAGAGATGGACGGTGAAGTATTCCCACGACTGATCAACTCTGCGTCAGTGAAATGATACTATGTTTAAGAACTATTTTAGGCATCATTAACCCATTGTCCAATAAAAGTTTGCCTCGAACTAGAAGGACCCTTCGTTGTCAAAGAGACTTTATCGGGTGAGCCCTAAGATTGGAAGAGATGGATGGTGAAGTATTCTCACAACTGATCAACTCTGATTTAGTGAAACGGTACTATGTCTAAGAACTATCATAGCCATCATCAACCCATTATCCAATTAAAGTTTGCCTCGAACTAGGAAGGACCCCTTCGTTGTCAAAGCGACTTTATCGGGTGGAACGCTAAGGTTGGAAGAGATGGACGGTGAAGTATTCATGCGACTGATCAACTATGATTCAGTGAATGGTACTTGAGAACTATCTTAGCCATTATCAACCCATTATCTATTGGGTAAATTGTAGATACGCTCACACGCAAGTGTACGTGGTCAACAAGTAATATAATGATGAGAAAAGTATCATTCCTACAGAGACTAGTATGAAATTAAACTTAACAATTACCAGTTTCATATTATTTCAATTTTATTAAACTACTCAAATTAATGATTATAATTAATAAAAACTAAGAACTAAAAATTCCAACCAATCAACACAAATTATTAACCGTAATTTCAAGTAAATAATGGAGATTTAGGCTTACAATTTCACTTTAAGTTTCACTCCGATTATTACACCTTTTTCCAATTTAATTTACTATCTCAGTTTATAAATTAAGAACACTCAAGTAGAATTAGCCATCTCTCAATATACTAACACCGTATTAACTTAAATCCACAAATTTGATAGAATTAAGTCAAACACCTTAATTAACTAATTCACTATATCTCTATGTGAATTAAAATCAAATAAGGTTTAAATCTCAAGTTCTTTACGCGATTACATGCGATGCTAGGTATATCTCTATCCTTAACATTCATCAAGATTCTATCAAACACAAAATTCAAGAACACATGCTATTGTGATTAGGTCTAGATTCATACATCATCTCTCGAGTCCATACAAATCCACATAAAATTGGTGATCAAGCATTTCATAAGTTATGTTTAAATCACAATAGATAAACTGAATCGATAGTATTATTAAACTGAAATTAAGGCATGACAATCATTGTTCAACACTAAAGATCCATTGCAAGCCTAAAAAGTAATTTAGTTCATCCTAGACAAATTAAAAACTGAAATAAGTAAAGAATCCATCATCCTAATTACAAAATTCTAATTAAAGAAAGAGAATAGTACAAAACCACCCTTCTTGGCCTTCAATTCTGTAATCTTCGTGATCTTGACATTCTTTGCTCTCCTCCATTGTCTTCTTTGAAATTAGGGCTCCAAATTGAATGAATGATTAATTGATTGATGTTCTGATTGATGTCTCTGTTATGTTTTATATACGTCCTGTAATAGCTGATAAAACGACGCCCAAAGATAGTCCTAATCCATGCCCAAGTGTTCCATCCATGCAGTTGCAGAGTTAGAATCAAGGTAAACTTCTTTCTCTCTCCCCGTACCCTCACCCTAACGGGGGGTTTTGTACATGAAAGGGCCCGCCCCCGCGGGGGGTGCTACTGTAGTTGCTCAAGGTACCCCCGCCTCGGGGTGGGGGGGTGCTTCTGCATATGCTGATTTTTGCTCATTTTGTGCCACTTTCTCGCTAGAACGCCACCATTATACCACCATGCCACGTAATGCAATCCTAAACACAAAACAATCATAAAATAAGTAAAACTGTACAGAAATAGACAAGATCAACATTGTTTAAGTCCAAATCAGAAGCCAATTCGTAGGTATAAAACCCACTCATCATTATCCAATGAAGAAAAAGAAGACAGTCAATCAGGCTAAGCCTGAACTACGAAAAACCTGATCTCCCACCATTAACTGGGGTACGTAGGTAGCTATCTATGGTGCGGTCAGACCAAACAAACAATTTTCAAATCCCCAAAATACTCCACTCCCTATACAGAATACCATTCCCAATTAATCAGGCCAAGCCTGAACTACGAATGACCTGATCTCCCCCCATCCACCGGGGTACATAGGCATCCATCTATAGTGCGGTCAGACCCTCCAAATATCCAAATAAAAATCATAACCCTCAAAATCAAATGAAAATCTAAACCAAAACCTATATATACCTAAAATCCCTGGTCAATGACCCGTGCTGAAAATATCCAACGACATTTCAAAATGGCTGCTGTAAATTTGGCATGAGTCCGAGAGATGACAAAAATAGTGATATATTGAGATAGCAAGTTAACGGGATAAAACGACAATTAGGCCACAAGGTCAAGACATACTTGAGCAAAAGAGGAAAGTGAACTAAACATGTTCATTTTTATATGTAAGTGTTTAATATACAAAAGTAATCCTACATATGTGACAAAAGAGAATAACATAGTTCATGCATGAAAATAAGGCCTAATTATAAATCTGAAGTCAGATGGGCCAACAACTCTAAATATCCAGCAGTCTCTACAGTTTGAGGCGCAATCCTGAGTTCCCGCTCCTTTATCTCAATACGCCTCATAAGCTAAAATGCAAATCGATAGGTCTTTTGATGAGTGAGTTTTATACCCATGAATTGAATGCGTTTGAGCTTAATCTTTTGGATGTTTTTAAGTGTTTGTGTCTATTCATGCATGTTTTACGTTGTTTTGTAGGAATTGGGGCAAAATTACTTGGATCGACGTTTGGGGTTGCTAGATTCGCGTTTTTGGCTTGCCATTTATATAGCATCCACTTCAGAGCCAATATCAGTATTGCTCTGGACCTTATTTCGAAAAACTCAAAGAATGAAAGTTGTAGATCTACGTCTCCTCTTTCCGGAACATTTTGAATCATCGAAATCAGAGTTCGGACGAAGAAGTTATGACCATTTTCCCAAAGGAAGTCGGAGTAGAAAATTGCCATAAATGAGGCCAGCGCTGGGGCGCCCAAACAAGGCCTATGCCCAGCGTCGGGGCTCTAGAATGCAGTGTTGCAGTGTCGTGCCCAGCGTCGGGGCGCTGGGGAAGGGATTGGTCAAGCTTGGACGCGTTTTGGGACGAATTTTGACACTTTTTTGACTCAAAATTAGATTGGGTTTGTTCATAAGCTAAAAATTGGACTTGTAACCTATAAATACATGATGTGAGGCATAGAATAAGGGGATTACATAGATTATATTAAAGATACACTTCATTAGATTAGAACATAAACCCTAGTTCTTATTAGTTTTGGAGATTGAAGCAACTTTGAGACCATTGAAGAACAAGAGCAGGAGCTTGAGGAAGATGAAGATTTGTTGATAACAGATTTATTCTTCACTCTAATCTTACTTTTATCTTTTAATGTCTATTCAATTGTGGATTCTTGGTTTTACTTCATTAATCATGAACTAATTCTTTTATTAAGACTACAAATTGAACCTTTTATGTCTATGAATTAATTATTCAATTTATTTCAATTATTTATGTCTAGGTGAATTGTTTATCATGTCTTGCACCTTTTGATTAATTATTTGGCCAATAATTAGCGTGTTACTCTAGAAAGATTCGGGAGATGAAATCTAGGGTTGGAACTGGACATGATAACATGTATGCTTAATTATTTACATGGGATGAATAATTAGGGTCATGAATTGAATAGGAATATCTGTTCACTGCATGTAACAAATTGGGAATTAGAACTTAATGGGTTTAATTTAATTATTTAGCATAGGAATATCGCAGGATTAATTTAATTGAATAAAAGTTAACTGATCACTTGGAAAGAGCTTTTAACACTTATTAGAGTTCCTGTTAACAATTCAAGAGGCATAATAATTGGGTTAGTTGGATAATTGGTTTATAGTACATAATTTGGGGATATTATAGTCTTAATCTTTATTTATTTGAATTCATTCATATAGTCTTAACCTTTATTCAATTGAATTAATTTCTAAAGACATCTCGTTTAATTAGTTAATTTAGTTTTCTTAATTCAAAAATCTTAAATTAATTGTTTAGCTAAAATTGATTTGGTTAAGAATTAGTACTTGATAATTTTTATTAAATAATTCCTCGTGGGAACGATACTTTTCTTATCGTTTTATTACTTGTTGACCGTGTATACTTGCACGTATTCATTGATTGCAAAATCGATCAACAAGTTTTTGGCGCCGCTGCCGGGGAATTAATTTAATAATATTAGCCAATATTAATTTTTATCAAATTAGTTTTAATTTAAACATTTCTTTTAATTTTTATCTCACTTAATTCTCTTTCTATTTTTTCTTTCTTTTCAGGTACCATGGCAGAATTTAATTATCAATGGCCGTATACAAGAATGACTCAGCCAAGGGGAGCGGAGATTGATGGACTCGCGGCACTTTCTGCATTGTCAGCACAGATTGAGACACTTTCGAGGAGGTTAGATGCTTTTGCAGCACAATGTCGTCAAAGTGTGGCGGTTACTTGTGACCTTGACAATTATTATCAGGATTGGGGGTATCACCCGAATTTTTCATGGAGCCATACTCATCAAGATGAATTTTATGCTCCAATTCCAACATACCCATCGGATTTCTCGTATCCACCTCCACTACAATAGGAAGAACATTCAAATTTAGAGGAAACTTTGTCCAAGTTCATAGTTTCATGTGAGGAGAGGAGGATTAATCAAGAGATATCGAGTCAAAATTTTACGAACCAAATGGAACAACTAATCAATGCCTCGAACATTTGTCCTCAATACACTTGGCTCTATGACATGGATTCCGAGACTGATGGTGAGCCCAAACCAAATCTACAACCGGATGTGCCAAATGATATAGATGTTAAAAGAGAGGAGAGACTTGGGGACCAAGAAAAGGAGATCGGCGAAGATCTAACTATAAGTACTAACGAGGATGAGCCGATGTTATTAGTGCCCCAAGTTCCTTCTCCGCTAAAGTTCAAGGGTCCAGTTAGATTTGCAAAACCATGCCCAATTGGCAGTCATGTCGTCGGCAATGCTCTTTGTGACATGAGAGCTAGCAAAACTTTCGAACTATGGTGGGACGAGAAAGGGACGATAGAAGAGGAACCTGTTGTGTTTGACAAGCATCCATGCCATAATTTGATCCCAAACACAATGGAGAAAGCACCTAGTGGTTTGCCGTACTTAATGGGGATCCTATCTAAAAAGATCATGCTAGGTGACTTAAATTCAATAGCCATTTCAAATGGAAACTCCCAAAAGAGACATTGTTACTGATGGATGGAGGGTTCCTCAATTTTTATAGGGAAATTGGATAGAGAATTGAAGAAGTCAGGCTGAGACTATAAAACAAGCGCTTATTGGGAGGCAACCCAAGTTTAATTTTTAGTTTTTTATTTTTATTAGGTTTTATATTAGTAGCTTTGAATTTACATTTATTTAGGATTTAATAAAATTGCTTCTATCATGGTTTTACAGGTTATTCAAGTCAAATTCAAGTGTGGTGCCCAATTTGTTCCATGTGCTTAGCCTATTCTCCAAACTTAGTTGACAAGGAGGAAGATTGTTATATTTTCGGGGGAGTCCTCTGCTCTACTTTTTTCTATTTCAGCCATTGAGGACAATGTCTAGTTTAAGTTTTGGGGCATTTTAGTGTCGTTGCATATAGTTAGTTATTTGCTTTGTAGTTCGTTATTTTTATGTGTTAGCATTATGTTTTTTTAGGTTGCATATAATACATGATAGTTAATTGCATATGCATACATAGGTTGCATTAGTATGTGTTCAAGTAGTATAATTGCATTTTTTATTTTTGCATGAATCTGTGCGATCGGTTGGTGTGGTCTTAGCTCAGCCTATGATAAGATTGGTTTTGCATGTTAACTTGAATAGTGTTGATAATTGACGATGAGTTCTAATTTTAAACATGAAGAAAATATGAGCATGTCTGAAACTTATGTAACCGGTTAACACTTAAAGTTTAACTATTTTAATCCACTTGGTTCAAGGGTTTCATAATTTGTTTCTGAGGGAAAATCTTGGTTAAAATTTAAGGAAATTAGTGAACTGGCAGTAAAGGTTGGAATGACGTAAAAACTTGAGTTTGGGGGAATTTATGGGATATATATTTACAAAATGAAAAAAAATAGAAATGATGAAAAGAAAAAAATTAGAAAATCCAGAAGAAAAAATGAATAAACACCGTGGCATGCCTGTCTAGTTTTGTGGCCTTTGTTACTTGAGTAAGTAAGCCCGAGGGAATTGTTTTTACACCTAGCGCCCTAAGGTCTTAATGGTCTGGGAGTCGTTGGTTGAAAGCTCGTTAAGGTAGCATTGAAAAGCCTAAGGGAATAAGACATTGCACAACCATGAGAGAAATAAAAAATGAATAAAACACGAGAAAGAGCAAAAATGCCCTCGTGGTTGAATAAAGGTAGAAATAAATCCTGTATTTACCCTTAGACTTGGTATTTGCTTAGTTTTAACCGGAGTTGTCATGTTCACAAAAGTAATTGAATTGGAACTGAAATTTTCCTTCTAAGAAGTTTGTTATGTGATTATCTTGAACTGTGATTGATTAGAACGGTTAACAAGCACACACACACAATATGGGTGATGACAGGTTTGGATTGACTAACTAGTTAGAGTTATGGACTTTGACTTGATTGGATATATTGTTTGAGTATTATTGGTATCTTTGAGGCCTGTTGCTATATATCATACTGATTTATTACTGGGTTCGTAGGTATATTAGGAAGTAGATTATGCATATGCATTCATGTAGTTGAGTTGCGTTGTTTATTTTTAGTTCTTTTATATTTTTGCTTGAGGACAAGCAAATGTTTAAGTTTGGGGGTATTTGATGAGTGAGTTTTATACCCATGAATTGAATGCGTTTGAGCTTAATCTTTTGGATGTTTTTAAGTGTTTGTGTCTATTCATGCAAGTTTTACGTTGTTTTGTAGGAATTGGGACAAAAGTTACTTGGATCGACGTTTGGGGTTGCTAGATTCGCATTTTTGGCTGGCCATTTATATAGCAGCCTCTTCAGAGCCAATTTCAGTATTGTTCTGGACCTTATTTCGAAAAACTCAAAGAATGAAAGTTGTATATCTATGTCTTTTCTTTTCGGAACATCTTGAATCATCGAAATCGGAGTTCGAACGAAGAAGTTATGGCCATTTTCCCAAAGGACATCGGAGTAGAAAATTGCCAAAAATGAGGCTAGCGCTGGGGCGCCCAAACAAGGCCTATGCCTAGCGCCGGGGTTCTAGAATGCAGTGTTGCAGCGCCGTGCCCAGCGCCGGGGCACTGGGGAAGGGATTGGTCAAGCTTGGACTCATTTTGGGGCGAATTTTGACACTTTTTTGACTCCAAATTGGATTGGGTTTGTTCATAAGCTAAAAATTGGACTTGTAACCTATAAATACATGATATGAGGCATAGAATAAGGGGATTACATATATTAGATTAGAGATACACTCCATTAGATTAGAACATAAACCCTAGTTCTTATTAGTTTTAGAGATTGAAGTAACTTGGAGACCATTGAAGAACAAGAGCAGGAGCTTGAGAAAGATGAAGATTTGCTGACAACAGATTTATTCTTCACTCTAATCTTACTTTTATCTTTTAATGTCTATTCAATTGTGGATTCTTAGTTTTACTTCATTAATCATGAACTAATTCTTTTATTAAGACTATAAATTGAACATTTTATGTCTATGAATTAATTATTCAATTTATTCTAATTATTTATGTCTAGGTGAATTGTTTATCATGTCTTATACTTTTTTATTAATTATTTGGCCAATAATTACCGTGTTACTCTAGAAGGATTCGGGAGATGAAATCTAGGGTTGGAACTGGACATGATAACATGCATGCTTAATTATTTGCATGGGAAATTAGGGTCGTGAATTGAATAGGAATATCTGTTCACTGCATGTAACAAATTGGGAATTAGAACTTAATGGGTTTAATTTAATTATTTTGTATAGGAATATCGCATGATTAATTTAATTGAATAAAAGTTAACTGATCACTTGGAAAAGGACTTTTAACACTTAGAGTTCCTGTTAACAATTCAAGAGGCATAATAATTGGGTTAGTTGGATAATTGGTTTATAGTACATAATTTGGAGATATTGTAGTCTTAATATTTATTTATTTGAATTCATTCATATAGTCTTAACCTTTATTTAATTGAATTAATTTCTAAAGACATCTAGTTTAATTAGTTAATTTAGTTTTCTTAATTCAAAAATCTTAAATTAATTGTTTAGCTAAAATTGATTTGGTTAAGAGTTAGTACTTGGTAATTTTTATTAAATAATTCCTCGTGGGAACGATACTTTTCTTATCACTTTATTACTTATTGACCGTGTATACTTGCACGTATTCATTGATTGCGAAATCGATCAACATCCTTGCCTGACTGGGAGCTGTCGTTGATACTCCTAAATTAACCTCACTTTCACTTCACAATTTATAATAATTAGCACAGTAGCAAGTAAGGATCGATCCCACAGAGAGTAAAGTTGTTTTAGAATTATTCTACTATTTAAACAGAAAATAAAGATGGGGGTTTTTGAAAATTATTTTTAAACTAAGAGAACAAGAATTAACGATGAAATTAACCAAATATGTAAAAACTTCAGTTCTGCAGTTCAGTTTCACCAAGTACAATAATCAATTAATCAAGTTATTATTATTTTTCCTTCAATGAAACTATTAGCCCTAGATAACAATAAGCTCTATCCGAAATTCTCCTTAGATTATCACTGTATGAAACAAACTCTCAACCAGATTCTAACTAGCATACAACCTAGAATAAGCTCTCTGGATTTAATATGATAGAAGCATTAAAAATTGAGAATTAGGCTAATCCAAGCAACAAACACATAAGCTCGATTTGTTTAACTTGTTTTCTGATAATCTTAGTAATAAACAAAAGCTTGTCCACAATTATTATTACTAAGTTGCTACTTATGATAAAGACAGATATCAATTACACGTAATACCAATCTTAATCTAGCATATGATAATGATCAAACTAATTCAATTGGCCATATTAAATTAATTAAATCAATTAACATGCAATCAATGAAAACAGATTATCAGAAGAAATTTCACACAAGAAGAAATAAATAATAATACTCAATTAATCAATTACTTGTAACAAGGATTCACCTCCCTTTAGAACTGAATAAAAAGAACTAGCCTGACATGCTCTTGAGTTTGCACTCCAATAGATGATAGTTGATTATTGAATGAATAAAATCATGACTAGCATCCTCTATTTATAGTGCTAGACAAAGTCCTAAATCCTATAGGAAGTAGAAATCCAAACCCTAAAAGGAATTACAAATTACCCTAATTTCCATAAAGAAATAGAATTCAATTTAGAAATAAATCTTAGTCTAAAAGAAATCCTAATTACAATAGAATTGTAAAAACTATTCTTCTAGAATCCAAAATTCAGATTTGAAATTGGAATTAAATCTCACAATTGCCATGTGCTTAAACTCATTGCCGCGTGAATCCAAATCCATTTATGATACTAATTGTTGAATCCTTGATTTGTTAGGAATCCCGTAAACCTCCTCCAATTTATTTCTAAAATCATGAAACCCCTTCAATTGTACCTAAAATAAAAATATAAGAATAATGAGTTTATTTAGGCACAAAATAAATACAAAAGATTAAGTATTAAAGAATAAAAATATAACATATTTCATACTCATCAAATTCCCCCACACTTATCTTTTTACACGTCCTCGTGTAAACCAAAAATTTGATTTCCAGAAAAATTCTATTCAACCATAGTGTCAAAAGAATTCAAGATACAAATCATGACTAGCAACACTAAATTTGCAGAAATCTAATCAACGCTTTATCAATCAACTTACAATTACCAACCATACCATTTCACCAATGAATTTCATTAAATCAAACTGTAGCCACATAAGTAACTCTCCCAAAATCATCATACTTACTCAACTTAGTTACCATGGAGCAAAAACCATGCACACTAACTCTTAACCAAGAACAAATTTTTCTTTCCTTTTAATTTTTTTTCATAGAACCTTTTTTTTTAGCACAGATGAATGTATTTTCATGCTTTTCTCGTATACTTTTTTTCATATATTTTTTTTTCTTTTTTTTTTTGACATGTGCAATGTCTCCTTTTCTTAGGCTTTTCAGAGTTACCCATTAGCGAACTTTCCACCAACGACTCCCAAACCAGATGATCTTAGGGCGCTAGGTGTAGAGACACCCCTAAGGGCTTACTTATTCAAGTAACAAAGGCCACAAAAGTCGATTAGTCAAACTGCTTTTATCCATCACACTTTTCAGCTTGAATACCGATGCTTCCCGAGGCTTAGATACCCAGTTATTTCGCACAATGGACATTGAAGCAGATTTTCAATTTTCATTTTTTTTTCATTTTTTTTTCATTCATCATTTTTTTATATGGTTCTGCACAACATAAGCAAATTAAACAGTTCTAAGTCATGAAATCAGTGCACATAGACAACTCCACAAATAACTTAGCCAAATAAACATGATTCTCATATTCAAGTACTTATGTATCACAAATTCAATTGAAATCAATTACTATGGATCATGGCTTAGTTGTCATCATTCATTAACAAATTAAGCATCAAACATATTCTGAATTTTAGCATTAATTTTCAATCTTTGACTTTAACCTTCGAACACATAGGCAAATATAACCATGGAACCCAATTTTTATTATTATTATTATTATTTTTTCCATCAAAATTGGATTATTTTTCTTACATAAAATAAAACCTAAATCTCTCCCCCCCACACTCAAACCTTACATTGTCCCTAATGTAAGAAAATCATGCAACGAAGAAAATACTACTAGCGAACATGCAATAATAATAGTAATAATAAAAAACTAAAAAGTAAAGGGATAGCAAAATCAAATCTGAGATCTTGGGTTGCCTCCCAAGCAGCTGCCCATGTTTAACATCTTTGGTTCGACGTTATGCCTCTCTTCTCAGCTTTCATAGATTGGATCGTCTAGCTCCATCATCTCAATATTTTCCACCTGATGCCCTTCATAGAAAGGCTTTAATCTATGTCCATTCACCTTAAGGATCTTGTTCGTACTAGGACTTTGAATCTCAACTACACCATGAGGAAACACATTAGTGATAACAAAAGGACCAACCCATCTAGATCTCAATTTACCTGGAAATAACTTAAGCCGAGAATGATATAGCAAAACTTTTTATCCCACAATAAAGGTTTTCCGCACAATCTGCTTATCATGAAAAGCTTTGGTCTTTTCCTTGTAAATCTTCGAACTTTCATAGGCTTCATTCCTCAATTCTTCCAACTCTTGTAACTGCAATTTCCTGTGTACGCCAGCTACCTCCAAACTCATGTTGCACTGCTTGATTGCCCAAAAAGCCCTATGCTCCAACTCAACAGGTAAGTGGCATGGTTTTCCAAACACAATCCTATATGGTGACATCCCAATAGGTGTTTTGTACGCAGTTCTATAGGCCCAAAGTGCATCATCTAATCTCAGACTCCAATCCTTTCTGCTAGGGTTAATTACCTTCTCCAAAATGGATTTGATCTCCCGGTTAGAAACCTTAGCTTGACCATTACTCTGTGGATGGTAGGATGTAGAAACCTTGTGTAGAACATTGTATTTCTTGAACAAAGTCGCTAACACCCTATTACAAAAGTGGGTTACGCGATCACTAATGATAGCTCGTGATGTTCCAAACCTGACAAATATGTTAGTCCTAACAAACTTTGTAACAACTTTAGAATCGTCAGTCCTAGTGGCTTTAGCTTCCACCCATTTTGAGACATAATCAACAGCCAAAAGAATATATAAATTCCCAAAGGATGAAGGAAAAGGTCCCATAAAATCTATACCCCAAGCATCAAAAATTTCAACAACTAAAATAGGAGTTTGGGGCATTTGATTTCGTTGAGAAATATTCCCTGTCCTTTGGCAATTAACACATGTTTTACAAAACAGATATGAATCTTTAAAAAGCGATGGCCAATAAAAACCACTTTCTAAAACTTTATTAGCAGTTCTTTTTGGACCAAAATGTCCTCCACAAGCATAAGAATGACAAAAGGAAAGAATAGATTGAAATTCACTGTTAGGCACACATCGTCTAACTATCTGGTCCGCACAAAATTTCCATAAGTATAGATCATCCCAAACATAGTGTCTAGCATCACTTTTTAATTTTTCCTTTTGGGATTTGGAAAATTATTTAGGAAAATATGCACTTACCAAATAATTCACCGTATCTGCATACCAGGGACTCTCAGTATAGATGGAAAGTAACAGCTCATCTGGGAAAGAATCATGTAATGGTAGCTTCTCCTCGTCTCGTAGTAGCCTACTCAAGTGATCCGCTACTAAGTTATCCGCACCTTTCTTATCCTTGATCTCTAAGTCGAATTCTTGTAGGAGCAGAATCCATCGAATAATCCTTGGTTTAGAATCCTTTTTGGTGAGCAAATTCCTGAGAGCAGCATGGTCAGAATAAACTATAATTTTAGTACCAAGCAAATATGATCGAAATTTATCTAAAGCAAAAATCACAGATAAAAGTTCTTTTTCAGTTGTGGAATAGTTTGTCTGAGCCTCATTCAAAGTCCTCGAAGCATAGTATATGGCATGAACGGCTTTGTTAATCCTTTGTCCCAAAACAGCCCCCACTGCATAGTTGCTTGCGTCACACATGATCTCAAATGGCAACTTCCAATTTGGCGGTTGAATGACAAGAGCAGAAGTTAATAATTTCTTTAAAGTGTCAAAAGCCTCCTTGCATTCATCATCAAACTGAAAGTCCACATCTTTTTGCAGTAACTTACATAAGGGTAATACAATCTTCGAGAAGTCTTTGATAAATCTTCGATAAAATCCTGCATGACCAAGAAAAGAGCGAATCTCCCGCACGCTGACGGGGTAAGGCAAAGCAGATATAACATCTATCTTAGCTTTATCAACTTAAAGACCTTTAGATGACACAACATGACCAAGTACTATTCCCTGTTCTACCATGAAATGACATTTTTTCCCAATTTAAAACAAGATTAGTTTCCATGCATCTATCTAGAACACGATTTAAATTATCTAAGCATGCATCCAAAGAATCACCATGAATTGTGAAATCATCCATAAAAACCTCGATGCATTCTTCTAAAAGATCTAAAAAAATGCTTACCATGCATCGTTGAAAAGTACCTGGGGCATTACACAGTCCAAAAGACATCCGTCGATAGACAAAAGTACCAAAGGGACATGTGAATGTGGTCTTCTCTTGGTCCTCGGGTGCAATCACAATCTGGTTATATCCTAAAAAACCATCTAGAAAATAATAATAAGTGTACCCAGCTAATCTTTCCAACATTTGATCAATAAAAGGGAGAGGAAAGTGATATTTTCTTGTTACAGCATTCAATTTTCTATAATCTATACACACTCTCCACCCTGTTTGCATTCGTGTGGGCACCAACTCATTGTCATCATTCTTGACAACGGTGATTCCGGATTTCTCTGGGACTACCTGCACTGGACTCACCCATTGACTATCGGAGATGGGATAGATGATACTGGCATCAAGCAGTTTGAGCACTTCTTTTTTCACCACCTCCATCATTGGTGGATTCAATCTCCTTTGCGCATCTCTTGTAGGTTTAGCTCCATCCTCTAACAATATCCGATGCATGCATATGGCAGGACTAATACCCTTTATATCCGCTATTGTCCATCCAAAAACTGTAACATGGTCCCTTAGGACTCTCAGCAATTTTTCTTCCTGCACCTTGGTTAGATTACTAGCAATAATTACAGGCAAAGTGTCATTAGTCCCCAAATATGCATATTTCAAATGAGCAGGTAATTGTTTCAATTCTAGAGTTGGGGCTTGTACAACAGAAGGTAATAACTTTTGATGAGAAACAGGAAATTGAATAGAATGTACTGCTAACTTATTTGAGAATTTTGGCAATGAATGTAATGCAGCTACATTCTCCTTCAATTCCTGGGTTTGCGCAATCTCTCCTTCCCTGTCCATGTCCAAACTGTTGGTGATTGCAATCTCTAAACTGTCCCTATGTAGTTGTTCAAAAGCTCTTGCACCAAGGGGTCTTTCACATCGATAGCAAAAATCTGTCCTATATCACTAGGGTACCTCATGGCATCATAGATGTTAAACTGGATTTTCTCGCCATCAAACTCCATAGTCAAGGTCCCATTATGAACATCAATCATGGTTCTTGCTGTTTTCAGGAAGGGTCTTCCTAACAAGATGTGGGAAGGATTTGGTGATGTATCATCTTCCATATCCACAATGTAAAAATCTGCAGGAAAGATTAGTTTGTTCACCTGCACTAGGACATCTTCAATTACCCCTCGGGGGTAAGTGTTAGTACGATCAGCCAAATGAATAATCACACCAGTATTTTTCAAAGGGCCTAGATTTAAGGAAGCATAAACAGATAAAGGCATAACATTAATTGAAGCTCCTAAATCTAGCATGGCTTTTTCAAATCTGGTGTTTCCTATTTTGCATGGGATTGTGAACATTCCTGGATCTTTACATTTAGGAGGCATTTTTCTTTGAAGAGCAGCAGATACATTTTCTCCGACTGTGACTCTTTTTGCAATTTTCTTTTATTAGTGCATAATTCTTTTAAAAATTTACCATACCGTGGCACTTGTTTAATTGCATCAAGGAGAGGGATGTTTACTTCTACTTTTCTAAAAGTTTCCAAAATTTCTTTTTCTTTTTCATCTCTCTTTGAGATTTTAGAATTTCTGGGAGGAAAGGGAAGAGGTATGTTTTTAAGCTGATTAGGAGGGTTAGGTTGTACCTTGGATTTTTCTGTTTCCCCCTTAGCTGTTTCCTCTTCAAACTCTACGGGGGTCGATGGTGTATCCAACTGTGTTTCATTCCGCAAAGTTATGGCACTTGCATTCTCCCTTGGGTTGACTATTGTTTGAGATGGTAATTTTCCTGAGCCTCTGGATTCCAATATCCCCACAGTTGTAGCCAGTTGTCCTACTTGGTTCCTCAAATCTTGAACTGAAGTTTTTGTCTCTTGCTGGAACTGCTGTGTCTGATTCATGAACTGTTGTGTTTGTCCAATGAATTGTTGTGTCTGTCCCATGAATGCTTTGAACATATCCTCCAACGATGTTCCAGTAGGTGCAAGGACTATTTGCTTCGGTTGATATTGAGGTTGGGCTGGTTGGAAGCCTTGTTGCCTAGGTGGAAATGCAGGTGGTGCCACTTGCTTACTCCCATAACTCAGATTTGGATGATCCCTCCATCCTGGGTTATACGTGTTTGAGTACGGATCATACTTTTTCTGAGGTGGTGGCTGATAATTTCCCATTGCATTAGCTTGTTGCACAGCCTCATCATCTTGTAATGTTGGGCATTCATCTGTATTGTGATTTGGTTGTAGACATATTCCACAAACCTTTGCAATTGGCAGTTGACCTGTAGTTAATTGTCTAACCATACCAGTTAATTCAGAAATTTGTTGACCATAATCACAAGTGCTTACCTCGCTTACCCTTACTGGTGCAAGATTTGTTCTAGTGCCATATTGTTGCGAGTTTGCTGCCATGTTTGCAATTAAAGTCCTTGCAGCCTCTGGGGTCTTGTCAACTAGTTCTCCTCCGCTAGCTGCATCGATCATGCTTCTATCCATCGGTACCAACCCTTCGTAGAAATACTGGATCAGGTGTTGTTCATCTATTTGATGCGGTGGACAGCTGGAACAAAGCTTTTTGAATCTTTCCCAATACTCGTATAGTGTCTCCCCACTGAATTGTCTAATCCCACAGATCTCCTTCCTTATGTTGGCTACTCTTGAGGCTGGAAAGTATCTCTCTAAGAACAACTGCTTCATATCATTCCAAGACTGGATTGAACCTGAGGGTAGGTAGTACAGCCAATCCTTTGCCAAATCTGCTAGGGAGAATGGGAATGCTCTCAGCTTGATTTGTTCTTCGGTGATTCCGTGTGGTTTCATAGTGGAGCACACCACATGAAATTCCTTCAGATGTTTGTAGGGGTCCTCACCTGTAAGACCACGAAAAGTAGGCAATAAATGGATTAGTCCGGATTTAAGTTCAAATGCAGCATCTAAATTAGGATATTCAATGCACAAAGGTTGTTGATTTAAATTAGGAGTTGCCAACTCCCTGAGAGTTCTTTTGTTGTTTGGAATCGCCATCTCTTCTTCTTTGTCGAATTCGTTGGATAATAATTCCAAAGCTAAGTTGAAGCCTGGTGATGATGCAGAAGCCTCGTCTATATCTGCAGAAGACTGTTGAACTTTAAATTTTTCCTTCTTTAGCCTCCTTGCAGTTTTCTCAATCTCTGGATCAAAATCTAATATAGTAGCCTGAGAAGATCGAGTCATAAAACAGGAACAAAACAAATAATAGAATAAAAACAGAATGCCAAATTACTCCCAGGCAGCGGTGCCAAAATTTGGGAGCTGTCGTTGATACTCCTAAATTAACCTCACTTTCACTTCACAATTTATAATAATTAGCACAGTAGCAAGTAAGGATCGATCCCACAGAGAGTAAAGTTGTTTTAGAATTATTCTACTATTTAAACAGAAAATAAAGATGGGGGTTTTTGAAAATTATTTTTAAACTAAGAGAACAAGAATTAACGATGAAATTAACCAAATATGTAAAAACTTCAGTTCTGCAGTTCAGTTTCACCAAGTACAATAATCAATTAATCAAGTTATTATTATTTTTCCTTCAATGAAACTATTAGCCCTAGATAACAATAAGCTCTGCTATCCGAAATTCTCCTTAGATTATCACTGTATGAAACAAGCTCTCCACCAGATTCTAACTAGCATACAACCTAGAATAAGCTCTCTAGATTTAATATGATAGAAGCATTAAGAAATAGAGAATTAGGCTAATCCAAGCAACAAACACATAAGCTCGATTTGTTTAACTTGTTTTCTGATAATCTTAGTAATAAACAAAAGCTTGTCCACAATTATTATTACTAAGTTGCTACTTATGATAAAGACAGATATCAATTACACATAATACCAATCTTAATCTAGCATATGATAATGATCAAACTAATTCAATTGGCCATATTAAATTAATTAAATCAATTAACATGCAATCAATGAAAACAGATTATCAGAAGAAATTTCACACAAGAAGAAATAAATAATAATACTCAATTAATCAATTACTTGTAACAAGGATTCACCTCCCTTTAGAACTGAATAAAAAGAACTAACCTAACATGCTCTTGAGTCTGCACTCCAATAGATGATAGTTGATTATTGAATGAATAAAATCATGACTAGCATCCTCTATTTATAGTGCTAGACAAAGTCCTAAATCCTATAGGAAGTAG
This sequence comes from Panax notoginseng, assembly GCA_016801055.1. Taxonomy (NCBI): domain Eukaryota; kingdom Viridiplantae; phylum Streptophyta; class Magnoliopsida; order Apiales; family Araliaceae; genus Panax; species Panax notoginseng. The sequence continues at coordinate 122,615,435 of CM029013.1, forward strand.
AAATCCAAACCCTAAAAGGAATTATAAATTACCCTAATTTCCATAAAGAAATAGAATTCAATTTGGAAATAAATCTTAGTCTAAAAGAAATCCTAATTACAATAGAATTGTAAAAACTATTCTTCTAGAATCTAAAATTCAGATTTGAAAGTAGAATTAAATCTCACAATTTCCATGTGCTTAAACTCATTGCCGCGTGAATCCAAATCCATTTATGATACTAATTGTTGAATCCTTGATTTGTTAGGAATCCCGTAAACCTCCTCCAATTTATTTCCAAAATCATGAAACCCCTTCAATTGTACCTAAAATAAAAATATAAGAATAATGAGTTTATTTAGGCACAAAATAAATACAAAAGATTAAGTATTAAGGAATAAAAATATAACATATTTCATACTCATCACTGACCCTGGATCACATCTCAAGTATGGTCAGCCAACCTAATCACAAAAGTCCTGAGTGTATCCATCTAAGCTCTGACCTCATCTCTAGCAGTAATAGATGCATCCCTCTTAGCGCCGACGATGTCCCTACCCGCCAAAGATGTTAACATCAAGGTCCGGGCCTGATCCTTCTTAAAAGTCAGAAGGTGTACCTGGCGATCCAACGCTTCCCGGGATACTTGAATCGAGCTCGAGGTCACGCTGACTAAAGCCTATGTCAAACCAATAAACAACTCATCCTCTGTCAGAGAAATAAGATCCTCCATCGGCTCCTCATCATCGATAAACTGACCCTCAGCTGCTGCCAAGTCAAATGCATCTGATACTGAATATTCCCCCAGCCAAGCTGAATTTTACAGACCTGCCAGGATGGCTATCTCTAAACTCTACAGTTCGGATATGGGACCAGAATCTTTAAACTCGCAACAAATCTGCCTTAGTAGTAGAAAAGATAGGGAAGCGGTAGTCATCAGCCCCCTCAAACAGATAAATCTTTTGATGCTGGTCAAATTGGCCCATCACCGCCAGAGGGTGATAAGTAGTCACGCCCCTTAAACTGACTAGTGGGATGAAGTTGAAATTAGCCACATGAGTGGAAAAGCTCAAGGAGCAATACCCTGAGTACATAACAATCTCAAATAGATCCTCTATGGCATCCATAAAATTTCCCAAGAATATGCATCAACGCATGAAGATGAATAGAAAGAACAAGTCACATCCATACTATGACCAAAGAAAAATCCATTACAAAGAAGCTATCCGATCGGCCTCAAGTGAGTAACAAACCTGATATACCACAGGGCAGGACTACCTCTAAACTTCTAATCCCCCACAGTGCGACAATACGATGCTGATATCAATGTCTCAGCCAATATTAGCGTAATGATGGTGAAATCAGCTCTTAGGGCTTTGACCACCATTGACATCACAACATCCAAATGATCAACATAAAAAGGCATGTACAGATATGCTGCGATGCACATAATTAGGGCATCTATTCGTGCAGTCCTCCATCTGTCCTAAGATATGGCAAAATCTCCTCGATGGATGACAAAACTATCAGCCGATGCAAAATGATCAATCATAAAATCCATCAAAATAGTGTGGCTACCACCCACCTCAGACATGACCACTGCCCTCCTCAAACTTGTGGTCGTCATAAACTCTCGGCGCATGTGCCTGACCTCAACCCTGGCACAGGGACCAACCATCTACAAACTAGAAATCCTATGATACTCCTCCAGAGTGGGAGTCAGCTCGTCCAAGCAAAATCTGAATACGTGGCGTGTTGGAATCCAATGACCCAGCGACATCCTATTTATAAAGCCCTCCGGCACTTGGAAGGATAATAAAGACATAGAATGTCCAAGAAGATGACCAATGATCACGCAGTCAGAATCTGGAAAATTATCGTGCCAAACCCTCAAACTAGTGGCGACACGACATGGTGGAGCATGATCCAACCAAGTAATAGACGATGAAGCCATCTGTAGAAAGTAGTATCATAAAGACCATACAAGGGTCATCTCTAACTGGTCATCCATAAATATGAAATACATATATTCTAAATCTTATGCTTTAATGTCCAAAAATCTTGAGTAACATGCCCCGGGGCTCCAAAGTGGTAAGAACACTTCTTGTTAGGATTATAGTTTCTTTTTTCGCTAAATTTAAACTGTATTAAAAAAAGGAAAAGTAACCCCAATAAGTGAACCCCATAGGACATGCCCTATGATGTTAACAGTGAACAAAACATAATGAAGTACAGAAGACAACATACAGAGGGTTCAGATTTTAAAACATAGTAATTCTACCAATAATGGACCTAAGCCATACCCAAAAGCAGAAGCAAAGAAAGTGGCTAACAGCAACCGCTAGATATCTATCAGAATAATTAAATCAACAAGAGCATCATCAAACTAGCTTACCCGCATTAACAACATCATAACCCAATGTAGTTAAGAAGCCCAAACCATAGCACTAAATAGCAGTCCAGACCCCTTAGCCCAAAAAAGAAGAAAGCAGATTGGAAACTAAAGAGCCAACAATAGGAACCGAGGGTTTAAACCCACAATTAGCACCCCAATAGCTCTCCCTCTTAGCAAATCACCCCCAAATCCAAATCAAGAGTGCTCACACATAACAGTAATTAGAACTTAATAACATATTCCATCAGCAGCAGGACCCCCCAGGTTGCAGCTAGCCGAACAGAGTAAAACATGCCTAGGAAGCCTAGTACAGTCTCATTGTTATAGCCCAATATTATCACAGCAAACCAGACTAAAGGCTCAAACCAAAAGCATACTAGATTAATAGCCCAAACAGACTTCAAACTGTGAATCACAGTAGGAAACATCCTAGACTACAAGGCATGGCATACCACACTACCACACCCACAAGCAGACAGCTGAAGAAAAGCCAATCAAACATAAATAAATAGAGAAATTACAAGGCAAGGTGCATGAATTTGGCTATAACTTTGTGAAACTTGGTAGAGGAATGCAACCGACATTTAATAAGAGAGAATATGTTTTGCACTACTATCCTAGCTAGAGTAAATTCATTTTCATGAAGCCTGGCATTTCAATCTTGCCAAATACAATAAACAACTACAACAAAAGCTAGGTGCAACACATGGAATTAGACTTTTTTACTACAGGAGCTAAGGAACCTAGTGATATCAGACCAGCTACAACTAAAACCTTTCCAGCCACAAAATCTGAGAACAGATAGAAGGACCTAGACGGAGTATGGGCATTAGAAGAAAAGATGATTGAAGCATTCAGAAGCAGTATTACAAAGCAGACAGGTGGGGTCAAGGGAGATCCCATAGTTAATAAGACGATCTTTAGTTCGTAGCCCTTTATGGAAACATATCCAAAGTAGAAAGGAGAATCGAGGGGCTAAGCTAGGATGTCATGCAATATTGGACCAGTCTAGAGTTGGCCCACGCTGCCTAATAGTTTCTTCCTTTAGGATCTGTAGGTGGAGCCAGATCGATGATCTTTTTCTATGAAACTAGCAGCATTAACACATTCTCTAACGAGTCTCCGAGGGGAGTAAATGCTCTTCTCTGCCTATTCTCCCTATTTTCCCTGGCCTTTGACATAGTGGGATTTCGAGGGTTCGTAGATAAATAGAATGGATGGTAATTATCCTACCTTAGAATAGGCGAACTATTGCTATTATGAGATGATTTTCCTTTTAAGATTAGGGAGACATCTTCTTCATTTCTCTTGTGTGCCCTCTTGGGAATGCTGGCACAGTTTCCAGACTGAATATGCTCAACAACTGCTTCCAATGTGCGAGATCTTTGATTTTGCTGGATTTTAGCCCCATTTTTGCCATCTCCTTGTGTTTTATCGTTGTGAAAAATGGTTTGCATAATAAGGTGCTTCTTGTATGTCGATGAAGGTCATCACCATTTCAGACTCATTCATTGGAGTGTTAACTTGGGCAACCATGCGTCTCCGCCTTTGTGCATACTCCATAAATAATTCAGTGGGTTTCTTCCTGATTTTGATTATCTGATAACAATCAGGGGACATCTGAGATTAGAAGCTATATTGGTTTAGGAAAGCGTGGGCTAATTCCTCCCAGTGCATCTTAGAATTATTAATTATGGCGTACCAAGTTCGAGCTTCCCCAGCAAGGCTCTTTTGAAAGAGTTACATCCTGAGGCTTTCATATTCGCCATACGATCCTAGCTCGCCGATATACACCTTCAGATGGGTGTAAGGTCACCCAATCCATTATATTTTTCAAACTCTGGAATTTGAAATTTATTTGGATATCTGGCCTTTGGGAATATACTTAGGTCAGAGTAATTGTCACTGCCATATGACCCAGTTCTCTTTATGGATCGGATGACTTCCTTCATTAGTCTGACCTTCTTTCGGATATCCCCGATTTCCTTATCTTCTCGAAGGTCTATTATTCCTTAGTTGGACCTTTACTCGCGGCCTCTTTGGCGGATCCACTATCAGGTTGGGATACTAGAGTAGGTATTTGAGTATCATTGGCCTTTCCAGACATATGGATACTTCCTTGTGCAGAGGGCTCATGCTGATCTTTTAATTTTGGCTCTTGAGCTATTTTTCAATGTTATCTTAATAGACTGGTCATTTCAGCAATTTGCTTCTTAAAATCCTCAAACTCTTCCCGAGATACGGGGATATGTTCGGATGCACTGCACTCGGCCATTTCGGTTATTGGTGGCTGAGCTTTTTTGGATTAGGACCGAGTTATAGGACCAATCTACACATAAAAAGTATATAGTTTAGTCTTAATATTGGTAGATGGTATGGATGCATGATATGTTATGCATTGTGTTTAGGATTCTTTTATCTCTTCTTGCAAAATCGGGGTTAGTTCGTTTTGATGACACAACAAGATAAGAATATGTATAAATAGCAGTTTATGATGGATGACATTTATACGTAATAAAGATTGACAGGGTATGAAGAGATATCCTATACGTTGGTTTTTTCATAGGCGTATCTTAAGATTACTCTCACGAGCTTTTTGGAATAAAAGATTCCAGATCTTCGCAATTTACTTAATGAAAACATCCATCTTTCAATTGGAGCGAATTTGAGTGGTGTCTTTCCTGAGCCTCACAAGGGAATGCCCTTTAGATTCCAGTAATAAACAACCGCAGGCAACATACATTAACATATATTCATTGCACCTTACAGTATGCAAATAATGACATTGTGCGAGCCACTAATATAAAGCGCTTTAAAAAATTGAGACATTCATCACTAGACCTGGCAAACTTGGCCCAAGCCCGCGGGCCGGGCCGGCCCGCCCGCCACGGGCTGGGCTATGGGCTGCAGTTTTCTAGCCCAGGAAAAGCTGGGTCGTTTTGGCCCGGCCCGTTTTTGGCCCGGCCCGTGATGGCCCGGCCCGCTGCCCGGCCCGGCCCGGCCCGGCCCGCAGCCCGTAACTTTTTTTTTAAACAAAATGTTGCTACTTGTGGGGCTTAAACACAAGACTTGTAAATAAATAAATAAGAGTTCAAACCAACTAAGCTACAACAATTGTTTATTTTTAATGCAATCTTTAATATATTGTTTCTTTACTTTTGTTCAAATTTACTATTCTTAAAAAGTAAAACTTAAATCGTGCATTTATAATATAAAACTAAACAATTAATGCTTACTTAAATCATGCATTTATAATAAGTAAAACTTAAATAATATACTTTATTTATATAATTTTTTATATAAATAAAGTGTATTATTTTAGTAATATATAATTATGTAAAATAACACATAATTGCACAACATTATTAAATTAACAATTTATTATTTTAAAAGCATACAAAAAACATAATCTTAATATTCATACATATAGTTTTTCATTTTTGTAAAATAGTGTGAGTGTCTTTATAATATAGTATTATATTTTATTTCATGTATTTATTAGTGTATAACAGTATCTCTTTAAGATTGTGTCATAATTTTTCTTTATGTCGCTATAAATTTGATTTTATTGTAATTTTATTATTCTTAATTAATAATACTAATTTATAATACTATTAAAATTTTAATTGATTGAGATATGTAGTAAATAATTTCAAAGTATAAAACTATTAAACTAACAATTATTAGTTTAAGTTAGATAATATAATTATAAAAATTTAAAATTATCTATATATTAGTATTAATTACAGTATTTATTATTTTTAAAAGTTAAATAAATTATATTAATTTTAAAGAATCATATTGTAGTAAATTTAGAAAGTAAATCAATCATTATCCCTTAATTATGCATTCCCCCTACTTATTTGAAAAGTAAATCAATCATTATCCCAAATCATGCCTTTAGAATAATATCTAAAATTATAATACTATTAAAATTTTAATTGATTGAGATATGTAGTTAATTTAAGTAATTAGAATTATTGTTTATTATTTTTAATATTTATTATTATTATTGTTTTTGGTGTATCAAGATTTTGCAAAAAAAAATATAGGAAAAAGCCCGCGGGTCAGCCCGGTCCGCCCAACCCGGGCCACAGGCTTAAGAAATCTGGCCCGCCAAAACCCGAGCCTTTTCGGCCCGGCCCGCCGTTGGCCCAGCCCTCGCTCAGCCCGGCCCGGCCCGCCCGTTTGCCAGGTCTATTCATCACACACAAAGACCATTCACACAATATACAAAATACAAAATGAAAATCAATAAGATTTGAACGTGGATTAAGCCCTCATTGTCCCCAGAAGAGTCTCCCACCTGTCGACGCCGGGAAATTTCCGCTCCTAATTTTTTTTTCCTGTTTTTACCCTTTGTGTTTCGATTGATCGATTTATTTATTTAAAAGGGTAAGGTTTTAGGAATAGGTTGACATGATTGTCGACTATTTTGAAAAGATTGATTTGCTTTAGTTTTAATGATTAGGCCGATTTAGACATAGTCACTAGTCGGTATAGTTTCAAATGGATGTACCAACTCATCCGAGTTTTGAAGTTTTTCGCAATATGGCCCAATATATGACTCTATTTAATTTTATCTAAAACCCTAGATTCGAAGAATTTAGAGGCTTGATTAAGCAAGGGGAAGATGTTAGGCACCCACTGACTTCCGTAAAAACACGGTTACCGCATCTTGTTGATTTTCTTAAGCATGAAATGTGTGTGTATGTGTGTGTATTTGATTTTGATGTTTATTTGAATTATGTCAAGTGCTTTAAGCCCTGTTTTAACTTGTGAGCTACGTTGTTTTGAAAGTAGTGTTTTACCTATTTGAACCTATGTACGAATGATTTGATTTAGTGAAAATTTTATTTTAGAAAAAATATGTATTGAAATGATATTTTGGAAAAGCATAGTTTTCAAATCCTTCACCCAAATAGGAATCAAGTTCTTTTGATACTTCCGGTTATTAAACTTAGATTTGTCTAACCCTGACGCGGTTTGTCATTTTATAAAGCTCTTTGCGATTTTGTTTGAAAGTTTTTTTGGTTATAATGCATGCAAGAAAGCATCAAAAAGGGTCGGGCCATCTATGGGCATGGAAACCATCTCGATAGACCCGAGCACCCATAATTATAATTTTTCCACTATCACGGGGCCTTAAATCCAATCTTTCGGGACAAAGCCCTCGAATTTATTTTTAGGCCCAATATTACATATACAATGTGACGCCCCCAAATCTGGGTTCCACAAACATCGAATTCGGTGCTCACGATACATCATACATATCACATCTAACTACCCATTCGTTATAAATTACATCATTCGTTACATTTCCTTAATAAAGGCATACCTTAAATACATAATTGTAACATCATCCCAGGGTAACTAGGCTTAACATTACATGCCCTATAATACAAAAGGTTTAAACCAAAATATAATATAATAATCATTATTACACAATTGATTCTACTCTGTCATCTTCGCTTTGCCTTTATCCTTCTTAGAATCTTCGGCTACGTCGACTTTAACTAAAATGTTTTATTTAAAGAAAGAGTGAGCAACTAGTTTACTCAACAAGTTAAAACGTTCAATAAAAGATATAGAAGAGTCTAACTTTCTAGAATTTCAACAATATTCAAAAGATTGTGAAATAGCTGAACAATAAATCATTTTCAAAAATAAAAATTTTCTTAAATTCCAAGCTGAATAACATATCAATAATGAAAGAGTAAAGTTCTTTCGAAGGTTCAATAATATTTAATTGATTAAGAAAAGTTAGCAATACTGCAACAATATTCAATAAAGTGGGATACTCCCAGATTTCATGCTGAGTGAACAAATGGATCAAGAATTGCTAGAGGAATTATCAGTTAATTAATATTGAATTACCTCAAGAGTATAAGTTAATTAACCGTAAAGATTAAATCATACTCTTCTATGAGTACATAAGGTGATCATTCCCATTATACCCTATATTATACATAATACTCAAACATAGTGCGCAAGACGAATTTCCAACAATAAAGTTCCCCTTTTTATAAGGGTTGTTCATCTCAGTCTTATATCATGAGTCTGTACCACAACAATATGGTTTGGATTGCTTTCAAAGAAATGTTATGATTTCAACATATAATATCAATATTGATCTAGCCGAAATAAACGACATAAATCTTTCAATAACAACTTAGTTCAAATAACAGAACGATTCATCAATTATTAGTCTAGTCGAAACAAATAACTGACACATGACTTATAAACAGTTCATGAATAAAAGAACTTTAAATTATTTCACAGTTCAAGTAATAGAATAGGAAATCAAATGCACTATGTGTATTTAACAATAATCATTATATATGTGAATAACCAACAATAATTATCCACTAACATGCTTTAAAATTAATAACTCAAGTTGAGTTAGAAAACTTGCCTTGGTCGTTGACTACTGCTGCGCAATTTAATTTAACTTCGTTTGAAAGATCTATCATTTATAAGATTGATCTCTCAATTAACATCAAATATCTCACTTATAATACCATTATTTCATAATAATTTATCTAACATGTAATCACATAACCAAATAATACCTTAACTCATTAGTGATATTATCATTATTTGATATTATTCTAACACATAACCATCATCTTAAACTCTCATTAATAGCAAATAATATTTCATCACTGTATTATATACCTTATGATTTAACACTTAATCTTTCATTTTATATGTTTTTCTTTATAATGGAGTAAGCTGAATACTAATACGGCAAACCGAATACTAATACGACAGACCAAATACTAATACGGTAAACCGAATACTAATACGACAAACTAAATACTAATACGACAGATCGAATACTAACCATTTTCCCTTTTCAGCATATTATATACTTAATATAACATATTGAATGACCAATCATATTATACTCTTAAAGTAACTTAACTTTTCTTTATTAATCATCTTAAACTCTCATTTAATATTATTAATTATTTAATAATATTTTATTCTTTCACAAGTATTATTAATCATTTAATAACATTTTACTCATCTCATAATATTATTAATCATTTAATAATATCTTACTCACCTCATAATATTATTAATTATTTAATAATATTTTAATCCTTAACTAATATTATTAATTATTTAATAATATTTTAAATCATTATATAATATTATTAATTATTTAATAATATTTTAATTTAATTTTAATTTAATATTATTAATCATATAATAATATTTTAATCTAATATTATTAGTCATTTAATAATATTTTAATCATTTATTAATGCCTTAATCTAATATTATTAATTATTTAATAATATTTTAAATCCAATTTTAATCTAAATATTATTAATTACTAAATAATATCTTAAACTAATATTGTTAATCTCTTAATAATATTTTAATCAATTATTAAACCAGTAAACAATTTATTTAAATTGTTTATCCTTTAATAATTACTTTATTTAATAACTCTAAAATGTCATAAACATAATATTTCATCAATAATGAACAAATTCCCTCTAAAAATTTGATCTCATCATATTTAGGTTTTCTAAGATATAAAATCATATTTTTGCCATTTATGATATCACATAACTTATTATTCTTATTTATTTATTACTCAAACACATCCATAAAAAATACCAAAATAGTTCCGAAAATTCTTATTTTCTGGAAAATATCAGTACATGGTATCATGAGGAACATATTATTTTTTTTGGAAATTTTGGATTTCATTTACTATTTTTAAAATGACCAAAACAGTCATATTTTGCAACATTTTTCATAAATCGAATTTTTTTCCAAATATTCTGAAATTTTGAGGGTATGCTTTATTCATGATACTCTACTTCCAGTAAATATTTCGTAATTTTTGGAGTTACACACAAAAAGTTATTTCAGTTCTATTTTAAAACAGTCCTTTCTTGTAAATTCCATAACTCTTATCCTACACATCCAAAAATCGTCATCTTTGGACTGGATCTAGATAACTTATCATACTATCCTCCCAAATATTTTCAGAATTTTTAAAGAAACTTAAATGGACAAAACTGCCCCTGGAAGCAGCTGGATAAAAATTGTTTTTCCCGTTTTTTGTTCTAGCTGGACAGTTTACAGCAAAACAGTTTCCATGGCTTTTAAAATTAATAATTTTGAGTGCTACCACTAGGGTTTAAAAGTTAACTTACATATCTAGTACCCCTCTTTGACGGATCGCAAAACGGATGTGTAGATATCAAGTTATAACCTTTCAAAGTAGTAGAAGGTTAGGGTTTTCTAGCCCTTAGGAACATATATAGTTTTCATTTTCTTTCTTTTGATCCAACTTTTGACAGTCAAAATGGTTAGATCCATACATAAAATATTAGAAAACATGTAGACCTAAGATTTTAAGGTTTGAAAAAAATTAGATTCTTACTTCCTAAAAAAAAACTTAAATAAAATGAATAAACTAGTTTATATATAGTTAGATGCTATACCTTTGCTTATGATCTTGTCTCTTCTTCTTCCTAGATTGATTATGGAGCTAGATGGCTTGAAGATTTCTCTTCCTTCTCCTATCATCTTTGGACCGAATGCTCCCTTATTTCTCTCTCTCTCTCTCTCTCTCTCTCTCTCTCTCTATATATATATATATATATATATATATATATATCTCTTTTTCTCCCCCTTGAAAGTTTAGCTTTTGTTAGATTTTGGGGAGATGAATAAAAAAGCTTACTTGCAAACTTGGTAAAAGAATGTGGGTTAATGAAATGGTGACACATGGGCTTTAGTTGGTAGAATAAATCTTATAAAATCTCGTCCAAATGAATTTCATCACATGCTCTTTTTAATTGTTTTATTAGTTTAATCAAATGTCCTAAAATTCCCTCACCACATGGGCTAAAACTTGGGCCATTTAATTTATTGTGGGGCTTTCTAATTAAAATATTTGGGCCATAAGAATTAACATAGTCTAATACTAAAATTTTATCTTACCCTAATTATTTAATTAGAGTTTTCATAACACTCATTTGGGATTTAAATGGTTAGTCTCGTATATTTAATTATATAATTCAATTAGACTTGTTTTAATTAAGTTATATAATTAATTATTTAAGATATATAAAATAAATCTCTTAGGGTAGTATAAATTTTAGATACTAACATTCTTCAATACCATAATTCTTAGGTTATTTAATTATCATACCTAATGTATAATTAGGTTATGTAACTTTTCCTTTTTAATTCTCTTTAATAAATAAATACATACATACATATATATATATATATATATATATATATATATATATATATATATATTTATTATCATTGATAAATAATTATTATTTTTATTTAATCACATATTCAATATATGACACAAATTGTTCAATATATTGTTAAATAATTTAATATACTTATTTCTTGGCTTTCCTTTTTGTTCCATTGATTTCACTAACTTAATTAGTCCTTATTGGCTTAATAAGTTATTACACATCTATTCTCATATTCATATAATCACTTTACATTAGTAATACTAATTAATCATTTAAAGATTATAAATCTTTTCGTTTACCCTTCAAGGCTAACATTCAAGCTATGATAAATTTTTAACATAAACTTATCTTACTTTTCCTTAATCAAATTTATTAAGTAATAATCTTAGTTAAAATAAAATAAATAAATTAACTATCTTGCTTAATTCACGTATTCACTTATATAATCTAAGTAATTTCTAAAAAAAATTATTCGTAAATATATATATATATATATATATATATATATATATATATATATATATATATATATATAATCATATAAAATTCTTGTTCCTTACCTACAATGATTTGCGCAATTGGATATTACATTATAAACCAAAAAGTCCATTATGGGATTCTAGTCAAGATCTGATCAATGGATCTTAACCCAAGGATTCTTAGTGTGACGCCCCCAAAATAGGTATACACAACCCATTCTGAGTCGCCAAATACATGGTACAAAATTTAAATATAAACTTCATTTATACAATACGACAAAAATGTAGTTGAGAGTTTTAACACGGATATTGTCTCGTAGACAATATCCAAACTCAAATGGAGTCCTCATTACAATTATTATCACACTATTTCATAGAATAGTGAGGACTATTATAGCCACCATCTCGGACCATCACTCCGTTTCCCGACTAGTCCCAACTATATTCTCATTTCTAAAGAGAACAATGAAAGAAAAGGGTGAGCTCAACTAGCCCAGTAAAGAATATTATGACTAAGATAATGTAGAATAAATTATCGTTAGCTTTCAACAGTGTTAAACTGATAGAATACAATAGACAACAAGGTTAACTGTAGCGGAATAAACAATCCATTAGAAGAGTCAAGTAGAGCATGATATCTACTATCTTCTATGATTTAAAATTTCATCATCAATATTTTATCGTTGTAACACAGCTCAATAAATAATCCACATCACTAAATTATCCATGCACTATGGGCCAATGATGTGACGCCCCCAAAATAGGTCCAATCCATCCAACCCATTCTGAGTCGCCAAATACATGGTACAGAAAATAACTACAACTTTATTATTACAATTGTCGTGCAAAATACGACAACACATATACTGTGAGTTTAAATACAAATATTGTCATCTAGACAGTATTCATACTCAACTAAGAACTCATTATACTTATTGATACACTATTTTACAAAATAGTGAGGACTACTAAAACAACTGTCTTGAACCATCATTCCATACCCCGACTAGTACTCGCTATATTCTCGCCTCCTGAGAAGAAAATGGAACAACAAGGAAAAGGGTGAGCTCAACTAGCCCAGTAAAGAATATTATGACTAAGATAATATACAACAAATTATCCTTAGTCTTCAACAGGAAAAAATCTGATAGAATACAATAGACAACAAGTTTTAAATCAATAACTGCAGCAGAAACAGCAAACCATTAGAAGAGCCAAGTAGAGAATAAGTTCTACTATCTTCTAAGATTTAAAAGTCCATCATCAATATTTTATCCCTGTAACAACAATCAATAACCATCTTTAATCAAATATTCATCTTTGCACTACAGGCCAAAGATATTCATTTGTATCACTAGTCGATCATGTTCATCTCAACACTTGTTCATCTTTGCACTACGGGCCAAAGATATTCATCAGAAATCATCAATCTTTGCACTACAGACCAAAGATATTCAATTATATCATCATTTAGGACTGAGGATGATGAAAAATATTTTAAAGGAAACGAATCCAGTGAAACAAAAGAATAAATATTAAGGATTCATATTTCAACTATTCCATGTCCAAAAATACCTCATAAATAATCATAGTGGAGTAAAATTCAAGAATGATCAAAATATGGATACAATCAAAGCTAGTATCCAGAATAGATATTTGGACGAAAAGAAGAAAATTTCATTTTTCGGTGAATAGTAACTCGTGAATAGTAACTCGTGAATAGTAACTCATGAATAGTAACCCCGACATGAAAAGTTCCAAATTTGATAAAAATTTAGATCAATACTTCGGCATAATGATATTGAAGAAAATAATATCATTTAAGAAGAAATAACATCCCTTACCTCAGCAAAAACGGTACTTCTAGTTGAAACACCGGATATAGGTTATGACTTGAACTTGCACCGTATAGCAATACTCAAAGTATTAGAATACTCACAAGAATACGAGCACTAATATAGAGAGAGAAAGAGAGAGAAACTTGTGTTTCTGGTGTGATTTTCAATTCTAACCTAAGCACCCTATTTATAGGAAAATGCTTAGAACACCAAAGCAGAAAATTGAATATAATATTAATATAATTATACAAATTTTCCTTAGCCCACCTTTGGTCAAAAACACCAGCCACACATGTTAATGATGTCCAACAAAATACCAAAAAACATTTTTCTTAACTCTAATAAATAAAACTTCCAAAAATCAATTATTTCGGAACTTCAGAACTTCAATAATTCATAATAAATAGCCCTTTTATCAGAAAATTCAAATCTCGCGAGTTTTTATAGAAAATTCAATTCTCTACAACTTTGCAGAAGAAAGTTTTTCCAAATTCTAAACAGAAATTGACCGAAATTCACAAGCGGACGATTTTACAGTCAATAATAAATTTTCGGTCAAGAATTGTGTTCACCAACACACAAAACATGTGTTAATCATTTAATGCCACAAAAATACTCTTCCTCCTCATATACTCATATATCCCACATTCATTGTAAAAATATCATCATCAATATATTATTAAAATAATATATTTAAATGAATTATTTTATCAGAAAAAGATAAAATATTAATTTTCAACAATTGTCACATTAAAAATTTTCTCCATCTATATCCACATAAAATCAATATTTTCCTCATCATATAAATCAATAATTAATTATACACAAATAATATTACAGAACCACAGTACTGGCAACCAGGCCGTTCCCAGGAAAGAGGGGGCTTTCCAATAAGGATCTCTCCTTACTGGCGCGCAATTAGATGACCAAACCTCTCCTTAGACAGAACTTTCTAGACATTGCCAATAATGTTATCTAATAATATTATTCAGATAATATGAATTATTGTTCCGATAATAGAAAATACTGTGTAGTGACAATTATTAAAACAACAGTAATATAAAATATCAACGCAACAATTATTGAATCAATAAAATAAAATATTGAACAGTAATTACTGTAACCATTATTGAGTAGTGCCTTCTTACGTAAGAATTAATAATTGGTGCAATACCGTGTGCTAGTGTGCAACAACGCGTATTACTGTGTTTTAACCACCGGGTATTCCAACAGTATTAACGGTAACAACTACGCCGTTATTTATAAACAACTTATTTTTGTCATTTTCTTCATCCAATCGCTTTCCGTTATGGGGCTCACACAAGGCTGCGCCGTCGTACGAATATTCCCCGACAACAAGAATATTTCACGACCAAACAAATATTCCCCGACAACAATAAATATTTTAGGACCACTTGCTTATTTGAAATATTTGCGCATTTTACCCATAACTAACCACATTAATCAAATCAACCCTTACTATTTCAAAATAATAAATAGAGGAATTAAATTTCATTTATTAATAATTTGGGGTCTTACAACCTCCCCTCCTTATGAAATTTCGTCCTCGAAATTGACATACGTACCTGGTGTTTCGAAAAGATGAGGATACCTCGCTTTCATTTCTATTTCCAACTCCCAGGTCATTTCCTCAATAGCATGGTTTCTCCACAAAACTTTAACTTGTGGTATGACCTTCGTGCGTAGGACATGCTCCTTCCTATCCAAGATCTTAACATGTACCTCCTCGTACGTTAAATCTTCAGCTATCTCGTCTGGTTCTAAATCAATAATGTGGTTTGGGTCTTTCACATATTTACGAAGCATAGATATGTGAAAAACGTTATGAACACGAGACATGCTTGGAGGTAACGCAAGTCTATAGGCCACATTTCTTACTCGGTCAAGAATCTGAAATGGACCAATAAATCGTGGATTGAGCTTTCCTCTCTTCCCAAATCTTGTAACTCCTTTCCATGGAGCTACACGTAATAATACATGATCCCCAATGTCAAATTCCACGTCCTTTCGATGAAGATCCACATAACTCTTTTGTTGATCCTGTGCCGTTTGTATACGTTGTCGAATCGTTTGGATCTTCTCTGTAGTCATTCGTACCAACTCTGGTCCCAACAACGTTGCTTCTCCCATCTCATCCCAACATACTGGAGAGCGACACTTTCGTCCATACAATGCTTCAAAGGGAGCCACACCTATACTTGCCTGATAACTGTTGTTGTAGGAGAATTCCACCAATGGTAGGTACTTATCCCAACTCTCTTTGAGATCTAGGACACAAAGTGCTAATAGATCTTCAAGAGTTTGAATAGTCCTCTCTGATTGTCCGTCCGTTTGAGGATGGTAAGCTGAACTAAATCGTAAATCCGTGCCTATAGCTTTTTGTAAGCTAATCTAAAATCTTGAAGTGAATCTTGGGTCACGATCCGAAACTATGGATACTGGCATGCCATGCAACCTCACAATCTCATTCACGTACATACTAGCAAGACGTTCAAGGGAATAAGTCTCCCGTATCGGCAAGAAATGAGCAGACTTCGTTAGTCTATCAACTATGACCCTTTGATGCTCTGCCTTTACACGTTGACAAGTTAAACACCTCGAGATAAACTTCGCGATCTCTCTTTTCATATTGCTCCACCAAAATGTATGTCGAAGATCGTGATACATTTTGGTACTCCCAGGATGGATTGCAAATGGTGTGTTGTGTGCCTCCATCATGATCTTGTAATTCACATCAGAGTTGTTAGGAACACAAAGTTTGGAGTGGACTCGAAGTATTCCTTCTTCATCGATTCTCGCTTCCGGAATAGCACATTCTTATACTTTCTTCTTCATACGCATCAGCTCCGGGTCTGTGGCTTAAGCAACTTTAACTTTATCGATTAAAGTTGGTTCTACGCGTATACTTGACATTATCGCACTCGTTCCTGCATATGATCTTCTACTCAATGCGTCAGCTACCGCGCTCGCTTTTTCAGGATAGTATTGGATGGTATGATCGAAATCTTTCAACAGCTCGAGCCAACGTCGTTGCCGCATGTTGAGTTCTTTTTGAGTGAAGAAATATTTAAGGCTTTTATGGTCTGAATATATCTCCACTTTCTCCCCATATAGATAGTGCCTCCAGATCTTTAGCGCGAAAATGACTGCTATCAACTCTAGATCATGAGTAGGATAATTCCTCTCATATTCTTTAAGTTGTCGCGAGGCATAGGCTATGACTTTCCCACGTTACATGAGAACACATCCTAACCCTTTGCCTGAAGCATCGCTGTAGATAACAAATCCATCTGAACCAGATGGTATTGTCAGAACAGGTGCCGAAATGAGTCTCCTCTTAAGCTCTTGGAAACTCTTCTCGCATTCTTCGCTCCATACGAATTTGATATCCTTCTTGAGTTAGCTGAGATAATGGAGTAGCGATTCGAGAAAATCCTTTTACGAATCTCCGATAATAACCAAAAAGCTACGTATTTCGATTACTAACTTAGGTTGCTCCCAACTGTGACTCATATCCAAATCTTGGATATCACATCACAATGGCACCTATCAGTTTACTACCGCACGAATATGGCGTCCCCTACAGAGAGTCTGGCTTCAGTGCATTCCACAAAGGAAGTCACCAGATAGAGGCTCAGGTACAAACTTCTACAGTTAGGTTTTTAACTCCTGAAGTTCAATAGGAGCCATTCGATATGAGATTTTAGAAGTGAGTTTTGTACCAGATTCAAAGATGATACAAAATTTAATATCACGCGTAGGCCAAGAAATTCTTCAGGAAATACGTCAGGGATTTACTAACAATAGAAATATAATTCAAATCTGACGTATTTTTGTTCAAGTCCATAACATAGCTAAGAAAGCTTGACATCCGTTTTTCAATAAACGAATGACTTTACGGCTTGATATGAAAGAGTTTGACTTCAATGGTTTGGTTGCTTGAATTTGAATAACAGGTTGCTTAGGAATATGAAAACTAACAACCTTACAAAAGCAATCAATTTGGCATGATGAGTAGTTAACCAATCGATCCCTAAAATCACATCAAAAGCAAGTATCTTTAAAGAGATAAGATCAACAGGTAATGTGATGGTGCCAACTTGGATCAAACAAGATTTATAAACAGTGGATGAAATGAAAGTTTCTCCTAAAGAAGTTTCCACAGATAAATCAAAGTCTAATTTCTCCGGAGTCAAGTTTAAACGTTGAGCACAAGCAGGAGAAATAAATGAATGGGTAGAATCGGTATCTAATAAAGTATAGACTTCGCAAAAATTTATAATTAACTAACCCGTGCTAATTTCGTTCGGGTTCCTCGCATTCTGACCAGTCACGAAAAATGCTCTTCCAGGAACCGTTGACTTTGACTTTTCTGGGACAACTTTTTGAGTCACCGTCCCCGCTGAACTTGGTTTCGCTATCATACAATCTCGAGCGATATGTCCTTCCTTTCCACAGTTATAACATACCTTAAACTGTTGTGGACAGTTTGGGCTGATATGTCCTTCTTTTCCGCACTTATAGCATATGACCGGTGGTCGTTCTCCTCCCTTGGAACCAGTTGCTGCTGGTACTGACGTCTTTGTATTGTCATTGTTGAATCTCCTCTTTTTAAAATCTCCTCCCGACTCGCTTCTTCTATTCTCATGGCCACGATTACCACCAGAGTGGTTGTCGTTCTTGTCCGTATTCTTCTTTCTCCGCTGGTTATCGTTGTTCTGATGACTGCTGTCACCGGTATGATCCTGGTTATGGTCCCTCGATTGACCGTACTCGTTATCTCGCTCTAATAATTGAGCCCTGTTGACAACATCTGAATAGAGAGAAAATTTATGAGAAATGAGATATTGACGTATGCCGGGTTTCAAACCTCTCAGAAACATTCGCGTCATACGTTCCTCATTCTCCACCAAATGAGGTGCAAACCTGGACAACTCCACAAACTTCGCCTCGTACTGGGACACCGTCATATTATTCTGCTCCAGTCTAATAAACTCTACCTCCTTCATATGACGAATACTTTCAGGAAAGTACTTGTCATTGAATAACTTCTGAAATATCTCCCAAGACATGCTGAGTGCAGCTGGATGGGTACGCTTCATAGATTCCCACCAGTAGTCTGCCTCGCCACGGAACATAAAGGTGGCAAATGGAACCTTCTGTTCCTCCGTGCATCCCAAGACATCAAATATCTTGGTAATTTGCTTGAACCATGTCTCCGCCTTAATCGGATCCGGCTTTCCCCAGAATTCTGGTGGTCCCAACTCTTTGAACTGCTTGGCTGTGACCAGCTGTGCGTTGCCATTGTTTCTTCCTATATTTTGAACAGGAATCTCCTTCGTCTGGTTTTGCATGAATCGCAAAAAGCTTCTAAACATCTCATCGTTCACCGTCTGCTCAGTGGTGTTGTTCACAGGAGGAACATTGCCAGCCTGTTGCACGTTCTCCTCGTTGGTGAGTACAAGTGTCTCCACGGTTTCATTTACTCCACTGTTAACATTCTCAGTCGACATTCTCAAATACTGCCATAAAATAAGGGTTAATTTAAAAAATTAACAAATCACATAATATCCCTATATTATGACCGACCAACAAATAAGCTTAGGTAGGACACACTAGCGAAGGATTTACTCGTCTCTCCCCTCCTAGTTCTATTCCCCAATCTCCGCCAGAGATCATATCCCTAAGCTCTGATACCAACTGTGACGCCCCCAAAATAGGTCCAATCCATCCAACCCATTCTGAGTCGCCAAATACATGGTACAGAAAATAACTACAACTTTATTATTACAATTGTCGTGCAAAATACGACAACACATATACTGTGAGTTTAAATACAAATATTGTCATCTAGACAGTATTCATACTCAACTAAGAACTCATTATACTTATTGATACACTATTTTACAAAATAGTGATGACTACTAAAACAACTGTCTTGAACCATCATTCCATACCCCGACTAGTACTCGCTATATTCTCGCCTCCTGAGAAGAAAATGGAACAACAAGGAAAAGGGTGAGCTCAACTAGCCCAGTAAAGAATATTATGACTAAGATAATATACAACAAATTATCCTTAGTCTTCAACAGGGAAAAATCTGATAGAATACAATAGACAACAAGTTTTAAATCAATAACTGCAGCGGAAACAGCAAACTATTAGAAGAGTCAAGTAGAGAATAAGTTCTACTATCTTCTAAGATTTAAAAGTCCATCATCAATATTTTATCCCTGTAACAACAATCAATAACCATCTTTAATCAAATATTCATCTTTGCACTACATGCCAAAGATATTCATTTGTATCACCAGTCGATCATGTTCATCTCAACACCTGTTCATCTTTGCACTATGGGCCAAAGATATTCATCAGAAATCATCAATCTTTGCACTACAGACCAAAGATATTCAATTATATCATCATTTAGGACTGAGGATGATGAAAAATATTTTAAAGGAAACGAATCCAGTGAAACAAAAGAATAAATATTAAGGATTCATATTTCAACTATTCCATGTCCAAAAATACCTCATAAATAATCATAGTGGAGTAAAATTCAAGAATGATCAAAATATGGATACAATCAAAGCTAGTATCCAGAATAGATATTTGGACGAAAAGAAGAAAATTTCATTTTTCGGTGAATAGTAACTTGTGAATAGTAACTCGTGAATAGTAACTCATGAATAGTAACCCCGACATGAAAAGTTCCAAATTTGATAAAAATTTAGATCAATACTTCGGCATAATGATATTGAAGAAAATAATATCATTTAAGAAGAAATAACATCCCTTACCTCAGCAAAAACGGTACTTCTAGTTGAAACACCGGATATAGGTTATGACTTGAACTTGCACCGTATAGCAATACTCAAAGTATTAGAATACTCACAAGAATACGCTCACTAATATAGAGAGAGAAAGAGAGAGAAACTTGTGTTTCTGGTGTGATTTTCAATTCTAACCTAAGCACCCTATTTATAGGAAAATGCTTAGAACACCAAAGCAGAAAATTGAATATAATATTAATATAATTATACAAATTTTCCTTAGCCCACCTTTGGTCAAAAACACCAGCCACACATGTTAATGATGTCCAACAAAATACCAAAAAACGTTTTTCTTAACTCTAATAAATAAAACTTCCAAAAATCAATTATTTCGGAACTTCAGAACTTCAATAATTCATAATAAATAGCCCTTTTATCAGAAAATTCAAATCTCGCGAGTTTTTATAGAAAATTCAATTCTCTACAACTTTGCAGAAGAAAGTTTTTCCAAATTCTAAACAGAAATTGACCAAAATTCACAAACGGGCGATTTTACAGTCAATAATAAATTTTCGGTCAAGAATTGTGTTCACCAACACACAAAAATGTGTTAATCATTTAATGCCACAAAAATACTCTTCCTCCTCATATACTCATATATCCCACATTCATTGTAAAAATATCATCATCAATATATTATTAAAATAATATATTTAAATGAATTATTTTATCAGAAAAAGATAAAATATTAATTTTCAACAATTGTCACATTAAAATTTTCTCCATCTATATCCACATAAAATCAATATTTTCCTCATCATATAAATCAATAATTAATTATACACAAATAATATTACAGAACCACAGTACTGGCAACCAGGCCGTTCCCAGGAAAGAGGGGACTTTCCAATAAGGATCTCTCCTTACTGGCGCGCAATTAGATGACCAAACCTCTCCTTAGACAGAACTTTCTATATATTGCCAATAATGTTATCTAATAATATTATTCAGATAATATGAATTATTGTTCCGATAATAGAAAATACTGTGTAGTGACAATTATTAAAACAACAGTAATATAAAATATCAACGCAACAATTATTGAATCAATAAAATAAAATATTAAACAGTAATTACTGTAACCATTATTGAGTAGTGCCTTCTTACGTAAGAATCAATAATTGGTGCAATACCGTGTGCTAGTGTGCAACAACGCGTATTACTGTGTTTTAACCACCGGGGTATTCCAACAGTATTAACGGTAACAACTACGCCGTTATTTATAAACAACTTATTTTTGTCATTTTCTTCATCCAATCGCTTTCCGTTATGGGGCTCACACAAGGCTGCGCCGTCGTACGAATATTCCCCGACAACAAGAATATTCCACGACCAAACAAATATTCCCCGGCAACAATGAATATTTTAGGACCACTTGCTTATTTGAAATATTTGCGCATTTTACCCATAACTAACCACATTAATCAAATCAACCCTTACTATTTCAAAATAATAAATAGAGGAATTAAATTTCATTTATTAATAATTTGGGGTCTTACAAATGATATTCATTAGTATCACATCCACGAATTATCCATGCACTACGGGACAAGGATGTGACACCCCTAAATCTGGGTACTTCCCACAAGACTTGGTGTTCACTTTCCATTCATTCATATTTATCTACCCAAACATAATAAAATTAAATCATAAATCCTCTCTTTAAATAGGGTTACATCATTAAATAAAAATCTTCCCAGGTTGTCTAACCTTAAACTTCATATAAGTGCGGAAATAAAATTATTACATCACATCATTAAATATAAAATCTAACATTAGGACAATAAATGAAATTACAAGTCTTCATCACTTGTACATTTTTCTCTTTCTTTTGCTATTTGAAGGCCCGTCGACCTTCTCAACTTTAGCTGCAATAATCATTTTTATGCAAGAGTGAGCAAAACAATTGCTCACTAGATATAACAATAAATCCATAAAAGAATAATAACTGCCAATGAATAGGCTCCTCAATACTGAATAGTACCATATCAATGGTAACCAACAACGAGAATCAAAATAAGAAATATGTCTGAGGGTCATAAGACCACGAACTATGTCCACGGTTACAAGTAATCTTTCAACTCTAACCTTAACAGGTATACTGTAGGGACTTCACGTACTTAGGGGGATCAACCCTTTGTACTATTGTGCACAAACATCTTAACGCATTCCGTATCCCCTATAATAGGATTGTTCTTCTCAGTTTTTGAGTACAAGTCCGTACCAAAGAAAGTTTGGTTTGGATAAACTTTTGAGGGTAATTTAAAGTTTAACGATCAACAACTAGAGGACTAGTTGAATCAATAAGGTTTGATAACACAACAATTGATCAATAATAAAATAATATGGAACAATGAATAATCGGAAGCGAACTAACTATATATTGAACTCATGCTTAGAAACAACTACAAAGCATAGGTATTGAATGACAGTTAACCTTGCTTGAATAATATTAAGCTAGGGCTATGAATTATTGAATATACATTATGTAATAGCAAGCTGAAAATAAAACTTGCTCATTGTGAGAATAACTTGTGTCAAGTATTTGAATTAAGACAATTCGACATTAGAAATTAGAATTCAAGAAAATTACATTCATAATACACGAATGACAATAAAGAAACTTGTCCAACAATAAACTAGTTAGAATACATCAATAAGTATTAGAATTCAAAGCTTGTTCGAATAATGTTAAAGTTATAGCTTGCTTAAATAATGATTAGGAATACAAGATTTCGCTTAATAAAAGTTTAAAGTAAGAAACTTGCTCAATGTAAAAAGATAAGGTTTAGAAACTTGTCTCAAGCGTAAGCTATAATATTAAACTCACGTTCACCTACATATAGGTTTAGAACCACCATCTATTAGATATACTAACATTCACGTTCCAACATAACACGCATTTCTAGTTAGACTTATTATTTTTAGCACAAGTCTTAAACTACCATACAAATATCAGAAATTACAAGTGTTAACCTCATAACACTTATCTAACGTTCATTGTATAAACTAACTTATAACTTAACATGTTCATCACTTACAATCACTTTTACAAAGATGAAATCATCATTGACCTGACACTATTCTGTTTTAAACTCCTTACTACATGTTTGACACATTACCATAACTTTAGACCAAGTGGTAAGGTATTCCAAGGTCTTCAATAGCAGCAGAACCAACTATCTCAGGACAGGGTATGGCACAGCTGCGCCATACACAGGCCTGGGATCGGCGCAGCTGCACTGGAGCAGCTGCGCAGTTTTTAACCTTGGCACCACCGTAGCTGCGCGCGCTGGTGCACAGACAGAGGCAGAAACGACTATGAACAGTAGCCGACTTTAGCCCAACAAACACGAATTTCACCCACTAAACAGTGAAATTAACATGTACAATAAATATAAAACTATCATAAACATGATTGCTAACATATTCATCAACATAGAACAATTTAAAAACACTTCTAACTATTTTAATTTCTCAAATTTCTCATTTTCATATGAAAACTCCATTTTTTAGTTTCTTCACAAAAATTAACACTGTGATTTCAATTCCTCACCAAATCACTTCGTTCAAGTTACATTATCTTCGTTTCTTAACGAACTAGCATAAACAAGCTTCAATTTGCAGTTTAACATACAAATTAACCATCAAAATTGATACTTACACAAGCCATATGACAAATATATACACTGTCATTATTTTTCTACTTTTAGCTGTAATTAGCGTAGCAAATTCTTGTTTAAACTTAAACTCTAATCATCATAAACACGTATAACCACCATAATCAGTTGTATAGCAACATTTTGAAAGAGATAGAATTCACAGAACTTAGAATCTTATGCCGTAAATTCATTTATATATATACATATATGTATAATATTAAAGATATGAACAATACCTTCAATAAGCTTGATAATTCTTGCTAATCAACTGAAGTTGCTGTGAATTTCTTAGGTTTCCTCTCAATCTCTCTCAATTGTCTTTGTCTTTGTTGTAAGTCCCCCAACTTTTTATAAATAAAATCAAATTTTCTCTATTTATTATTTTGAAATAGTAAGGGTTGATTTGATTAATGTGGTAAGTTATGGGCAAAATGCGCAAATATTTTTAAATAAGAAAGTGGTTATAAAATATTCATTGTTGGTGGGGAATATTCGTTTGGTCGTAGAATATTCTTGTTGTCGGAGAATATTCGTACGACGGCGCAGCCTTATGTTGGCCCCATAACGGAAAGCGATTAGATGAAGAAAATGACAAGTATAAGTTGTTTATAAATAACGGCGTAGTTGTTACCGTTAATACTGTTGGAATACCCGGTGGTTAAAACAAAGTAATACGCGTTATTGTACAGTAGCACACGGTATTGTACCAATTATTGATTCTTACGTAAGAAGGCACTACTCAATAATTGTTACAGTAATTACTTCAGTATTTTATTTTATTGATTCAATAATTGTTGCGTTGATATTTTATATTACTGTTGTTTCAATAATTGTCACTACACAATATTTTCCATTATCGGAGTAATAATTCATATTATCTGAATAATATTATTAGATAACATTATTGGCAATGTCTAGAAAGTTCTGTCTAAGGAGAAGTTTGGTCACCTAATTACGCGCCAGTAAGGAGAAATCCTTATTGGAAAGCTCCCTCTTTCCTGGGAGCTGTCTGGTTGTCAGTATTGTGATTCTGTAATATTATTTGTGAATAATTAATTATTGATTTATATGATGAGAAAAATATTGATTTTATGTGGATATAGATGGAGAAAATTTTTAATGTGACAATTGTTGAAAATTAATATTTTATCTTTTTTTAATAAAAAATTCATTTAAATATATTATTATATTATAATAATATAATAATGGTTATATTTTTACATTGAATGTGGGATATATGAATAAATGAGGAGGAAGAGTATTTTTATTGCAATAAATATTTAACACATGTTTTGTGTGTTGGTGGACCTTATTTTTGACTGAAATTTGATTATAGCCTGTAAAATCGCCCATTTGTGGATTTCGGTCAATTTCTGTTTAGAATTTGGTAAAATTTTCTTCTGCAAAGTTGTAGATAATGGAATTTTCTACAAAAAAGACATAAGGTTCGAATTTTTCTGATAAAAGGGCTATTTATTATGAATTATTGAAGTTCCGGATTAATTGATTAACATTTTTTTTGGAGTTTTAAGTGACTTTTGCATGAAAAACGTTTTTGTTACTTTAATTGAGTGGGTGGCTGATCTCTTGATTCAATTAGTGTGCGTAGTAGGTTTTAGAAAAATAATAATATTATTTATTAAATTTTATGCTTTGGTGTTCTAAGCATTTTTTTTATAAATAGGATGCTTAGGTTAGAATTGAAAATCACACCAGAAACTATAGTTTTCTCTCTCTTTCTCTCTCTATATTATCGAACGTATTCGTGTGAGTATTTTGATACTTTGAGTGTTGCTATACGGTGCAAGTTCCCTTCAGCACTATATCCAGTATTCCAGTCAGAAGTACTGTCTTTTCGAGGTAATGGATATTATTTTTTCTTAAAAATGATATTATTTCTTTCAATATCATTATGCCGGAATATTGGTAAGATTTTTTTTGTGAAATTCTGGTCTTTTTATGTCAGAGTTACTATTTACGAGTTACTATTCATGAGTTACTATTCACGAGTTACTATTCACGAGTACTATTCACGAAGCATGATGATTTTTCTTGTGAAATTCTTGTCTTTTAGTGTCGGGGTTACTATTCACATATACGACACTATTCACGAATACGACACTATTCATAAAAAAATTAATTTTTTGTTTTTCCTCAAAAATATCTATTATAGATACTAACTTTGATTGTGTCAATGTTTTGATCATTCTTAAATTTTACTCCACTATGGTTATTTATGAGGTATTTTTGTACATGGATAAATCGAAATACGAATCCTTAATATTTGTTATTTTATTTCACTGGATTCGTTTTCTTTAAAATATTTTACATCATCCTCAGTCCTAAATAATGATATTACTGAATATCTTTAGCTTGCAGTGCGAAGTGAATGATTTCTGATGAATATCTTTGGCCCGTAGTGCAAAGATGAATAGGTGTTGAGATGAACATGACCAACTGATGAATATCTTTGGCTTGCAGTGCAAAGATGACTATTTGATTCAAGATGTATATTGATTGATGTTACATGGATAAAATATCGATGATGGACTTTTAAATTCATAGATGATAGTAGATTTCATTCTCTACTTAACTCTTCTAATGAATTATTGTTTCCGTTGCAGTTGTTGATCTAAAACTTGTTGTCTATTGTATTCTATCAGATTTTTCTCTGTTGAAGACTAAGGATAATTTGTTGTACATTATCTTAGTCATAATATTCTTTACTGGGCTAATTGAGTTCACCCTTTTTTTTGGTTACATTTTTTCTCAGGAGACGAAAATATAGCGGGAACTAGTCGGGGTATGGAGTGATGGTGCAAGATAGTTATTTTAGTAGTCCTCACTATTTTGTAAAATAGTGTATCAATAATTATAATGAGGATTTATTTGAGTGTGGATATTGTCTAGAAGACAATATTTGTATTTTAACTCACAGTTTATGTGTTGTCGTATTTTGCACGACAATTGTCATAATAAAGTTGTAGTTATTTCCGTACTATGTATTTGGCGACTCATAATAGTTTGGGTGGAATGGACCTATTTTGGGGGCATCACAGTTGGTGTCAGAGCTTAGGGATATGGTCTCTAGCAGAGATCGGGGAATAGTACTAGGAGGGGAGAGACGAGTAAATTCTTCGCTAGTGCGTCACACCTAAGCTTATTTGTTGGTCAGTCATAATATAGGGGTATTATGTGATTTGTTAATTTGTTTAATTAACCCTTGTTTTATGGCAGTATTTAAGAATGGCAACTGAGAATGTTAACAGTGGAGTAAACAAAACCGTGGAGATGCCTGTACTCACCAACGAGGAGAACGTGCGACAGGCTGGCAATGTTCCCCCTGTGAACAACACCACTGAGCAGATGATGAACGATGGGATGTTTAGAAGTTTTTTGCAGTTCATGCAAAATCAAACGAGGGAGACTTGTGTACAAAATATTGGTGGAAATGATAGCAACGCATGGTTTGTCACAGCCAAACAGTTCAAAGATTTGGGACCACCAGAATTCTGGGGAAAGCCAGATCCGATTAAGACAGAGACGTGGGTCAAGCAAATTACTAAGATATTCGATGTCTTGGGATGCACGGAGGAACAGAAGGTTCCATTCACCACTTTTATGTTTCGTAACGAGGCAGATTACTGGTGGGAATCTGTAAAGCATACCCAGCCAGCCGCACTCAACATGTCTTGGGAAACGTTTCAGAAACTGTTCAATGACAAGTACTGTCCTGAAAGTATTCGTCATATGAATGAGGTAGAGTTTATTAGACTAGAACAGAATAACATGACGGTGTCCCAGTACGAGGCGAAGTTCGCGGAGTTATCCAGGTTTAACCCTCATTTGGTGGAGAATGAGGAACGTATGATGCAGATGTTTTTGAGAGGGTTGAAACCCGATATACGTCAATATCTCATTTCTCATAAATTTTTTCTATATTCAGATGTTGTGAATAGGGCTCAGTTATTGGAGCGCGATAATAAGTCAGCTCAATCGAAGAATAACGACCTACAACTCGATGATAATCGTATCGATGGTAACGGTCATCAGAACAAGGATAACCATCGTGGAGAAAATTATCGTGCCAGAAATGGTAACCATTTCGGTGGTAATCATGACCAAGATAATAGAAGAAATAATTCAAGTGGAAATTTTAAGAAGAGAAGATTTAACGATGACGGGAAGACGTCGGCAGCAGCACCAGCACCAGCAACAAATTCTAGGGGAGGAGAACGACCGCCAGTTAGATGCTACAAATGCCGAGAGGAGGGACATATAAGTCCAAACTGTTCACAACCTTCCAAGGTATGTTATAATTATGGAAAAGAAGGTCATATCACTTGAGATTGTACGGTAGCGAAACCCAGTCCTGCGGGGATGGTGACTCAAAAGGCTGTCCCAGAAAAGTCAAAGTCAACGGTTCCTGGAAGATCGTTTGTCGTGACTGGTCAGAATGCGAGGAACCCGAACGAAGTTAGCACGAGTTAGTTAATTATAAATTCTTACGAAGTTTATACTTTATTAGATACCGGTTCTATCCATTCATTTATCTCTCCTGCTTATACTCAATGTTTAAACTTGACTTCGGAGAAAATTAGACTTTGACTTATCTGTTGAAACTCTGTTAGGAGAAACTTTCGTTACATCCACTGTTTATAAATCTTATTTGATCCAAGTTGGCACCATCACATTACCTGTTGACCTTATTTCTTTAAAGATACTTGCTTTTAATGTTATTTTAGGGATTGATTGATTAACTACTCATCATGCCAAAATTGATTGCTTTCGTAAGGTTGTTAGTTTTCATATTCCTAAGCAACTTATTATTCGAATTCAAGCAACCAAACCATTAATGTCTAACACTTTCATATCAAGCCATAAAGTCATTTGTTTATTGAAAAAAGGATGTCAAGTTTTCTTAGCCCATGTTATGGACTTGAACAAAATACGTCAGATTTGAATGATATTTCTATTGTTAGTAAATTTCCTGATGTATTTTCTGAAGAATTTCTTGGCTTACTCCCAAAGTATGATATTGAATTTTGTATCGACTTTGAACCCGGTACAAAACTCATTTCTAAAATCTCATATCGAATGACTCCTATTGAACTTCAGGAGTTAAAAATTTAACTATAGAATTTGGTACCCGAGCTTGTATCTGGTGACTTCCTTCGTGGAATGCACCGAAGCCAGACTCTCCGTAGGGGATGCCATATTCGTGCAGTAGTAAACTGATAGGTGTCATTGTGACGTGCTATCCAATATTGGGATATGAGTCACAGTTGAGAGCAACCTAAGTCAGTAATCGAAATACGTAGCTTTTTAGGCTTAGTTAGTTATTATCGAAGATTCGTGGAAAGATTTTCTCAAATCGCTACTCCATTAACTCAGCTGACTCGTAGAGATACAAAATTCGAATGGAGCAAGGAATGTGGGAAGAGCTTCAAAGAACTCAAATGGAGACTCATTTTGGCACCTGTTCTGACCATACCATCCTGGAAAAATGAACGCGGTAGTTGACGTGTTGAGTAGAAGATCGTATACGGGTACGAGTGCGATATTGTCGAACACAAAGACTCATTTTGTATGACTTACAAATGATAGAGATAGAGTTAAAGACTCTATGGATCACGTGATGATATACGAGTAAAATCAACTTTAATTGATAAAGTTAAAATCGCTCAAGGTACACACCGGTGTAGATGAATATGAAGAAGGAGGTGCAAGAAGTTGTTATTCCAAAAGCGAGATTCGGCAATGTGAGGAAAGCTCAAACCTTCGATTTATTAGTCCATTTGAAATCCTCGATCGAATAGGAACTGTGGCCTATAGACTCGTTTTACCGCCAAGTATGTCGCGTGTTCATAACGTTTTTCACGTATCAAAGTTACGAAATTATGTGGACGACCCGAACCACGTTATTGAGTTAGAACCAGACGAAATAGCTGAAGATTTATCGTACGAGGAGGTACCTGTCAAGATCTTGGATAAGAAGGAACATGTCCTACGCACAAAGGTCATACCGCAAGTTAAGGTTTTGTGGAGGAACCATGCTATTGAAGAAATGACCTGGGAGTTGGAAACAGAAATGAAAACGAGGTATCCTCACCTTTTCAAAATATCAGGTACGTATGTCAATTTTGAGGACAAAATTTCATAAGGAGGAGAGGTTGTAAGACCCCAACTTTTTATAAATAAAATCAAATTTTTTCTATTTATTATTTTGAAATAGTAAGGGTTGATTTGATTAATGTGGTAAGTTATGGGTAAAATGCGTAAATATTTTTAAATAAGCAAGTGGTTATAAAATATTCATTGTTGTCTGGGAATATTCGTTTGGTTGTGGAATATTCTTGCTGTCGAGGAATATTCGTATGACGGCGCAGCCTTGTGTGGGCCCCATAACGGAAAGCGATTGGATGAAGAAAACGACAAGTATAAGTTGCTTATAAATAACGGCGTAGTTGTTACCATTAATACTGTTGGAATACCCGGTGGTTAAAACACAGTAATACGCGTTGTTGTATAGTAGCACACGGTATTGCATCAATTATTGATTCTTACGTAAGAAGGCACTACTCAATAATTGTTACAGTAATTACTGTTCAGTATTTTATTTTATTGATTCAATAATTGTTGCGTTGATATTTTATATTACTGTTGTTTTAATAATTGTCACTACACAATATTTTCTATTATCGGAGCAATAAATAATATTATCTGAATAATATTATTAGATAACATTATTGGTAATGTCTAGAAAATTCTGTCTAAGGAGATGTTTGGTCACCTAATTGTGCGCCAGTAAGGAGTAATCCTTATTGAAAAGCCCCCTCTTTCCTAGGAACTGCCTGGTTGTCAGTATTGTGATTCTGTAATATTATTTGTGAATAATTAATTATTGATTTATATGATGAGAAAAATATTGATTTTATGTGGATATAGATGGAGAAAATTTTTAATGTGACAATTGTTGAAAATTAATATTTTATCTTTTTCTGATAAAAAATTCATTTAAATATATTATTATATTATAATAATATAATAATGGTGATATTTTTACAATGAATGTGAGATATATGAATAAATGAGGAGGAAGAGTATTTTTGTTGCAATAAATGTTTAACACATGTTTTGTGTGTTGGTGGACCTTATTTTTGACTGAAATTTAATTATAGCCTGTAAAATCGCCCATTTGTGGATTTCGGTCAATTTCTGTTTGGAATTTGGAAAAATTTTCTTTTATAAAGTTGTAGATAATGGAATTTCCTATAAAAAAGAAATAAGGTTTGAATTTTTCTGATAAAAGGGCTATTTATTATGAATTATTGAAGTTCCAGATTATTTGATTAACATTTTTTTTGGGGTTTTAAGTGACTTTTGCATGAAAAACGTTTTTGTTACTTTAATTGAGTGGGTGGATGATCTCTTGATTCAATTAGTGTGCGTAGTAGGTTTTAGAAAAATAATAATATTATTTATTAAATTTTCTGCTTTGGTGTTCTAAGTATTTTCCTATAAATAGGGTGCTTAGGTTAGAATTAAAAATCACACTAGAAATTGAAGTTTTCTTTCTCTTTCTCTCTCTATATTATCGAGCGTATTCTTGTGAGTATTTTGATAATTTGAGTGTTGCTATACGGTACAAGTTCTCTTCAGCTCTATATTCAGTATTTCAATCAGAAGTACTGTCTTTTCGAGGTAAGGGATATTATTTTTTCTTAAAAATGATATTATTTATTTCAATATCATTGTGCCAGAATATTGGTAAGATTTTTCTTGTAAAATTCTGGTCTTTTTATGTTAGAGTTACTATTCACGAGTACTATTCACGAAGCATGATGATTTTTCTTGTGAAATTCTTGTCTTTTAGTGTCGGGGTTACTATTCACGTATACGACACTATTCACGAATGCAGCACTATTCACAGAAAAATTAAATTTTTGTTTTTCCTCCAAAATATCTATTATGGATACTAGCTTTGATTGTTTTATGTTTTGATCACTCTTGAATTTTACTCCACTATAATTATTTATGAGGTATTTTTGTACATGGATAAATCGAAATACGAATCCTTAATATTTATTATTTTATTTCACCGGATTCGTTTTCTTTAAAATATTTTTCATCATCCTCAGTCCTAAATGATGATATTACTGAATATCTTTGGCTGTAGTGCAAAGATGAATGATTTCTGATGAATATCTTTGGCCCGTAGTGCAAAGATGAATAGGTGTTGAGATGAACATGACCAACTGATGAATATCTTTGGCTTGTAGTGCAAAGATGACTATTTGATTTAAGATGTATATTGATTGATGTTACAGAGATAAAATATCGATGATGGACTTTTAAATTCATAGATGATAGTAGATTTCATTCTCTACTTAACTCTTCTAATGAATTGTTTTTTCCGCTGCAGTTGTTGATCTAAAACTTGTTGTCTATTGTATTCTATCAGATTTTTCCCTGTTGAAGACTAAGGATAATTTGTTGTACATTATCTTAGTCGTAATATTCTTTACTGGGCTAGTTGAGCTCACCCTTTTTCTTTTTATTCCATTTTTTCTCAGGAGACGGGAATATAGCGGGAACTAGTCGGGGTATGGAGTGATGGTGCAAGATAGTTATTTTAGTAGTCCTCACTATTTTATAAAATAGTGTATCAATAATTATAATGAGGATTTATTTGAGTGTGAATATTTTCTAGAAGACAATATTTGTATTTTAACTCACAGTTTATGTGTTGTCGTATTTTGCACGACAATTGTCATAATAAAGTTATAGTTATTTTCGTACTATATATTTGGCGACTCATAATAGGTTGGGTGGAATGGACCTATTTTGGGGGCGTCACATCTGTATTCTTACGCTTTCTTTCTTTGGCTCAGACTTAGGCTACAGACGTAAACAAACAAGTATGCGTAAACAAAACAAAACTGATATGGCCTTAATAATTATAATAACTATTATCAGTTACCAAAATAACGTATAGATTATAATTATATTTTATTTATTATTTAATTTATTTAATTTATATTATTATAATTCAAAATTTGAAAATCCAAAAGCTATAAGGCTCCGTTTGGCAAAGCTCTTTAAAATTAAAGACTTAATATATATAAGCCTTGTTTGGGTTAAACCAATTTAAAACTATTTTAATTATTTTAATAAACAATTTAGTTTATAATTTATAATCACATATTATTTATTTGGAATTCCATATCCACCATTAATCAATAAATTAATCAACCATACTATATTTTAAATAAATATTTCACTTAAACAATTATCACAAAATTATAATTTCTTTATAATTTTATTTAATAACTTAACACACCAATTTAAATTATTAATTTCAATCAACAATATAGCATCTCATATTATATTACAACTCTCTAAATTACAAATTAATTTAATTTAGAATATTATCTAATAAATTTAATTCATAAATATTTACTAATAATAACTACCTCAATAAAATATTTATTTCATCAATAAACACATCAAATAAATATTTATATAATTCCATAAATATTTAATATTACAATTTGAAATCTCGGATTGTTACATCTTTCCTTCCTTACAAGGATTCTATCCCCAGAATCACAACTCAAACAATCAAATCGTCATATTCTTCCATTCTTACAAAGATTCTGTCCCCAGAATCGAAGACACAGATTAAACAAATAACTCAGGGTAATTCTTCATCATTTCAGCTTCGAGTTCCCACGTTGCCTCTTCGACGTTGTGGTTCCTCTATATCACCTTCACGGAAGGTATCACTTTATTCCTGAGCACTTGTTCTTTCTCGTCGACAATCTGGATAGGAATCTCTTCATAAGACAAATCTCTACTGAACTGCAACGGTTCATACTCGATCACATGCTTGTAATCGGGTTTATATGGTCACAACACCGACACATGAAAAACGTTGTGCACATGTTCTAATTCTGGAGGTAAAGCTACTTCGCAAGCCACCTCTCCCACTCTTCGCAATATCTCGAAAGGTCCAATAAACCTTGGGATTAGCTTTCCTTTCTTGTCGAAACGAATTTTCCCTTTCCAAGAAGAAACTTTTAGGGACACGAAATTTTCTGCTTCAAATTCGTGATTCTGCCTGTGTTGATCAGCATACTTCTTCTGTCAATCTTGAGCAGCTACCAATCCTGCTTTGATGAGTTTTATAACTTCAGCGGTCTGCTTTACCAGTTCTGGTTCTAATAGTTGACGTTCACCGACTTCATCCCAGGATAGTGGAGTTCTGTATTTCCTGCCATATAATGCTTCATAAGGCGGCATGCCTATGCTGGCGTGGTAACTATTATTATAGGTGAATTCTACCAACGATAAATGATCGTCCCAGTTTCCTTTGAAATCCATGATGCACGCTCTAAGCATATCTTCTAACATCTGGATTGTTCGTTCGCTTTGCCCATCGGTTTATGGGTGATATGCTGTACTCATCCTCAGTTGCGTTCCCATGCACTCTTATAGTCTCTTCCAAAACTTTAACGTGAATCGCGGATCTCTATCTGACAAAATTGATACTAGCACTCCATATCTCGAAATGATCTCTTTAACGTACAACTTTGCCAGCTGATCAAGAGTAAATCTAATCTTTATGGGAAAAAAGTGTGCTGATTTTGTTAATCTATCCACTATCACCCATATCGCATTGCATCCTTTCTGAGTATTTGGAAAACCCACCACAAAATCTATCGTGATATGTTCCCACTTCCATTTTGGTATTTCCAACGGTTGAAGTAATCCGCTTGGTATTTGATGCTCGGCCTTGACTCTTTGACATGTCAAGCACTTTGCAACGCATTCTGCAACGTCTCTTTTCATATTTGGCCACCAAAAATGTTGCCACAAATCTTGATACATCTTTGTACTTCCCAGATGAATCGAATATCTTGAGCTATGAGCTTCTGTCAATATGTCTTCTTTAATATCCAGTACTGCTGGAACCCAAATTTGTCCCTCGAATCTTAGTATTCCTTCAGCATCAACCTTATACTTCACCTCTTTACCCTCGACCACACTTTCCTTTATTTTCCTACATTCTTCATCCTGTAGTTGAGCATTCTTCACTTTGTCCACCAAAGTTATACTAGCTTTCATCTGGTATAATTTTTCATCGGATTCTTTTGGAAATTTGATTTCCAATTCTAGCCTTGCCATCGCTAAACTAAGCTCTTCCTGGTTGGTTAACAACATCAACTTTTCTCTGCCTTTTCTACTCAAGGCATCTGCAACCACATTAGCTTTGCCCAGATGATAAAAGATCTCGTAATCATAATCTTTTATTAATTCCATCCATCTCCTTTGACACATGTTTAGGTCCTTCTGTGTGAAAATATACTTCAGACTCTTATGGTCTGTGTAGATCACACTTTTCTCCGTAGAGATAATGTCTCCATATCTTCAGAGCAAACACAACCGCCGCCAACTCTAAATCATGAGTCGGATACCCTTTCTCATAGTCTTTCAATTGCCTTGATGCATACGCAATGGCCTTACCGTTTTGCATAAGGACACAACCCAACCCTTTGTGTGAGGCATCACTATACACCACAAAGTTTCCTGTATTATCTGGTAATGACAACACTGGTGCCACACTTAACTTCTTCTTCAAATCTTGAAAACTCTCTTCACACTTCTCCGTCCAAACAAATTTTACAGCTTTCCTTATCAAATTTGTTAGCGGAGTGGCTATCTTGGAAAAATCTTGAATAAATCTTCTATAATAACCGGCCAGTCCCAAGAAACTCCTCACCTCCGACGATGTTCTCGGTTGTTCCCAATTGATTACAGCTTCTACTTTTGATGGATCCACTGAAATCCCATCTTTGTCAATCACGTGCCCAAAAAATTGTACACGATCTAGCCAAAATTCGTACTAAGAGAATTTTGCATACAACTTTTCCTTTCTTAGTGTCTCCAACGTCAAACGTAAATGTTCTACGTGTTCTTCTTGAGATTTAGAGTACAGCAAGATATCATCGATGAACACTACCACAAACTTGTCTAAAAATGGTTTAAACACCCTGTTCATCAAATCCATGAACGCTGCAGGGCATTTGTTAAACCAAAAGACATCACCAAAAATTCGTAATGTCCATACCGAGTTCGAAATGCCGTCTTCAGTACATCCTCCTTCCTTACTTTCAGTTGGTGATACCCACTTCTCAAATCTATTTTTAAGAAATATCTAGCACCTTTCAGTTGATTAAACAAGTCATCTATTCTTGGCAACAGATATTTGTTTTTAATAGTGACTTTGTTCAATTCCCTATAATCAATACAAAGACGCATTAATCCATCCTTCTTCTTCACGAATAACACCGGCGCTCCCCACTGTGATACACTAGGCTGAATATATTTCTTATCTAGAAGCTCTTGCAGTTGTACCATTAGTTCCTTCATCTCTATCGGAGCCATTCTGTACGGGGCCTTCGATATTGGAGCAGTTCCTAGTGCTAAGTCGATCACGAATTCAATCTCTCGATCAGGCGAAAGTCCTGGCAAATCCTCCGGAAACACATCTACGAATTCCCTGACCACTGGTATCTCTTCCAGTTTCACTCCTTTCTTCTGAGTATCGATTATGTAAGCTAAATAACCCACACAATCTTGACTCAACAACTTCTTGGCCTGCATAACCATTAGACATCTCATTTGTCTAGGCGATTTGCTACCATAGAAAACTACCTTTAACGGAGTCATAAGGTTTACACACTTCTTTTGGCAATCAATTATCGCTCCATAATTGAATAGCCAATCCATTCCCAAAATAACATCGAACTCTCTGAGTTTTATCATGATTAAATCTATTGTCATAACATTCCCCTTAATGTTCACCCTACAGTTCTTGTATACGAATCTAATCGAAATTACCTCCCTATTTGCAATTTCTATTTGTAAAGGGAAATTCAACTCTTCACTAGGTTTTTCTAACCTCTTAGCAAATTCATCAGATACAAACGAGCAAGTGGCACCCGAATCAAATAATACATATGCATTTAAATCATTGATTGGGATAATACCTGACACGACATCCTTTGATTGCACCGCGTCTTGCACCGTCATGTTGAAGGTTCTAGCTGTAGGCTTATTTGATGATGTTGGCCCAGCAATAGTCAGTGTACCCCCGCCGCCATTTCCTTTGCTTCCAGCTGTCTCACCAGATTTCTTCTTTGGGCACTCACGAGCGAAATGGTCCTTCGACCCGCAGGTGTAACAATCATTCTTCTTGGGTTGATTGCAATTTGGGGTAATATGACCCTCCTGGCCACAGTTAAAGCATACCCGCTTCCCCCTTAAGCACATACCTGCGTGAAACTTTCCGCATGTAGCACATGCGTCCATCTTCTTCTTCTGCTAGTTACCTTGCTGATTCCTAACCCCCACATTTGCATTCCACTTCCTCTTCAAATTATTATTACCATTCCCACCGTTACCACCACCACCATTCTTAGCTTCACCTTCATTCTTCTTCTTTCTCTGCTCTTGATTGTGATTTGTTACAGTCTCGCCTCCACTCTCAGCCAGAATTGCTTTCTCAAGCACTGCTATAAATGTCTTTAACTGGAACAGGGAAACCCTACTGTACAACCAGGGCTTCAGTCCCTCTTGAATCTTCTTGCCTTGCGTTCATCCGTATTCACTTGGTATGACGCAAAACTTGCTAACTCATTGAATTTCGCGGCATACTCCGACACCGTCATTGTACCCTGTTTTAGTTCTAGAAATTGCACTTCCATCTGATTCTTTGAACTTTTTGGGAAATAGGTTTCAAAGAATATTTCCTTGAACCTTTTCCAAGACATTACCCCTTGACCTCCTCGGGTTTTATTGGCTTGCCACCAATAACTAGCCTCTACTTTTAACATGAATGTTGCAAAAATAGTCTTTTAATTATCCCCTACCCTAGCAACATCGAAAACCTTCTCTATCTTCGTGATCCAGGTCTGGGCCTCAACCGGATTCATGGACCCACGGAACTCTGGTGGCCCAACTGCCTTGAAGTCCTTAAATGTTGTAGCTTGATTCTGTGGCTGATTATATAATGCTCCCGTCAGTAGCGTTACGAATTGCTGAACTGGATTAGCCTCAGCATTGTTGTTATTGGTAGGTCACTGCCATGGTTAACGTCTTGGAGGAATTTTCTTTTAAAAATACACCCATTAGATTGTTTCTCAATTCTTTTAAGTATTTTATACTTAAGTTGCACATCATAAAAGATTATTATCACAAAACACATAACACTTGGAATAAAATTAAATAATGACTTTTATTCCTTCATAATCTTTTTGAAAACACCATAACAATAGCATCTCTGCTATCTACATTACTTTCCTGAACTACTAAAGTTTTAGGATAACATCATTATCATATCCCATAGATTACACATCACCAGGGATTTACATATTATTTAGCATTTTATTAATCGCATAACAGATACAACCCCTACAATGTCCTACTAAGATACTGCGTAGCCTTATAACGCTCTTCTTCCATAATACGAAACACTGTTCAACGATTTAATATATATGATGGCAGCGTCTCGAACTGAATAGGATAACCCATGACCCGATCTTGAGCTCGATTGATCACGGTGTTGAATACGTTATTCATCTCTCTGCTATTCTGGCTGTTGATAAGCTTCCATGTACGCGTCTTCGGCTCTTTCCCTCTTAGTAGCTTCTTCCTTCAGCTTGTTCTTCAACTCTACAATCTCCTCTGTCATTTGCTCATTCTCCTCTTCAGTGTGAACCAGCTTCTCTTCGAAATTATTCAGACGTTCCTCTCGATCTAGGATCTCATTGTCCTTCTGTGCCATTAAGGATTGTTGTTCAGCTACTATTTCTTGCAACTCCTCGACAGTATCCTGAAGTTCCACATTGCGGTCGTAGACTTCATCGTACATACGAGCAGCTATCGAGTTTTGTGGAATCTCTTCCTCTTCGTCCTCGTCATCCTCATTCGCCTGCGGCAGCTCAACGGGATCTTCCTCATCTGTTTCCACGTCATCATCCTCCTCTTCAACCATTGTGACCAACGGGGCTGACTCTCGTGGCAGTAGTTGTTCCCAAACCACCTGAATGTCACGAGACTCCTCCTCTCTAGGCATCTGAGGCCCTTCCTCCCTAGCCTGACTGGATTCTCCGACATTAGTCATTCTGACAACAAAATTTTAAGTTCTAATTACTAATCATTACTACTCGACACTGACGAGCACATAAGTTGTAATCACATAAGCACATAAGTGTTTTATTACTTCTTCCTTAAAACTCGATAAGAGTTTATCACCACTATCTTTTCAAAGGTTACTTCTTAAGGCTTTTTCCCACCTAAGGTTCATAACCTAAAACTTTGATACCAACCTGTGACACCCCCAAATTTGGGTACTTCATTCCCACAAGACTTGGTGTTCACTTTCCATTCATTCATATTTATCTACCTAAACTTAATAAAATTAAATCATAAATCCTCACTTTAAATAGGGTTACATCATTGAATAAAAATCTTCCCAGGTTGTCTAACCTTAAACTTCATATAAGTGCGGAAATAAAATTATTACATCACATCATTAAATATAAAATCCAACATTAGGACAATAAATGAAATTACAAGTCTTCATCACTTGTAGATTTTTTCCTTTCCTTTGTTATTTGAAGGCTCGTCGACCTTCTCAACTTTAGCTGCAATAATCATTTTTATGCAAGAGTGAGCAAAACAATTACTCACTAGATATAACAATAAATCCACAAAAGAATAATAACTGCCAATGAATAGGCTCCTCAATACTGAATAGTACCATATCAATGATAGCTAACAACGAGAATCAAAATAAGAAATATGTCTGAGGGTCATAAGACCACGAACTATGTCCACAGTTACAAGTAATCTTTCAACTCTAACCTTAACAGTTATACTGTAGGGACTTCACGTACTTAGGGGGGTCAGCCCTTTGTACCATGTATTGTACCCAAACATCTTAACGCATTGCGTATCCCCTATAATAGGGTTGTTCTTCTCAGTTTTTGAGTACAAGTCCGCACCAAAGAAAGTTTGATTTGGATAAACTTTCGAGGGTAATTAAAGTTTAACAATCAACAACTAGAGGACTAGTTGAATCAATAAGGTTTGATAACATAACAATTGATCAATAATAACATAATATGGAACAATGAATAATCGGAAGCGAACTAACTATATATTGAACTCATGCTTAGAAACAACTACAAAGCATAGGTATTGAATGACAGTTAACCTTGCTTGAATAATATTAAGCTAGGGCTATGAATTATTGAATATACATTAAGTAATAGCAAGCTGAAAATAAAACTTGCTCATTATGAGACTAACTTGTGTCAAGTATTTGAATTAAGACAATTCGACATTAGAAATTAGAATTCAAGAAAATTACATTCACAATACACGAATGACAATAAAGAAACTTGTCTAACAATAAACAAGTTAGAATACATCAATAAGTATTAGAATTCAAAGCTTGTTCGAATAAAGTTAAAGTTATAGCTTGCTTAAATAATGATTAGGAATACAAGAATTCGCTTAATGAAAGTTTAAAGTAAAAAACTTGCTCAATGTAAAAAGATAAGGTTTAGAAACTTTCTTCAAGCGTAAGCTATAATATTAAACTCACTTTCACCTATATATAGGTTTAGAACCACCATCTATTAGATATACTAGCATTCACGTTCCAACATAACACACATTTCTAGTTAAACTTATTATTTTTAGCACAAGTCTTAAACTACCATACAAATATCAGAAATTACAAGTGTTAACCTCACAACATTTATCTAACGTTCATTGTATAAACTAACTTATAACTTAACATGTTCATCACTTACAATCACTTTTACAAAGATGAAATCATCATTGACCTGACACTATTCTGTTTTAAACTCCTTACTACATGTTTGACACATTACCATAACTTTAGCCCAAGTGGTAAGGTATTCCAAGGTCTGCAGTAGCAGCAGAACTAATTGTCTCAGGACAGGGTATGGCGCAGGTGCGCCATACACAGGCCAGTAGCCGACTTTAGCCCAATAAACACGAATTTCACCCATTGAACAGTGAAATTAACATGTACAATAAATATAAAACTATCATAAACATGATTGCTAACATATTCATCAACATAGAACAATTTAACAACACTTCTAACTATTTTAATTTCTCAAATTTCTCATTTTCATATGAAAACTCCATTTTTGAGTTTCTTCACAAAAATTAACACTGTGATTTCAATTCCTCGCCAAATCACTTCGTTCAAGTCACATTATCTTCATTTCTTAACGAACTAGCATAAACAAGCTTCAATTTGCAGTTTAACATACGAATTAACCATCAAAATTGATACTTACACAAGCCATATGACAAATATATACACTGTCATTATTTTTCTACTTTTAGCTGTAATTAGCATAGCAAATTCTTGTTTAAACTTAAACTCTAATCATCATAAACATGTATAACCACCATAATCAGTTGTATAGCAACATTTTGAAAGAGATAGAATTCACAGAACTTAGAATCTTATGCCGTAAATTCATTTATATATATATATATATATATATATATATATATATATATATATATATATATATATATATACTATTAAAGATATGAACAATACCTTTAATAAGCTTGATAATTCTTGCTAATCAACTGAAGTTGCTGTGAATTTCTTAGGTTTCCTCTCAATCTCTCTCAATTCTCTTTGTCTCTGCATTCTCACGCTTTCTTTCTTTGGCTCAGACTTAGACCACAGACGTAAACAAACAAGTATGCGTAAACAAAACAAAACTGATATGGCCTTAATAATTATAATAACTATTATTAGTTACCAAAATAATGTATAGATTATAATTATATTTTATTTATATTATTATAATTTAAAATTTGAAAATCCAAAAGCCATAAGGCTCCGTT
This sequence comes from Panax notoginseng, assembly GCA_016801055.1. Classification (NCBI taxonomy): domain Eukaryota; kingdom Viridiplantae; phylum Streptophyta; class Magnoliopsida; order Apiales; family Araliaceae; genus Panax; species Panax notoginseng. The sequence continues at coordinate 122,657,869 of CM029013.1, forward strand.
TGGCAAAACTCTTTAAAATTAAAGACTTAATATATTTAAGCCTTGTTTGGGTTAAACCACTTTAAAACTACTTTAATTATTTTAATAAACAATTTAGTTTATAATTTATAATCACATATTATTTATTTGGATTTCCATATCCAATATTAATCAATAAATTAATCAACCATACTATATTTTAAATAAATATTTCACTTAAACAATTATCACAAAATTATAATTTCTTTATAATTTTATTTAATAACTTAACACACCAATTTAAATTATTAATTCCAATCAACAATATAACCTCTCATGTTATATTACAACTCTCTAAATTACAAATTAATTTAATTTAGAATATTATCTAATAAATTTAATTCATAAATATTTACTAATAATAACCAATTCAATAAAATATTTATTTCATCAACTTCAACAATAAACACATCAAATAAATATTTATATAATTCCATAAATATTTAATATTACAATTTAAAATTTCGGATTGTTACAAAGGATATTCATTATTATCTCCAACGGTCATGATCATTCCAACAACTGTCCATCAATACACTACGAGCTAATGAGGACTTTTACCATATCATTTGTAATATTACAGGTCATGATTATACCGATACATAATTCTTGGTCATAATCATACCAATCAACAATTCATCTATGCACTACGGGCCAAAGATGACTTTCATCACAATATAAGCCTGAGGATGATGACAATGATATAAGAATTCAATCAAACGAGATCAAGGATAAATATTAAAGATTTATAATTTAATTTATCCAGAGTTTAAGAATGTCCAAATTATCAACATGATAACTGCTTTGTGGAGTAAAATTCAAGAATAATATTCATGTAAAAATAATTCGAACGAAAAAGAAATCAATTTTTGTCATGAATAGTACCCAGGTGAATAGTACTCGAGTGAATAGTACCCTGTGAATAGTACGCCGACATGAAAAGATTAAAATTTAACAAGAATATTTAGAAAAATATTCTTGTTATGTCGTCGTACGAATATTTCCTGATAAAATGAATATTCCCCAGCCAAACAAATATTTTATGACAACTTGCTTACTTTGCAAAATTTATAAATATTACCCATAACTATAACATTATATCAAATCCACACCTTATTACTCAAAATGATATTTAGAGAAAATTAATCTTTATTCATATTAGTTGGTGTCTTACAACCTCCCCTTATTATGAAATTTCATCCTCGAAATTGGTGTACGTACTTGGTATGTCGAAGAGGTGAGGATACCTTAATTTTATTTTAGATTCTAACTCCCAAATCATTTCCTCAACATCGTCGTTTCTCCACAAAACTTTGACTTGAGGTATAACCTTGGAGCGTAGAATATGTTTCTTTTTATCCAAGATTTTAACAGGTACCTCTTTATACGTTAAATCTTCTGCTATCTCGTTTGGTTCTAATTCAATAATGTGGTTCGAGTCTTCCACATATTTACGTAACATAGATATATGAAAAACGTTATGAACATGAGACATACTTGGCGGTGAGGCGAGTCTATAGGCCACAATTCCTACTCGATCGAGGATTTTAAATGGCCCAATGAATGGAGGATTGAGCTTTCCTCTTTTTCCAAATCTCGTAACTCCTTTCCATGGAGCAACACGTAATAATACATGATCTCCAACATTGAATTCCACGTCTCTTCGATGAAGATCAACATAACTCTTTTGTCGATCTTGTGAGGTTTTTATACGTTGCTGGATCATTTGAATCTTTTCCATTGTCATGCGTACCAATTTTGGTCCCAACAACGTTGCTGCACCCACCTCGTCCCAACATACTTGAGAACGACACTTGCGTCCATACAACGCCTCGAATGGAGCCATGCCTATACTTGTTTGATAATTGTTGCTGTAGGAGAATTCCACAAATGGCAAGAACTTATCCCAAGTTTCTTTAAAGTCTAGGACACAGAGTCTTAATAGATCTTCAAGAGTTTGAATAGTCCTCTCCGACTGACCGTCTGTCTGAGGATGATATGCCAAACTGAATCGTTAATCTGTGCCCATAGCTTTCTTCAAACTAACCCAAAATAGTGAAGTGAATCTTGAGTCTCGATTAGAAACTATGGATACTAGCATACCATGCAGTCTTACAATCTCATTTATGTATATACGAGAAAGACGTTCAAGTGAATAAGTTTCTCATATAGGTAAGAAATGAGCAGACTTGGTTAATCTATCGACAATGACCCAAATTGTATCAATGCCTTGAGAAACCTTGGGAAGACCAGTAACAAAATTCATGGTAATGTGCTCCCATTTCTATTCTAGAATTTCAAGTGGTTGCAATGGACCTTTTGGTACTTGATGCTCCGCCTTGACACATTGACAGGTTAAACACCTTGAGATAAACTCTGCAATCTCTCTCTTCATATTGCTCCACCAAAATGTATGTTGAAGATCACGATATATTTTAGTACTTTCAGGATGGATTGCAAACAATTTGTTATGTGCCTCCATCATGATTTTATATTTCAAATCAGAGTCGTTAGGAACATAAAGTCTAAAGTTGACTCGAAGTATTTCTTTTTTATCTATTATTGCTTCTGGATAGTACATTCTTACACTTTCTTCCTCATACGCATCAGCTCCATGTCTGTAGCTTGAGAAACTTTAATTTTATTGATTAAAGTAGGTTCTACTCATATATTTGACATCATCACATGGGTCCATGGAGTCTTTAACTCTATCTCCATCCTTTTTAAGTCATACAAAATGGGCCTTTGCGTTGATAATATCGCACTCGTACCCGCATATGATCTTCTACTCAACGCGTCAGCTACCATGTTCGCTTTTCTAAGATGGTATTGAATGGTATGATCGTAATCTTCCAACAGCTCGAGCCAACGTCGTTGCATCATGTTGAGCTCCTTTTGGGTGAATAAATATTTAAGGCTTTTATGATCTGTATAGATCTCCACTTTCTCCCCATTCAGGTAATGCCTCCAGATTTTTAGCACAAAAACGACTGCTTCCAACTCTAAATCATGAGTAGGATAATTTCTCTCATATTCTTTGAGTTGTCGTGAGGCATAGGCTATAACTTTCCCATGTTGCATGAGACCACATCCTAAACCTTTGCCTGAAGCATCACTGTATATGACAAATCCCTCCGAACCAGATGGTATTGTCAGAACATGTGCTGAAATGAGTCTCCTCTTGAGTTCTTGGAAACTCTTCTCACATTCCTCGCTCCAACCGAATTTTGTATCTTTTTGAGTCAGTTGAGTTAATGGAGTAGCTATTCGAGAAAATTCTTCCATGAATCTCCGATAATAACCAGCTAAGCCCAGAAAGCTACATACTTCAGTCACTGACTTAGGTTGCTCCTAGCTTTGTATTGCTTTAATCTTTGCTGGGTCTATAGATATTCCATGATTCGATATTACGTGCCCAATGAATGCTACTTCTTCAAGCTAGAACTCACATTTCTTCAACTTGGCATATAACTTATTTTCACGAAGCTTTTGGAGTATCAGCCTCAAGTGATGCTCATAATCTTCACGACTTTTGGAGTATATGAGGATGTCATCAATAAAGACAACCATAAAATGATCTAAATATTCCTTGAATACTCGGTTCATCATATCCATGAAGGCACCAAGAGCATTAGTCAATTCAAAAGACATGACTAGGAATTCGTAATGCCCGTACCGAGTTCTGAAAGCAGTCTTTGGAATGTCATCAGTTTTAATCTTTAACTAATGATATCCAGAACGAATATCGATCTTTGAAAAGAATTTGGCACCTTGCAACTGGTCAAACAGGTCATCAATACGAGGTAACGGGTACCTATTTTTGATAGTAACATGATTCAACTCCCGATAGTCAATGCAAAGTCGCATACTCCCATCTTTCTTCTTTACGAATAGAACAGGAGCACCCCAAGGAGACGTACTAGGACGAATGAAACCATTTTCTAATAACTCCTGCAGTTGGGTTTTTAACTCCTGATGTTCAATAGGAGCATTTCGATATGGGGCTTTGGAAATGGGTTTTGTACCAGGTTCAAGATCAATACAAAACTCGATTCCACGCTCTGGGGTAGGCCAGGAAATTATTTAGGAAATACGTTAAGAAATTTATTAACAATAGAAATATCATTCAAATCTGAAGTATTTTTGTTTAAATCTGTGACATGGGCTAAGAAATCTTGACATCCATTTTTCAATAAACGAATGGCTTTATGGCTTGATATGACAGTGATTGACTTTAGTGGTTTGGTTGCTTGAATTCGCATAATAGGTTGGTTAGGAATATGAAAGCTAACAACCTTACAAAACAATCAATTTTTGCATGATGAATAGTTAACCAATCAATCCCTAAAATCACATCAAATGCAAGTATTTTCAAAGAGATAAGGTCGACAGGTAATGTGAGAGTGCCGATTTGAATCAAACAAGACTTATAAACAGTGGATGTCATGAAGGTTTCTCCCAATGGAGTTTCGACAGATAAGTCAAAGTCTAATTTCTCTAAAGTCAAATTTAAACGTTGAGCGCAAGTAGGTGAAATAAAAGAATGGGTAGAACCGGTATCAAATAAGGTATAGAACTTGCAAGAGTTTATGATTAGCTTACCCGTGATAACTTCATTCGGGCTCCTCACTTTTTTGGGAGGTCATGACAAACGCTCTCCCTCGAACTACTGGCTTTGACTTGTCTGGGACGGCCATTGGTGTCTCCATCCCAGCTGGACTTGTCTTCACTACATGACAAAATTGAGCTAGGTTGCCTTCTCTTCCGTAATTGTAACAAGCTTTAGGTTGCTGCGTACAGTTTGGACTGATGTGTCTCTCCCCTCCACATTTGTAGAATATGACCAGTGGTCGTTCTCCTTCCTTGAAAATGGGTGCTGATGCTACTGTCTTTCCATCATTATTGAACCTTCTCTTCTTGAAATTTCAACTTCTATTATCTTGGCCAGGATTACCACCGAAGTGGTTACCATTTTTGGCATGTTAATTTCCTCCATGTTTATTTTCACCGCTTCGATGACTGCTACCACTGGTATTATCGTTTTACCAGCTGTTATCTACTAGTTGGGTTGACTCATTATCGCGTTCCAATAACTGAGCCCTATTCATAACATCTGAATGTAAGCAAAGTTTGTGAGAAATAAGGTATCGACGTATTTCGGGTTTCAAACCTCGCAGAAACATTCGCGTCATACGCTCCTAATTATCTACCAAATGGGATGCAAACTGGGATAACTCGGCATACTTAGCCTCGTACTGCGATATGGTTATATTGTTTTGCTCCAGCTTGACGAATTTTACTTCCTTCATGTGACGAATACTTTCAGGAAAGTACTTGACATTGAATAATTCTTGGAACTTCTCCCAAGACATCTTAAGTGCGGCAGGCTGAGTACGTTTTACAGATTCCCACCAATGATCTGCATCTCCTCGCAATATGAAGGTGGAAAAGTGAACTTTTTACTCCTCGGAGCATCCCAAGACATCAAATATCTTGGTGATTTGCTTAATCCATGTCTCTACCTTAAGTGGTTCTGGCTTTCCCTAAAACTCCGGTGGTCCGAACTCTTTGAATTGCTTAGCAGTGACCATCCGAGAGTTGCCAGTGTTTCCACTTGCATTTTGAATTGGAGTCACTCTTACCTGATGTTGCATGAATTACAGAAAGCTCCTAAACACCCCGTCGTTCATCATTTGGTCGGTGTTGTTGTTTACATGAGGATTATTGCCTTCCTGATGCAAATTATCCTGGTTATTGATCATCGGTGACTCAACGGTTTCATGTACTCCATTGCTTATCTCAACATTTTCAGATGGCATTTTCAAGCACTGCCACAAAACAAGAGTTAATTGACATGTCACATATTATCCCTATATTCTGACCGACCAATTAAATAACAAATAAGCTTAGGTAGGTCATACTAGCGAAGGATTTACCCGTCTCTCTCCTCCTAGTTTCAGCCTAGTCTCAGTCAGGGATCTTATATCTAAGCTTTGATACCAACTGTGACGCCCCCAAAATAGGTATACACAATGTAACAACTTGGAATTTTGGATTATCAAGAATTTAGGTTTAAAGAATTAGTTATTAATAAAATAAATTTTTATTAATACTATTCTGTGTTATGTGTTTATTAATCGTTCTAGAACCTAGAATGATTATTAATTGGGAGGATTTTGGCTACGAGCTAGATTGAACGAGTAAGAATTTTCAAGACGAAAATAAAAAATTTTCGGGAACAAAAATATTTTCGGGGAAAAAGACGAAATAGACACTATTCATCCGTTTCTGCTCGGAGATTTATTTTGAAATTCCGAGAAGTTATTGATTACGTAAAATGTTGAGACGTGGCGGAATATTCAATAATATTTCAGTTATGGCAAAAACGAAATTTTCGCCTGCGGACGTAAAACCTAAGGGTTAGGAAAAGTAATTTCCGAGAATTTTAATGAGTACGTATAATAATTAAGGTTATTATGCGTGAGAGATACGAGTATAATACTAGTTATTATACGAGTATAGTACGGAGATTAGTACGACGTATAATACGAATATCGTACGAACGATATACGAAGAGAATACGAGAATACGAGAATGGAATGCATAGAATACGATTAGTCTTAATGGACTTTGAGTTCATGAACTTTGTAGAATCCAATTGGACTTGGATTATGTCAAGCCCAATGCTTTGTGATAATCAAGCCCAAGATAGGCCCAATAAGAATTAGGGTTAAGGCCCAAACCAAGAAAAGAAACTGCGGATCGAACCGATGGGTAAACGGATGGGTAATAACCATTGGGGCAACCCATGGGATGACCCATGGGCATGTGGGGCAGCTACTTGGCCACCAAGTAAGGGTGATGGCCAAGTAAACTTGGTGGCTAAGGGATGGAGGAGGTGTGAATAGTAAGGAGGTGGGGGGCGAAATGACTAAATTGCCCTTAGCCTTGAAATTCTATAAATAGTAAGCTCATTTCAATATTTTTGGATTTTTGAAAATCCTACACCTTAGAGAGAAAGAGAGAGTTCAGAAGGGAGAAGAAGAGGGAGAGAATGAGGAAAAGTTAGCTCGAATGCACGCTTTGTCCGACGGAAGGAGATTAAAGAAGAACGGTAATCTGAACCCTAGTTTCTTCTAATTTTCTTTAAGTTTAATATGTTCAAAAACATAACTTAATGAGGATAAGAAGTAGATAAAGTTAAGAATGATTTCATATGGTTGAAATCATGAGAAAATAAAGAAATAAGAATTAGGAATTTAGTTTATAAATTTCTTAAGGAAGTATAAGATTCGTAAGGATTTTGAGCGATCCAAACGAATATTATGGACGAGTAGATGAATTAAGTAAGGAATGGTGTTCTATAACATCAAATTCCAAGAAAAAGTAGAATCGTAATCCAAAATATCGATTAAAACGAAGAATGAACGAAGAACACGAAGAACGTTGTTGATGGACAAGTTTAAAACCATTGTAGGTTAATTGTTGTTGATGGACAAGCTTAAAACCATCGCGTATAAGTTAGTTGCTTATTGGTTGGTTAGGAACGTTAGAAACGTTCATGAAGAATGGATTAAAACGTAGCTATAATGAAGTTATGGCGAAATATTTGTAAAAGACGAACGAGAATTAGAAAGGTTAGTAAATGAACCCGAACGTGTAGGGTTTCATAAGAATGTAAGAGAACGTAGAAAATGTGAGTCGTAGACTCAAGAACGAACGAGTTCGAAGTTCGGATGACCGAATTACGAACGAACGAATGAAGAACTTTAATAACGTAGACACGAATGAATAGTGTGTATTAAGCCAATCAAATGACACGTTAATGGATTCAAAACGAAGTTCTGTCTAAGGGGTACTGAAGTACGTAAGATAAGGAAGAGAATGGAATTGGAACGGTCTCGTTCCGAGTTATAACGAAGAAGTTATGAGAACGGGAAGTAAGCGTCTCGAATCGGATTTAAGACTTAGAAAAATTTCTAGGGTTTTGGCTTGGCGCCGCAGCGCCGGCTAAGCTTGAAGAAGTGGCATCGCAGCGCGAGCTCGGGCCTCAGGTTCTATTAGTTGGCGCCGCAGCGCGAGTGTTAACAAAGGACTTGGCACCGCAGCGCCAGGCCAAAAGAGAAGAGAAAGAAGTAGGTCGCGCCGCAGCGCGAGAGAAATGAAGGGACACGGCGCCGCAGCGCTGGTGCAGGGCAAGGCCCAGAAATGAGACTTTATGTGCTCAATTACTGGGGGATGTGCAAGAAAGAAATATGAACACGTAGTTCACATAATGTAACACTTAAGTAAGTGTGTTAAACCTTTAGTGAAGGTTGAACGGAAAGACTAAACGAGATTAAAAGATGAAGAATGTAAGCGCTAGATTACATAACTGATATCCAGGGACCGTAGTCATAATGAACGAACGTGAGGGATTGCTATGGTTGTGATTCCTTAGACGTTGAGTGATGAAGGTAATGAATAACATTCCGATGTTATGTCATGGTAATGAGAGATAAGTGTAAAGCGTATAGACGCTGTGAATGCAACGTTATTGCGATGAACGATCGGTCTTATCATACAACGAACGGTATGGCTTCGACATTAAGAAAGAATAATGAATATGGGGTTCATGGGATGGATAACGATGTAGAGCAATTAAAACCTTGAGTGAAGGTTGAATGAGAGATTAAGAGACGAGCAACATAAATGTGGAATACGTAAGCCATCCTCGTGAATCGTAATCACGTCGGACGAACGTTCTAAGTATACAGTGGTTGTATAACTTGGACGTTAACGAAAGTAGTAAGTAAGATATGAATTATCGTAAGAAAGCCGTAGCGAACAGTAATGAGATTAATGAAAGTCTGAGGGTGTGTCAAATAAAGAATGTTGGAATGAAGTAAGCGTTAAACACTTTAATCAACGTAAGGGTTGAATGTACGTGAATATTAAACGGGCAGAACCTACACTCCGTGTATGGTTTGACCGTAAGGTAATGAAGACTAAGATTTAGCCGTGAACGGTGAAGAAAATGAATGGAAGATAATAACGTATAACGTTAAGAAGCCGAGTTAGTAGTTTTAACTTGGATAACGTTCCGAGTCGAGTGAACCGGATGTGGTAAGATAAGAATAAGGGATTGTAAAATGTTTCACGCTATGACCTCATAGTATTGACATTGAATGATCGCTCTGAGTTTACGAAGGACTGTATGACTTAGACGATAAAGAATGAATCCTGAGGTATGGCATTTAGTTGCCAGAAAGCCATAAGGAATATGAATTTGACTTAACGAACATTATAGTTTAATGGTTCGGATAAGTTAAGAGAAGTTAGGTTGTGGTACAATCGTAACCTTTGATGGTTGACATATGGGAGCTGGGATAAACAATTCCTTCAGAGAGCGAAGGTATATACAAAACTGGCAACCGATCGAACTCGCTGTTATGGGCAGTGTAGATAAGACGGGAACTTGTTTGTTGGTTGTTTTTGGGAAACCACTCAGATTACCATATGGACTACTAGCAGAGACACGATGTGTGCTGAGTCCTAGGAGAGTTATTTGAAGAAGATAAGAATGTAAATCACCAATGATGATGAACGTTTTGAGTAATACATCTCTGTATATCATAAAGCCGTAAACTGGTAATGAAAGTTAGTCGCATAAGCTTAAATTACAAGAACGCGAACCTTAAGAAGTAAAGTTAAGTAAACCAATGCGTAAGTCAAGTATATGACTAATTGGTATACATGCTATTTTCTTATGTGCTACATAGGAATTGGAATGAGCAGTTTAGCGTAAACTATAAGATGTAGCTGTGTGTAAGGCAAGTTTCCTAACTTTATTTATAATATATGAATGTTAGTTTCTTAGACTTCTCAGATGTTGAACTTGAGATGTCGTATCTATGTGCATATGTGCGAGATATGTACAAGGTGGTAGAATGTATGAGGCCTTGTGCCACAATGTGAACACTTCGGTGTTTTTATGAGATGAACTGTTCTGTGGTTGAGCTATTCAATACAAGCATGTTCTGTTTTTACATGAACTGTTATTGTTAAGTCTGTGCTAATGATTCTAGCCAGACAGGATATGTATGGAAAAAGGTAGAAGAATGAAAGTAATGTAAAGAGTATGTGATGAATATTATAAAATGATAGGAATCGAGACTATTCCGATTATTCAAGCTGCTTCATAACCTTTGTTCGGTTATCAAAGTTTTGAAGAATGTTTAAACTCTTGAAGTTGTTTGTTCAACTGTTATGACTTGCTGGGCAATTGAATTCTCACCCTTGCTTTAAATGAAAAACATTTTCAGCGTACGATGTTAGAAAGAACTTAAGGATCCCTTAAAGATCAAGCTGAGCGATATCCAGACGAAGTGCCATTCAGTATGTGAATGTGCATGAAGGTCAAGTGAAGACTTGTAATGTAGAAAGATGAATTGAACTATAGAATAGTTTAATGAACGTTTATGTATCCTTGGTGGCGGATGAAAGTCACTCTTGTACGATGTAAAGAATAATGTAATTATCATTATTTATAATGAAAGAGGTTTTATGGGTTCCAGAACCTGGGAATTGAGAATATATGTTGTTATATTTAACTATATAATGACGTATGATTGGTAAGAAGTGGGACCGTGACGCACGGAGTCCAGGTCTGAAGGTAGACCGGATTTCGAAGCGTTACACACAACCCATTATGAGTTGCCAAATACATTGTACAAAATTCAAATACAAACTTCATTTATACAATATGACAAAAATGTAGCTGAGAGTTTTAACATGGATATTGTCTCGTAGACAATATCTGTAAGACCCCAACTTATTAATGAATAAAATCAAATTTTCTCTAAATATTATTGTGAATAATAAGGGGTTAATTTGATATAATACTTTGGTTATGGGTGAAATGTGTAAATTTTGCAAAATAAGCAAGTGGTTATAAAATATTCATTTTGTCAGGGAATATTCGTTTGGTCGTGGAATATTCTTGCTGTCGGGGAATATTCGTACGACGGCGCAGCCTTGTGTGGGCCCCATAACGGAAAGCGATTGGATGAAGAAAACGACAAGTATAAGTTATTTATAAATAACGGCGTAGTTGTTACCGTTAATACTGTTGGAATACCCGGTGGTTAAAATACAGTAGCACACGGTATTGCACCAATTATTGATTCTTACGTAAGAAGGCACTACTCAATAATTGTTACAGTAGTTATTGTTCAATATTTTATTTTATTGATTCAATAATTGTTACGTTGATATTTTATATTATTGTTGTTTCAATAATTGTTGCTGCACAGTATTTTCCATTATCAGATCAATAATTCATATTATTTGAATAATATTATAAGATAACATTATTGGCAATATCTAGAAAGTTCTGTCTAAGAAGAGGTTTGATCATCTAATTGTGCGCCAGTAAGGAAAAATCTTTATTGGAAAGCCCCCTCTTTCCTGGGAACGGCCTGGTTGTCATAAATGTGATTATGTAATATTATTTGTGAATAATTAATTATTGATTCATATGATAAAGAAATATTTATTTTATGTGGATATAAATGAGGGATATATTTTTGTGGTTAAAAATGAAGGAGTTAATGTTGAGATTTTTATCAGTATTTTTGTCGGAATAGAGGTATTAAAAATCAGGATTTTTGAGATATTTTGCGGGGGTTATAATTTTTAATCCGACCGTTGGATCGTGGTAATTTTTGGATATGTTATACATATATAAGTTGAGTATATGTCCACAAATTTTGAACCGTTAAAAATGAACGTATGATTTATTATGAATTTTACGAGATGACTGGTTCAGAAATTGTTGAATTTTCGGAGTTTATCATTTTGATGGAAAATTCTAGAATTGGTGGGCCCCACTCTTGCTTGGTGAAGAAATGTGCTGAGATTTTTATTCAAATGTGGTGGGTGGGGATAGTAGCAGGTAAAGCCATCAGGTTGCAGGTTAAGTCTGCTTCGGCGTGCTAACATTTTCCTATAAATAGAGGGCTAAGTTAGAATTGAAAATCACACTAGAAACAAGTTTTCTCTCTTTCTCTCTCTAGATTATTGAGTGTATTTTGTGAGTATTTAGATACTTTGAGAGTTTCTATTCATCAGAGCAAGTTTCTTTCAGCCTTATACCGGCATTCCGACCAGAAGTACTGATATTTTGAGGTAAGGCATATTATTTTCTTCTTAATGATATTATTTTCTTCAATATCATTAAGCTGAAATATTGATATGAGTTTATATCAAATTTAGAACTTTTTGTGTCGGGATTACTATTCACGTATACGGCACTATTCAAGTATACGGTACTATTCACGAATACGGCACTATTCACCGAAAAATAAAATTTTCCCTTTTTGTCCAAGATATCTATTATGGTTACCTGTATGAGGAGAAAGTGGAGATCTATACAGATCATAAAAGCCTCAAATATTTCTTTACCCAAAAGGAACTCAACATGCAGCAGCGACGTTGGCTCGAGCTGTTGAAAGATTACGATCATACCATCCAATATCATCCTGGAAAAGCAAACGTAGTAGCTGACGCATTGAGTAGAAGATCATATGCGGGTACGAGTGCAATGTTGTTAACACAAAGGCCCATTTTGTATGACTTGCAAAGGATGGAGATAGAGATGAAGGCTCCAAGTACCCACATGATGATATCAAATATACGAGTAGAACCGACTTTAATCGATAAAGTTAAAGCTGCTCAAGCTACGGACATAGAGCTGATGCGTATGAAGAAGAAGGTGCAAGAAGGTGCTATTCCAGAAGCAAGAATCGATGAAGAATGAATACTTCGAGTAAACTCCAGACTTTGTGTTCCTAACGATTTTGACTTGAAGCATGGAATAATGATGGAGGCACACAACACACCGTTTGCAATCCATCCTGGGAGTACCAAAATGTATCACGATCTTCGACATACATTTTGGTGGAGCAATATGAAAAGAGAGATCGCGGAGTTTATCTCGAGATGTTTAACTTGTCAACGTGTAAAAGCGGAGCATCAAGTACCAAAGGGTCCATTGCAACCACTTGAGATTCCGAAATGGAAGTGGGAACACATTACTATGGATTTTGTTACGAGTCTTCCCAAGGTTTCTCAAGGCATAGATGCGATTTGGGTTATTGTTGATAGATTAACCAAGTCCGCTCATTTCTTGCCGATACGTGAGACTTATTCCCTTGAACGTCTTGCTAGTATGTACGTGAACGAGATTGTGAGATTGCATGGCATGCCAGTATCCATAGTTTCGGATCATGACCCAAGATTCACTTCACGATTTTGGGTTAGCTTGCAGAAAGCTATGGGCACGAATTTACGATTCAGTTCGGCATACCATCCTCAAACGGACGGACAATCAGAGAGGACTATTCAAACTCTTGAAGATCAATTAAGACTTTGTGTCCTAGATCTCAAAGGGAGTTGGGATAAGTACCTACCATTGGTCGAATTTTCCTAAAACAACAGTTATCAGGCGAGCATAGGTGTGGCTCCATTCGAGGCGTTGTATGGAAGAAAATATCGTTCTCCAGTATGCTGGGACGAGGTGGGTGAAGCAACATTGTTGGGACCAGAGTTGGTACGCATTACTACAGAGAAGATCCAAACGATTCGACAACGTATACAAACGGCACATGATCGACAAAAGAGTTATGCGGATCTTCATCGGAAGGACGTGGAATTTAATATTGGGGATCATGTATTGTTACGTGTTGCACCATGGAAGGGAGTTACAAGATTTGGGAAGAGAGGAAAGCTCAATCCAAGATTTGTTGGTCCATTTGAGATTCTTGAGCGAATAGGAAATGTGGCATATAGACTCGCATTACCTCCAAGCATGTCTCGTGTTCATAATGTTTTTCACATATCTATGCTTCGTAAATATGTTAAAGACCCGAACCACATTATTGAGTTAGAACCAGACGAGATAGCTGAAGATTTAACGTACGAGGAGGTACCTGTTAAGATCTTGGACAGGAAAGAGCATGTCCTACGCACGAAGGTTATACCACAAGTTAAGGTTTTGTGGAGAAACCATGCTATTGAAGAAATGACCTAGGAATTGGAATCAAAAATGAAAGCGAGGTATCCTCACCTTTTTGAAACATCAGGTACGTACGTCAATTTCGAGGATGAAATTTCATAAGGAGGGGAGGTTGTAAGACCCCAACTTATTAATGAATAAAATCAAATTTTCTCTAAATATTATTGTGAATAATAAGGGGTTAATTTGATATAATACTTTGGTTATGGGTGAAATGTGCAAATTTTGCAAAATAAGCAAGTGGTTATAAAATATTCATTTTGTCGGGGAATATTCGTTTGGTCGTGGAATATTCTTGCTGTCGGGGAATATTCGTACGACGGCGCAGCCTTGTGTGGGCCCCATAACGGAAAGCGATTGGATGAAGAAAACGACAAGTATAAGTTTTTTATAAATAACGGCGTAGTTGTTACCGTTAATACTATTGGAATACCCGGTGGTTAAAATACAGTAGCACACGGTATTGCACCAATTATTCATTCTTACGTAAGAAGGCACTACTCAATAATTGTTACAGTAGTTATTGTTCAATATTTTATTTTATTGATTCAATAATTGTTGCGTTGATATTTTATATTATTGTTGTTTCAATAATTGTTGCTGCACAGTATTTTCCATTATCAGATCAATAATGCATATTATTTGAATAATATTATTAGATAACATTATTGGTAATGTCTAGAAAGTTCTGTCTAAGGAGAGGTTTGGTAATCTAATTGCGCGCCAGTAAGGAGAAATCCTTATTGGAAAGCCCCCTCTTTCCTGGGAACGGCCTGGTTGTCATAAATGTGATTCTGTAATATTATTTGTGAATAATTAATTATTGATTCATATGATAAGGAAATATTTATTTTATGTGGATATAAATGAGGGATATATTTTTGTGGTTAAAAATGAAGGAGTTAATGTTGAGGTTTTTATCAATATTTTTGTCGGAATGGAGGTATTAAAAATCAGGGTTTTTGAGATATTTTGCGGGGGTTATAATTTTTAATCCGACCGTTGGATCGTGGTAATTTTTGGATATGTTATACATATATAAGTTGAGTATATGTCCACAAATTTTGAACCGTTAAAAATGAACGTATGATTTATTATGAATTTTACGAGATGACTGGTTCAGAAATTGTTAAATTTTCGGAGTTTATCATTTTGATGGAAAATTTTAGAATTGGTGGGCCCCACTCTTGTTTGGTGAAGAAATGTGCTGAGAATTTTATTCAAATGTGGTGGGTGGGAATAGTAGCAGGTAAAGCCATCAGGTTGCAAGTTAAGTCTGCTTCGGCGTGCTAACATTTTCCTATAAATAGAGGGCTAAGTTAGAATTGAAAATCACACTAGAAACAAGTTTTCTCTCTTTCTCTCTCTAGATTATTGAGTGTATTTTATGAGTATTTAGATACTTTGAGAGTTTTTATTCATCAGAGCAAGTTTCTTTCAGCCTTATACCGGTATTCCGACCAGAAGTACTGATATTTTGAGGTAAGGCATATTATTTTCTTCTTAATGATATTATTTTTTTCAATATCATTATGCTGAAATATTGATATAAGTTTTTATCAAATTTAGAACTTTTTGTGTCGGGGTTACTATTCACGTATACGACACTATTCACGTATACGATACTATTCACGAATACGGCACTATTCATCGAAAAATAAAATTTTTCCTTTTTGTCCAAGATGTCTATTATGGTTACTATCTTTGATTGTATCCATGTTTTGATCTTTATTTTTGAATTATGCTTCACAATTGATTATTATGAAGTATTATTGATCTTGGATAAACTGTTATATGAATCACTACTATTTGTCCTTCTGTCTCACTGGATTCGTTCTCTTTAAGATATTTTTCATCATCCTCAGTCCTAAATGATGATATTACTGAATATCTTTAGCCTGTAGTGCAAAGATGTATGATTACTTGATGAATATCTTTGGCCTGTAGTGCAAAGATGAACATGTGTTGAGATGAACATGACTGACAGATGACACAAATGAATATCTTTGGCCTGTAGTGCAAAGATGAATATTTGGATAAAGATGATTATTAATTGATGTTACAGGGATAAAATATTGATGATGGACTTTTAAATCTTAGAAGATAGTAGAATTCATTCTCTACTTGACTCTTCTAATGGTTTGATGTTTCCGCTGCAGTTGTTGATCTAAAACTTGTTGTTGATTATATTCTATCAGATTTTTCCCTGTTGAAGACTAACGATAATTTGTTGTATATTATCTTAGTCATAATATTCTTTACTGGGCTAGTTGAGCTCTAGTTGAGCTCACCCTTTTCTTTTTTGTTCCATTTTTCTTCTCAGGAGGTGAGAACATAGCAGGATCTAGTCGGAGTATGGAGTGATGGTTCTAGAAAGATGTTTTAGCAGTCCTCACTATTTCTATAAAATAGTGTTTGAATAATTGTAATGAGGATTTATTTGAGTGTGGATATTGTCTAGAAGACAATATTTGTATTTAAACTCACAGTATGTGTTGTCGTATTTTACACGACAATTGTATTATTGAAGTTGTAGTTTGCTTTCTGTACCATGTATTTAGCGACTCAGAATGGGTGTTGTATACCTATTTTGGGGGCGTCACAGTTGGTATCAGAGCTTAGGGATATGATCCCTGGCTGAGATGTGAGACAAGAACTAGGAGGGGAGAGACGGGGAATTCCTTCGCTAGTATGACCTGACTAAGTTTATTTGGTGTTTATTTGGTCGGTCAGAGTATAGGAATAATATATGACATGACTATTAACCCTTATTTTATGGCAGTATTTAAGAATGGCAGCTGAGAACGTTAATAATGGAGTAAATCAGACCGTGGAGACACCTTTGATCACCACCCAGGGGAACGTGCAACAGGAAGGCAATATTCCTCCTGTAAACAACGTTACCGAGCAAACGATGAATGATGGAATGTTTAGGAGCTTTTTGCAGTTCATGCAAAATCAGACGAGGGAGACTCGTGTGCAGAATACGGGTGAAAATGATAATAACGCGCGGTTTGTCACAGCTAAGCAGTTCAAAGAATTGGGACCACCAGAATTTAAGGGAAAGCCGGATCCGATCATGGCGAAAACGTGGGTCAAGCAAATTACCAAGATATTCGATGTCTTGGGATGCACGGAGGAACAGAAAGTTCCATTCGCTACCTTTATGTTTCGCGGTGAGGCAGACTACTGGTGGGAGTCTGTGAAGCGTACCCAGCCTGACGCACTCAACATGTCCTGGGAAACATTTCAAAAATTGTTCAATGACAAGTACTTTCCTGAAAGTATTCGTCATATGAAGGAGGTGGAGTTTATCAAACTGGAACAAAACAACATGACGGTGTCCCAGTACGAGGCGAAGTTTGCAGAGTTATCCAGGTTTGTACCTCATTTGGTCGAAAATGAGAAACGAATGACAAGGATGTTTCTGAGAGGTCTAAAACCCGAGATTCGACAATATCTTATCTCTCATAAATTTTCTTTATATTCAGATGTTGTAAACAGGGCTCAATTATTAGAGCGAGATAATGAGTATGTGCAACCGAGGGACCACAACCAGGGTCATACCGGTGGCGGCAGTCATCGAAGCAATGAAAACCAGCAAGGAGGAAAACATTCAGACAAAAGCGGTAACCACTCTGGTGGTAATCGTGGTCGTGATAATAGAAGGAGCGAGTCGGGAGGAGATTTCAAGAAGAGAAGGTACAACAATGATAACGTGAAGACGTCAGCACAAACATCAACTGTTTCTAGGGGAGGAGAACGACCACCGGTCGTACGTTACAAATGTGGGAAAGAGGGACATATCAGCCCAAACTGCCCACAATAATCCAAGGTATGTTATAACTATGGAAAGGAGTGTCATATAGCTCGAGAGTGTTCTGTAGCAAAACCAAGTTCAGCGGGGATGGTGACTCCAAAAGTTATCCCGGAGAAGTCGAAATCAGTGGTTCCTGGAAGGGCGTTTGTCGTGACTAGCCAAAACGCGAGAAACCCGAACGAGGTGATCACAGGTAAGCTAATCTTGAATTCTTGCGAAGTTTATACTTTACTAGATACCTGTTCTACCCATTCTTTTATCTCTCCTGCTTGTGCTCAACGTTTAAACTTGACTCCGGAGAAATTGGACTTTAACTTATCTGTTGAAACTCCATTGGGTGAAACCTTCGTTACATCTACAGTTTATAAATCTTGCATGATCCAAGTTGGCACTATCACATTACCTGTTGATCTTATCTCTTTAAAGATACTTGCTTTTGATGTGATTTTAGGAATTGATTGGTTAACCACTCATCATGCTAAAATTAATTGTTTTCGTAAGGTTGTTAGTTTTCATATTCCTAACCAACCTGTCATACGAATTCAAACTACTAAACCACTAAAATCAGTCACTGTCATATCAAGCCACAAAGCTATTCGTTTATTGAAAAATGGATGCCAAGCTTTTTTAGCCCATGTTATGGATTTGAACAAAGACAAGTCAGATTTGAATAATATTTCTATTGTTAGAGAATTTCCCGATGTATTTCCTGAAGAACTTCCTAGTCTACCCCCAGAACGTGAAGTTGAATTCTTTATTGACCTTGAACCCGGTACAAAGCCCATTTCTAAAACTCCATATCGAATGGCTCCTATTGAACTTCAGGAGTTAAAAGTCCAACTACAGGAGTTGTTGGACATCGGTTTTATTCGTCCTAGTACGTCTCCTTGGGGTGCTCCTGTTTTATTCGTAAAGAAGAAAGACGGGAGTATGCGACTTTGTATTGACTATCGAGAATTGAACCATGTCACCATCAAGAATAGGTATCCGCTACCTCGCATTGATGACCTGTTCGACCAGTTACAAGGAACATAATTCTTTTCAAAGATCGATCTTCGTTCTGGATATCATCAGCTGAAGATTAAAACTGAGGATATTCCAAAGACTGCCTTCAGAACTCGGTACGGGCATTATGAATTCTTAGTCATGTCTTTTGGATTGACTAATGCTCCTGCTGCCTTCATGGATATGATGAACCGTGTATTCAAAGAATATTTGGATCAGTTCGTTGTTGTCTTTATTGATGACATCCTCATCTATTCCAAAAGCCGTGAAGATCATGAGCGCCATTTGAAGCTGGTACTACAAAGGCTTCGTGAAAATAAGCTATATGCCGAATTAAAGAAATGCGAGTTCTGGCTTGAGGAAGTAGCATTCCTTGGGCACATGGTGTCAAAACATGGAGTATCTGTCGACCCGGCGAAGATTGAAGCCATACAAAGTTGGGAGCAACCAAAGTCGGTAACCGAAGTACGTAGCTTTCTGGGCTTAGCTGGTTATTATCGGAGATTTGTGGAAGGATTTTCTCGAATCGCTACTCCATTAACTCAGCTGACTCAGAAAGATACAAAATTTGTATGGAGTGAGGAATGTGAGAAGAGTTTCCAAGAACTCAAGAGGAGACTCATTTCGGCACCTGTTCTGACAATACCATCTGGTTCGAATGGATTTGTTATCTACAGCGATGCTTCAGGCAAAGGGTTAGGATGTGTTCTCATGCAACATGGGAAAGTCATAGCCTATGCCTCGCGATAACTCAAAGAATATGAGAGGAATTATCCTACTCATGATTTGGATTTGGCAGCAGTCGTTTTCGCGTTAAAGATCTGGAGACACTACCTATATGGGGAGAAAGTGGAGATCTATACAGATCATAAAAGCCTCAAATATTTCTTTACCCAAAAGGAACTCAACATGCAGCAGCGACGTTGGCTCGAGCTGTTGAAAGATTACGATCATACCGTCCAATATCATCCTGGAAAAGCAAACGTAGTAGCTGACGCATTTAGTAGAAGATCATATGCGGGTACGAGTGCAATGTTGTTAACACAAAGGCCCATTTTGTATGACTTGCAAAGGATGGAGATAGAGATGAAGGCTCCAAGTACCCACATGATGATATCAAATATACGAGTAGAACCGACTTTAATCGATAAAGTTAAAGCTGCTCAAGCTACGGACATAGAGCTGATGCGTATGAAGAAGAAGGTGCAAGAAGGTGCTATTCCAGAAGTAAGAATCGATGAAGAATGAATACTTCTAGTCAACTCCAGACTTTGTGTTCCTAACGATTTTGACTTGAAGCATGGAATAATGATGGAGGCACACAACACACCGTTTGCAATCCATCCTGGGAGTACCAAAATGTATCACGATCTTCGACATACATTTTGGTGGAGCAATATGAAAAGAGAGATCGCGGAGTTTATCTCGAGATGTTTAACTTGTCAACGTGTAAAAGCGGAGCATCAAGTACCAAAGGGTCCATTGCAACCACTTGAGATTCCGAAATGGAAGTGGGAACACATTACTATGGATTTTGTTACGAGTCTTCCCAAGGTTTCTCAAGGCATAGATGCGATTTGGGTTATTGTTGATAGATTAACCAAGTCCGCTCATTTCTTGCCGATACGTGAGACTTATTCCCTTGAACGTCTTGCTAGTATGTACGTGAACGAGATTGTGAGATTGCATGGCATGCCAGTATCCATAGTTTCGGATCATGACCCAAGATTCACTTCACGATTTTGGGTTAGCTTGCAGAAAGCTATGGGCACGGATTTACGATTCAGTTCCGCATACCATCCTCAAACGGACGGACAATCAGAGAGGACTATTCAAACTCTTGAAGATCAATTAAGACTTTGTGTCCTAGATCTCAAAGGGAGTTGGGATAAGTACCTACCATTGGTCGAATTCTCCTACAACAACAGTTATCAGGCGAGCATAGGTGTGGCACCATTCGAGGCGTTGTATGGAAGAAAATATCGTTCTCCAGTATGCTGGGACGAGGTGGGTGAAGCAACATTGTTGGGACCAGAGTTGGTACGCATTACTACAGAGAAGATCCAAACGATTCGACAACGTATACAAACGGCACAGGATCGACAAAAGAGTTATGCGGATCTTCATCGGAAGGACGTGGAATTTAATATTGGGGATCATGTATTGTTACGTGTTGCACCATGGAAGGGAGTTACAAGATTTGGAAAGAGAGGAAAACTCAATCCAAGATTTGTTGGTCCATTTGAGATTCTTGAGCGAATAGGAAATGTGGCATATAGACTCGCATTACCTCCAAGCATGTCTCGTGTTCATAATGTTTTTCACATATCTATGCTTCGTAAATATGTTAAAGACCCGAACCACATTATTGAGTTAGAACCAGACGAGATAGCTGAAGATTTAACGTACGAGGAGGTACCTGTTAAGATCTTGGACAGGAAAGAGCATGTCCTACGCACGAAGGTTATACCACAAGTTAAGGTTTTGTGGAGAAACCATGCTATTGAAGAAATGACCTAGGAATTGGAATCAAAAATGAAAGCGAGTGGTTATAAAATATTCATTTTGTCGGGGAATATTCGTTTGGTCGTGGAATATTCTTGCTGTCGGGGAATATTCGTACGACGGCGCAGCCTTGTGTGGGCCCCATAACGGAAAGCGATTGGATGAAGAAAACGACAAGTATAAGTTTTTTATAAATAACGGCGTAGTTGTTACCGTTAATACTGTTGGAATACCCGGTGGTTAAAATACAGTAGCACACGGTATTGCACCAATTATTCATTCTTACGTAAGAAGGCACTACTCAATAATTGTTACAGTAGTTATTGTTCAATATTTTATTTTATTGATTCAATAATTGTTGCGTTGATATTTTATATTATTGTTGTTTCAATAATTGTTGCTGCACAATATTTTCCATTATCAGAATAATAATTCATATTATTTGAATAATATTATTAGATAACATTATTGGTAATGTCTAGAAAGTTCTGTCTAAGGAGAGGTTTGGTAATCTAATTGCGCGCCAGTAAGGAGAAATCCTTATTGGAAAGCCCCCTCTTTCCTGGGAACGGCCTGGTTGTCATAAATGTGATTCTGTAATATTATTTGTGAATAATTAATTATTGATTCATATGATAAGGAAATATTTATTTTATGTGGATATAAATGAGGGATATATTTTTGTGGTTAAAAATGAAGGAGTTAATGTTGAGGTTTTTATCAATATTTTTGTCGGAATGGAGGTATTAAAAATCAGGGTTTTTGAGATATTTTGCGGGGGTTATAATTTTTAATCCGACCGTTGGATCGTGGTAATTTTTGGATATATTATACATATATAAGTTGAGTATATGTCCACAAATTTTGAACCGTTAAAAATGAACGTATGATTTATTATGAATTTTACGAGATGACTGGTTCAGAAATTGTTAAATTTTCGGAGTTTATCATTTTGATAGAAAATTTTAGAATTGGTGGGCCCCACTCTTGTTTGGTGAAGAAATGTGCTGAGAATTTTATTCAAATGTGGTGGGTGGGAATAGTAGCAGGTAAAGCCATCAGGTTGCAGGTTAAGTCTGCTTCGGCGTGCTAACATTTTCCTATAAATAGAGGGCTAAGTTAGAATTAAAAATCACACTAGAAACAAGTTTTCTCTCTTTCTCTCTCTAAATTTTTGAGTGTATTTTATGAGTATTTAGATACTTTGAGAGTTTCTATTCATCAGAGCAAGTTTTTTTTAGCCTTATACCGGTATTCCGACCAGAAGTACTGATATTTTGAGGTAAGGCATATTATTTTCTTATTAATGATATTATTTTCTTCAATATCATTATGCTGAAATATTGATATAAGTTTTTATCAAATTTAGAACTTTTTGTGTCGGGGTTACTATTCACGTATACGACACTATTCACGTATACGGTACTATTCACGAATACGGCACTATTCATCGAAAAATAAAATTTTCCTTTTTGTCCAAGATGTCTATTATGGTTACTATCTTTGATTGTATCCATGTTTTGATCTTTATTTTTGAATTATGCTTCACAATTGATTATTATGAAATATTATTGATCTTGGATAAACTGTTATACGAATCCCTACTATTTGTCCTTCTGTCTCACTGGATTCGTTCTCTTTAAGATATTTTTCATCATCCTCAGTCCTAAATGATGATATTACTGAATATCTTTAGCCTGTAGTGCAAAGATGTATGAATACTTGATGAATATCTTTGGCCTGTAGTGCAAAGATGAATAGGTGTTGAGATGAACATGACTGACAGGTGATACAAATGAATATCTTTGGCCTGTAGTGCAAAGATGAATATTTGGATAAAGATGATTATTAATTGATGTTACAGGGATAAAATATTGATGATGGACTTTTAAATCTTAGAAGATAGTAGAATTCATTCTCTACTTGACTCTTCTAATGGTTTGATGTTTTCGCTGCAGTTGTTGATCTAAAACTTGTTGTTGATTATATTCTATCAGATTTTTCCCTGTTGAAGACTAACGATAATTTGTTGTATATTATCTTAGTCATAATATTCTTTACTGGGCTAGTTGAGCTCTAGTTGAGCTCACCCTTTTCCTTTTTGTTCCATTTTTCTTCTCAGGAGGTGAGAACATAGCAGGATCTAGTCGGGGTATGGAGTGATGGTTCTAGAAAGATGTTTTAGCAGTCCTCACTATTTCTGTAAAATAGTGTTTGAATAATTGTAATGAGGATTTATTTGAGTGTGGATATTGTCTAGAAGACAATATTTGTATTTAAACTCACAGTATGTGTTGTCGTATTTTGCACGACAATTGTATTATTGAAGTTGTAGTTTGCTTTCTGTACCATGTATTTGGCGACTCAGAATGGGTGTTGTATACCTATTTTGGGGGCGTCACAATATCCAAACTCAAATGGAGTCCTCATTATAATTATTATCACACTATTTCATAGAATAGTGAGGACTACTATAGCCACCATCTCGGACCATCACTCTATTCCCCGACTAGTCCCAACTATATTCTCATTTCCTGAAGAGAACAATGAAAGAAAAGGGTGAGCTCAACTAGCCAAGTAAAGAATATTATGATTAAGATAATGCAGAATAAATTATTGTTAGCCTTCAACAGTGTTAAACTGATAGAAAACAATAGACAACAAGTTTAACTGCAGCGGAACAAACAATCCATTAGAAGAGTCAAGTAGAGCATGGTATCTACTATCTTCTCTGATTTAAAAGTTCATCATCAATATTTTATCGCTGTAACACAACTCAATAAATAATCCACACCACTGAGTTATACATGCACTATGGGACAAGGATATTCATTAGTATCACATCCACGAATTATCCATGCACTACGGGCAAAGGATATTCGTTATTATCACCAATGGTCATGATCATGCTACCAACTGTCCATCAATGCACTACGGGCCAATGAGGACTTTTACCACATCATTTGTAATATTACAGGTCATGATTATACCGATACATAATTCCTGGTCATAATCATACCAATCAACAGTCCATCTATGTACTACGGGCCAAAGATGACTTTTATCACAATATAAGCATGACGATGATAACAATGATATAAGAATTCAATCAAACGATATCAAGGATAAATATTAAAGATTTATAATTCAATTTATTCAGAGTTTAAGAATGCCCAAATTGTCAACATGATAACTATTTTGTGGAGTAAAATTCAAGAATAATATTCATGTAAAAATAATTCGGACAGAAAAGAAATTAATTTTTATCATGAATAGTACCCGGGTAAATAGTACCCTATGAATAGTACTTCGCGAATAGTACCCTGGCTTAAAAAGATTAAAATTAACAAGAATGTTCAGAAAAATATTCTTGTGAAACGATACTAGATGAAACGCAAATTTCAAGGATATTCTACTAATTTTAAGGAGTATGGAAGCAATACTTACCACAGTAAGTTTAAATTTAGGAATATGAAATGAAATAATATCACTTACATAATATGAAGTATGAAAAAAAAATATTTCTTATGAGTATTGCAATAAAATAATATCCTTTACCTTAGTAGAAATTGGATTTGATTGGAATATCGGATATTATTTTGAGAAAATCTTGAACAAAAAACTACACTCAAAGTATCCTTATACTCAAGAGAAATACTCACAATACTATAGAATAAGAATTTCTAATATTGAAGGTGTATTTAGGAAGGAGGGGTAACCCCCCTTTTATAGTGCAGCGCGGAGGAGTAAAACAACTCAGTCTGCCTAATATTTTCTTATGCCTAACTTTCTCTTCCTTTTAATTGGTTGAAGGCCCACACATTGGAAAACATAAGCTTGCAGGAAATTTCTACACCAACCAAGTGGTCCCATGGGAGGAAATAAGTTACCAGCACATGGTTTTGAACCAAGGAATGCATGCAATACACTGGTTTTTGAAAAACAAAGGAAAGCAAAGCCAAGCTTCTCACCTCCTTAACATATTCACATGCTTTTATATATATATATATATATATATATATATATATATATATATATATATATAATATATATATAATATATTTGAATGGATATTTTATCGGAGAAAATAATTGTGATTTCATAGAAAAATATGCCAAACTTTTCACAAATATTTCATGTTAAAATTCTTCATTTATATCAAAATTGAACCAATATCCTCCACATAATAATTATTTATAAATAATATTATAAGCTCACAATATTAACAATCAGATCATTCCCAGGAAAGAGGGGGCTTTCCAATAAGGGCTTCTCCTTATTGGCGTGCAATTAGGTGACCAAACCCCTTTCCTCGACAGAACTTTCTAGACATTGTCAATAATACAAATAATAATATGGATAACTTTGTCGTTTTAATTATTAATTTAATAATATAAAATATTGTGATAATAATTGAATGAATAATATGAGATACTATGCAACAATTATTGTGGCAATAATTGAATAAAACTGAGTGACTTCTCACGTAAGCATCAATAATCAAAGATACTGTACAATACCGTGTGCTACTATGTAACGACGCGTATTACTATACTTTTATCACCGGGTATTTCAACTGTTAACGGTAAAACTTTTGCCGTTATTTTTATAAAAAGTTATTTCTATCGTTTTCTAACTTCAACAGTAATTCTGTTGTGGGGTACACCAATGATTGTGTCGTCGTATGAATATTCCCTGATAAAATAAATATTCCCCGACCAAACGAATATTTTATGACAACTTGCTTACTTTGCAAAATTTATAAATATTACCCACAACTATAACATTATATCAAATCCACACCTTATTATTCAAAATAACATTTAGAGAAAAATTAATCTTTATTCATAAAAGTTGGGGTCTTACAATTACTGTCAGTTACATACCCGAGGGGAATTGTGGAAGATATACTTGTGAAAGTGGACAAGTTCATATTTCCAGTTGACTTCATTATTCTTGAATACGAAGAAGACAAGAACATTCCGATTATTTTAGGGAGACCATTCTTAGCAACTGGGAGGATTCTCATTGATGTGCCAAAAGGAGAATTGACTATGAGAGTTCAAGACCAAGAGGTTACGTTTAATGTATTCAAAGCTATGAAATTCCTTACAGACGAGGAAGAATGTTTTAGAATGGATGTGAATGAGAAAATAGTGAGTGAAGATTTGATGCGAGGCATGGATAGGGACCCGTTGGAAAACACATTTCTGGGAGATGTTGACCTGGACGATCCCGAGTTGATTGAGTATTTGCACATGTTGGATGCATTACCTAGAGTAAGCAGATTCAAGATTCCGTTTGAACCATTAGAAACTGCAAAAAAAATCATCGGTACGGATGAAACCTTCGCTAGAGGAACCACCCACACTTGAAGTTAAACCTCTTCCTACACACCTCAGGTATGCATTTTTGGGTAATTCGTCTACTTTACATGTTATTATTGCATATGCACTTAACGAATTACAAGAAAGTAAGCTACTGAGGGTTCTCCGAGGGTACAAATCTGTTATAGGATGCACCATTGTCGGTATCAAGGGGATAAGCCCATCATTCTGTATGCATAAGATCCTCTTGGAAGATGATGAAAAACCCATAGTAGAACAACAATGGAGGCACAACCCAATCATGAAAGAGGTAGTGAAGAAGGAAATTCTGAAATGGCTTGATACTGGGATAATTTATCCTATCTCAGATTGCTCATGGGTGAGCCCATTACAGTGTGTCCCAAAGAAAGGATGTATGACAGTCATGACTAATGTAAACAATGAGCTGATACATACACAGACAGTGACCGGTTGGAGGGTGTGCATGGATTACAGGAAACTTAACAAGGCAACCCGAAAGGATCACTTCCCCTTACCTTTCATTGATCAAATGTTAGATAAATTGGCGGGAAATGATTACTATTATTTGTTAAATGGCTATTCGGGTTACAATAAGATTGTAATTGCACCGGAAGACCAAGAGAAGATAACGTTCACATGCCCATATGGCACATTTGCCTTTAGGAGGATGTCATTTGGACTTTGTAATGCACCGATAACTTTTCAGAGATACATGATGGCAATATTTTCAGATATGGTGGAACGCAATGTAGAGGTATTCATGGATGACTTTTCAGTATATGGTGATTCCTTTGACAGTTGTTTAGAGAATTTGGTCATGTTACTTAAAAGATGCGTTGAAACCAATTTGGTGCTTAATTGGGAAAAGTGCCACTTCATGGCTGAAGAAGGAATCATCCTTGGGCATAAAGTCTCAACAAAGGGGTTGGAAATGGACCATACCAAATTAGAAACAATTGAAAATCTTCCACCATCGACATCAGTAAAGGGGATTCGCAGTTTTCTCGGACATGCTGGATTCTACAGTCGATTCATAAATAACTTCTCTAAGATCGCAAAACCATTATGCAATTTATTAGAGAAATATGTACTTTTTAGATTTAATGAAGAGTGTTTATCAGCGTTTTAGCAGCTAAAGAAGAAATTGACGACATCACCTTTAATCATAGCACCAGACTGGACCATGCCATTTGAACTGATGTGTGATGTTAGTGATTATGAGGTAGGGGCTGTTTTGGGACAACACCAAGATAAAAAATTTCACACAATCTACTATGCAAGTAAAACACTGACGGATGCTCAACTAAATTACACAACCACCGAGAAGGAATTACTTGCGGTTATGTATGCTTTTGATAAATTTTGCTCGTATTTAATTGGAACAAAGGTTGTAGTTTATACCGACCATTCGACTATAAGGTACTTAATTTCCAAGAAAGACGCAAAGCCTAGATTGATTCGCTGGATTCTACTCCTTCAAGAGTTTGACTTAGAAATCAAAGATAGGAAGGGGACAAAAAATTAGGTAGCTGACCACCTTTTGAGATTAAAGAATCTGGACAAAGACAACGCAGATAAAGTATTGATCAATTAATCATTTCTAAATGAATAGTTGTTTGGGGCTAGTTCTGAATTTCCATGGTATGCATATTTTTCCAACTATTTGGTGAGCAATATCCTTCCTCCAAACTTGATATGTTAGCAAAATAAGAAATTTTTACATGATATTAAATGGTATACGTGGGATGAGCCGTTTTTGTTTAGACAGTGTGTAGATAAGATGATTCGTCGGTACATGCCACAAAGCAAAATGGATAGTATCTTGCACGCATACCACACATCCTTATATGGGGGACAGTATGGAAGTGAAAGAACGGCTGTCAAAGTACTTCAAGCAGGATTTTATTGGCCCACCTTGTTCAAAGACGCACATCAGTTTGTGAAAAATTGTGCTCGATGTCAAAGGGTGGGCAACATTTCCAAATGGAATGAGATTCCACTCAATATGATTTTGGAAGTATAAGTTTTTAATGAGTGGGGGATTGATTTCATGGGGCCTTTTTTGCCTTCATACAATAATTTGTATATCTTATTGGCAGTAGACTATATGTCGAAGTGGGTTGAAGCTGTAGCACTCCCGACGAATGATGCCAAAGTCGTGTTGAAATTTCTTCAGAAGAATATCTTCACAAGATTTGGCACCCCAAGAGAAATTATTAGTGATGAGGGAAGTCACTTTTGTAATAAATATTTCATAGCTCTCTTGGCTAAATACGAGGTCAACCATAGAATTGCTACTGCTTATCATCCCCAAACTAGTGGCCAAGCATAAGTATCAAATAGAGAGGTGAAGAGGATTTTGGAGAAAATAGTGAACCTGAACATAAAAGATTGGTCTCTGAAACTGGATGATGCTCTATGGGCATATCACAAAACATACAAGACACTGATCGGTATGTCTCCGTATCAACTCTATAGAAAAGCTTGTCACCTCCCAATCAAACTTGAACATAAAGCATATTGGGCCATACATAAGCTAAATTTTGATCTCACAGCAGTAGGGGAGAAAAGATATCTACAACTCAATGAGTTAGATGAATTTTACCTAGAGGCATACGAGAATTCCAAATTATATGACGAAAAGGTCAAGAAGTGGCACGACCAGAAAATTATGAACATGAAGTTCAAACTGGGCCAAGCAGTGCTATTATTCAACTCTCGTCGGAGACTGTTCCCCAGGAAACTTAAATCTTGATGGTCGAGACCATTTACAATCAAAACAGTCTTTCTACATGGCACCGTTGAATTATGTAGCCAAAATTCGACATAAACCTTTAAAGTAAACGGATAACGATTAAAGCATTATTGGGGTGGTGACCTCGATCACTAAGCAACCTCAATTACTCTTGCTGATTCACCATAAAATAGGAAGTAGTCAGGCTGAAAGACTCTAAATTAAGCGCTTTATGGGAGGCAACATAATTATTGATTTTTTTTAGTAATTAAATTCAAGTTTTGTAATAGGTCGTATAGTAGTTAGATTCTATTTAGTTAGTTAGAAGTTATTGATAAAAGTATGTCACTTGATCAGCATAATGCTTGCTCTGATCATAGTTTATTTTTATCATTATAGGTATCAAGGATGTGCATTACAACGAGAAAGCAAATCAAGTAATAAGTCTTCTGAGAAAAGTCAGAACCTAAGAAAAATTTTTTGCAGGAACCAATACCCTGCCCCGGCGGTGGTACTCTCTGTCGAGGCCCGCCCCGACGGCATCCCTTAGTACAAAATCACCCGCCCCGGCTGGGGGGGTCCTCTATCAAAGCCCGCCCCAGTGGCATTTATAGAGCAATTCATGCTCACCCCAGTGGGTACCATGAAAATTAATTTTTTTTTAAAACGCTTACCTAGTAAAACTTCTCCTATTCCAAACACATCAATCGAGTCCTATCCCATGATTTTTCTCCTCAACTTCCCTTCCCCATTAATTTTGACCCACAATCTCCCTTCCTATACATGACCCACTTCTGATTTTAACAATCATCTCTAATTTGGATCTCTTTTCCAAATCTAGGGTTTTATCATCTCTGTCAAGCTCTCAAGCAACAGGAACTGGAAGATGGTTTGCGCAAAGATTAGAAATCATACCCAATTAGTAAAAACACAGAATCTAAAGGTGGGTAAGCATTCAAATTTGGTATTTGCTATTGTCAATTAGGGTGAAAATTGAGTTTGGGGGTAGTATTGGCAACTATTCTTTATACCCATACCACGTGTTTGATAAAATGACTCAATGAATAAGTTTGGGGGAATTGACTACTTTGAAACACCATTACTCCAAAAACGCCAGTGAAAAGACAAAGGGGCGAGGGCTCATCGCCACTAGTAAGGAATTTTGATGAGAGGAAGTTTGTGAGTGTTGCGGCGGCGAACAAGTTTGATTATTTGGCTACAAAAGCACTCGCACCGGACCGTGGATTGAGGCCCGAGTCTTTTGATGGGCATATGAGGAGATAAATACATGAACAAGGTTGGGATACTTTCATATATCAGCCTAAACCGGCATTGGTGATAGTGATTAAAGAGTTTTATGCAAATGCCGAGGACAAAGCCCTATTTGTAGCATTCATAAGAGGAAAGATGGTGTCGTTCAGTGCTGAGGCAACCTTCAATGCATCCTTGGTGGAAACATTTACCCGACTAAATCCTTATACTGAGCCGTTCCAATTTCCTGTTCCACAGTCATTGCTTACTTATCCACCCTCCGACTCTGATGTTGAGGAGGTTGATCCTGATACTTAGCCATTTAAGGGAAGTCCTCTATACTTCAATTCTATTTATTTCTTACAATGAGGACATTGTTTAATTTTAAGTTTGGGGGTGTATGTATTTGTATTTTTAGTCCATATTTAGTGTAATTTTGCATTTTGTTAGCATTGAATGTTATTTGTTCATATTTAGTGTAATTTTCATGTAGTTTTTCTTTTTGTTAAATAGTTTTCGTTTTCAGTTATTTATTTAAAAAAATTAAAAAATGGAAAATCAAAAAAAATATTAGTTAGAGTTAGTACTAATTTGTTGCTATAGTTAGTGAATTCTGCATGATTCCAGCTTGTTAGTTAGTTTGAAGTTTATTAGGCCGATGATGAGACTGGAGTTGCTTAGGCAAGGAGTAGCACTGAAAAGCCTAAGTGGACTAGATATTGCACAGTCATATGTAAGTAGAAATATGGGAAAAGAGCAAAATGCCCCCGTAATTGAATAAAGGTAGCAAAAATATCCCATGTTGACTTCTGATTTATTATTTGATGAGTCTTAACTAGAGCTTTGCTTGTTTATAGATTTCATTATGTTTAAACTATGTTTTCCCTTTAAAGAAGCATATTATGTGACATATTTGATTTTCAATCGATTTTCATGGTTGTTAACCAGACACACACTACGTCAGTGATAACAGGTGTTGATTTGGATTTTGATATGAGATTGTTAATGTGTCTTGGTGAGATTTACTGTTCGTGTCTATTGTGATTTCTCTAAGGCAGTCTGGTTAAACTTTATATTATCTGACAGTTGGATTCATAGGCATATAGGTAGTTTGCATGTGCATTGTGTTGTGCTTAAGGACAAGCATTGTCTAAGTTTGGGAGTATTTGATGAGTGGGTTTCATACCTACGAATTGAGTATTTTTCAGACCTAAACAGTTGCTATTCCATGTTATTTTAGTATTATTTTATGTGGTGTGTTGTGTTCGCGTTGTAGGGTCAAGTTAAGATGGCTAAAGCAGGGATTGGAAGAAAAGAAAGAGATAAAACAGGAATTTACAGGACAAGTACCCATCAGGGCGAGCCTTCACCAAGCCAATTAACCCGCCGGGGCGGGGGTAAACGTCAGCAGGGATTTCAAGTACCCGTCGGGGTGGGCTACGCGGCTGTTACATGGAAGTGTTCTGGTTTTGTTCAAACTCTAGAGATGTTTGGCTGGTAGATTCAGGATGCAATTAGGAGAGTATTAAAGGCATATCCAGGGGCAGAGAAGGTATCTAGGATCTGAATTACAGAACCCTAACTTTGGATCAAGTCTTGGAGGTTTGAAGTGAGGATTTAGAGCACGAAGATTGCAAAGGGGTTTGAAGAAGAGTAGTGGTTCTATATACTTCATCTTTGTATTCATGATGCTAATATCTTTATGGATTTTGAGTTTTATTTCATTCGTCATGAACTAATTTACTTTTTAAGTCTACGATGGATATTTTTGTGTAACGAAGATTGACATGCTTTTATTTTAATTCATTGATGCTATTTCAGATTCGTCTATTATGGTTTATGCTTAATTAATGAATTACTTGATCACCAATTCCTTGTGAACCCATATGAAATCGAGAGATGAAGTATGGGTTTAAACCTAATCATAGTGGCATGTGATTGTGATTTCTGCATATTGTTGGGATTCATAATTTATGTCTAGGATAGAGATATACCTATACACCGCGCGTAATCTTATAAGAACTTATGATTAAATCTTCTTTAATTATAATTCACATAGAGATATAGTGAATTATTTAATTATGGTCTTCTTCTTAATTATATCATCTGTGGATTTAAGTTGATATGGGTATAATGCATTGAGAGATGGTTATATCTACTATTGTGTTCTTGATTAATGAACTGGAATAGTTAACATGAATTAAAAAGAAGTGTGTTAGTCTTAGTGAAGCATCAAGTGAAATTGTAGGCTTAATTCTCCATTATTTGGTTAAAGTTTGTGGTAATTAGTTAATTTTTCCTTAATTGGTAGTTTTCATAAATTCACATACTTAATCATTAGTTTAATAAAATTGAGATAATATAAGATTGGTAATTGTTAGGATAAAATTCAGTTATTTTCTATGTGAGAACGATACTCTACTTATATTTTATTACTTGTTGACCACGTATACTTGTGTGTTGTGCGTAATTGGATTCTAAGCCCAACAATTAACCTTTGTAAACTACCGACAGGGTAGCCATCGACATCAGCCTGATGAGATAAGCCTTTGAAAACTACCATTCGAGTAGGCATCAAGACCGTCTAGTGATGTAAACCTTTATAAACTACCATTCGAGTAGGCATCAAAAAGGTTCAATGATTTCAAAAAATCATCCTCAGCAGAGATGTGAAAAAACGTTCAGATATCAGTTCATTAAACAAGCATCGGCATCAACCCGATGGAAATCTAAACCGTTGGAATCAATCTAGCGTAAACATCGGCAGCAACCTCGATGGAAGTTAAACTATTGGTGTTAACCCTAACATAGGCGTTGAAAAGGATCCGGTGGTTTCAAACATAAAAATTATAATCCCCAGCAGGTCTATTAGAAGCACGTGGGGATATGAGCAGTTCAGTTTATCGTTATCAAATTAGCATCAAGAAAGATCAGTGATACAAACCGTTGGTGTCAACCCCAATGAAAGCACCAGGGAAAGGTCTTATGGTGAAAGTCGTGGTAACTAAATTCCATGAAGGTTTCTAGCATTCATGACGTCATATCATGTTGCATAGCATTGCATCATATGTTGTCATATTTTAAGTGTATAGTAATATTTATCATGTTCATTCCATTGAATTGCATAAACATGATAAAGAGGGGTATCTGTGGACACTCGAAATTTTGTTTTCCTGTTACTAACAATGTAGGAGGGCAAAAACATCTTTTTCCACCCCGGGGATAGCCCCGAAGGACTATAGTAAACCTCAAACCACGCAGATAGCCCCGTGGGGTATCAAATCAAACCCCGGAGATAGCACTATGGAACATCAAATCAACCTCGGAGATAACCCCGAGGAAAGACAGAATCAACAGTAGTCAAACCTTGGAGACAAAACCGAGGGACAGCCAAAAGCCACCTCAATCCTGGAGACAATCCTGGGAGGGAAAAGAGGGAATGTTGACAAATCAACATCAAAAAATAGTTATCCCGCTACAGATAAGGTCACATAGAGCCATTGCAGCAATCCCGAGTACAAACTATGCAAGACAGCTCAACGGATTACCTGCGAAGACTTGAAGATGCTATTTTGGTCATGCACCAATCTTCTTAGATTTAGAAAAGGGCAAGCCCTATGTCATTGTGTAGCTCTCGGAAAAAGATTTTCAGAATGATATGGCACACCTCCATAGGATTCCCGAATTGAAAGTTATCAAAGTTTTAACTAACTTACACAGTAATCGAGGTGCATGTACTTCGAGGCAGCAGGGCCCGCTAGGCCCAACCACAGGTCTACCTGTAGCAATCGTACATAGACTCGCGGTTGGACGGGTCTATAAATATCAGGCCCCTAGATCATTTCAAGAATTTTGAAGAGAGAGAGAGAGAGAGAGAGAGAGAAAGGGTCTAGGAGAAAGAAAATTTGAGTATATGAGAGAGAAAGGGAGTTTTTCCCGTTTAAACACTGTAAATCTTTTCTTTAAACACTTCTATACACATATACTTCAACATATCAAGTTTTAACAGGTAAAAATTGAGTTTAAAGGCATTAAAAGCCGTTCGATAGCAGTTCTCGTGCCAGACTGTAAGATCTCTTTAGATCTGCTTTCATTTCTTGCATTACTATATATATAAGTGATATATATTTATATATATATATATATATATATATATATGTAAATATCGATTGATAGTGATTAGATCTAGTTTTTTAACCGTTCATTTGCTGTAAATAGTTGATAATTATCAATATATTGACTAGATCTAGCCAGATCGAGCTTTTCAAAAGTTGTAAAACCTGAACCGTTGAGCTAGGATGGCTAAGATCTGGATAGATCTAGTTTTTTTAGTCTTTTTAAATATTTAATAACCACGTGATCCTATATCTGTATCTAGGGGAAACGGGGAGCTTGTTTACTCGCGTACAAGGATTTGATCAATAAATCCCTTATTTAGCGAAGTTTTAAGTTAGATGTAAATATCTATTGCAATATATGTCTCGCAAGCTTTTTAAATCATATGATGTGAGCCTAGGAATCACAAGGTTGATGATTCAATCAATGAATCTAGATCTAGTTCCTATGATAGATATGTTTAAATTGCACAACTAGCTTGCAACCCCTTATAAATGTAAATCCAGGGCCTTAAAACGGTTATCCGGATTTAAGGCTCTAAAATAGTGAAAAATCATGTATGTAGTGCTCAGGCTTACTTCGATGGCTTACATGCCCATAAGAAGTCCGACCCTTGTAAATAGTTCATGTTTAGCCTCAAAGATGCTTCGCATCTCGAGAAATAAAATCAAATAAAGTCGTTATTAGAATAAAATTGGAAGTACCAAAGGGCCTCGATTCCTATTTGGGAAAAAGGGTTTGAAAACCAGATTTCAAAACCTCACTTTCATATGTTGTTTAAAACTAAACTTTTATGTAAATCAAACCTTTGTACATAGGTTCAAAGAGGTACAACACTACTTTCAAAAAAAGCACAAAACACCTTTACAAAACAAAAACTTTCAACACACACACACACACAATGCATATGGATGAAAAATTAGCGGTAACCGTGTTTCACAGAAGTCGAGGGGTGCCTAACACCTTCCCCCTGCTTAAGAAAGCCCCCGGACTCTATGAATCTCGAGTTCCAGACCAATTAAATAGAGTCACATATTGGGAAATATTTTAAAGACTTTCAAAACTCTGATGAGTTGATACATCCATTAAAATTCATATCAACTAGCGGCTCTATCTAATTCGGCCCAATCGTGCATAAATTCAATCTTTTCAAATCATCGACATATATGTCGGTCTTTTCTAAAATACACCCTTAAGAAAGACAAATAAAATCAACATAAAATAAAGGGTGGAAAAACACCTAGAAAATGGAAACATAAAAAAAGGAAAAAACCAGGCATCGACAAACAACACATTTTTAAGATGCGGGATTTCCCCGACATCGACAGGTGGCGACTCTGCTGGGGATTTCAGAGGGCTTAAGCCTTATTCAATCTTATTGATTTGTATTCTACATTTGCATATTGTGTGAATGGTCTATGTGTGTGATGAATGTTATAAAAATTTTCAAGCGCTTTATATTAGTTCCTTGCACAACGTCATCATTTGCATGCGGTAAGACGCGATGAATGTATGTGAATGTATGTTGTGTGATTCCTCCTCCAGGAGGCGAATCCGTCGGTTGTTTATTACTAGACTCTAAAGGGCATTCCCTTGTAAGGCTCAGGAAATACACCACTCAAGTAAATTGCGAAGATCCGAGAACCTTCATTCCAAAAAGCCTCGGGAGAATAATCCTAAGATAGGCCAACCTTTGAAAAATCCAACGTACAGGATGTTTCTTCATAACTTGTCACTATTTCTTATGTATATATCACGTCTTGTCATAAAAAACAAACTGACCTCACAGTTTTACAAGAAAATATTAAAAAACTTCAAACCTAATTCATAACATATCATGCATCCATACCATCTACTAACATTAAGAATAAACTATATACCTTTTATGTGTAGATCGATCCTATAACACGATCCCAAGTCAAAAAGGTGTGTTACCACCATCCAAAATGGCTGAAGGTAGTACATCAGAACCTATCCTCGTATCTCAGGGAGAGTTTGAGGACTTTAAGAAGTAGATTGCT
This sequence comes from Panax notoginseng, assembly GCA_016801055.1. Classification (NCBI taxonomy): domain Eukaryota; kingdom Viridiplantae; phylum Streptophyta; class Magnoliopsida; order Apiales; family Araliaceae; genus Panax; species Panax notoginseng. The sequence continues at coordinate 122,694,743 of CM029013.1, forward strand.
AAAATGACCAATCTATTAAGAGAGAAATGTAAAATAGCTCAAAAGCCCAAACTAAAAGTTTAACCTTAGTATTCTGCACAGGGAACCATCCACATGCCAGGAAAGGCCAGTGAAATCCAAATATCTACTCCAATATTCCAATTTGATAGTGGATCCGCCAAAGAGGCCATGAGTAAAGTTCTAATGAAGGAAATTATAGACCTTCGAGAAGACAAGGAAACCGGGGGTATCCGAAAGAAAAGTTCACATTGGAGTAAGAGTTAGCCTTAATTAAAGTGCAAGTGAATCAGTTAGTTGAGCTAATCATCTACCAGCATCAGGTGATGCAACAACTAATCAGTCAAGTCCTCTATGGCCACTGCTTCCCTCAATATCATCCCGATTCCAAAAAGAGAACAGATGCGCTTTCGGGAACAGATAAAATGGACGAAAAGGATATCCAGGGAATATAAATTTCAACTCCGTAGAGAATTGGCCGCCAAGCAAAATGTAATAACAAGGATTTCAAGTCACTTTATATGTATATACATTATTGATATTTAAAACTTTGTGCTTGTTGGGTAAAATCTAGTTACGCACAACACGTAAGTATACGTGGTCAACAAGTAATAAAGTGAAAGTAGAGTATCGTTCCCACGAGAAATTATTTAATAAAAATCACCAAGTACTAACCCGTAACCAACTCAATCTTATTTAAACGAATGAATTTCAAATTATATAAATTAAATTATTTAATTACACTAATTCTAATTACAACTAATTAAAAATCAGATTACGGAGATTTAAGATCACAACTTCACTTATTACTTCATTTAAGTTAACACACTTTTCATCAATTATTTTCTATCCTGAATTGTTAATCAAGAACACTAAAGTAGATAAAACCATCTCTTGATGCATAATACCTATACTCACATAAATCCACAAATGATAGAATTAAGCAAGACACCCTAATTAACTAGTCCACTATATCTCTATGTGAATTACAATTAAAAAAAATTTAAAACACAAGTTCTCTATAAGATTACATATGGCGTAAAGGCATATCTCTATCCTAAACACGAATAATGAATTCCATCTATGCAGAAATCACAAACACATGTTATCATGAACATATCTAAATCTATACTTCATCTCTCGAGTTCATATAGATTATCACGATAATTGATGGCCAATCAATTAAACAATTAAGTCCAAATCACAATAAACAATCCTCATAATAGAACATAATAATTGATAGTGAAACATATTAAAATAAACTACACAATAAGATCCATTGTAATCTCAAACAAAGAATTTGTCCATGATTATTGAATCAAAACTAAGAATCTACAATTGAATCAACAATAAAAGATAAAGATAGAAGAAGATAAGAAGATAGAATCTATTGTCTGTAGATTTGATGATCTCTCCTTGCTCCTACTTTGAATCTTCAATGGTCTCGAAGTTGCTTCAATCTCCAAATCCCATAAGAACTAGAGCTTTGGTCCTAATCTACTCTAATCTAATCTAATGGAATCCTCTCTCTCCCTCTAATCCTTGTGATTCTCCTCCTTTTATAAGTCTCTTTATATGTCTTTAAGTCCTCTTGAAAGTCCTTGAGTCAATCGAATCGAACCAATCCTTCTTGGACTCAAATTTGGACAAAATTCACCTTTTCTACGCGTACCCACGCCCCGGCGGAGGTTTATACACTAAATAGGCCCACCCCGGTGGGCTAGGGTTCTGTTTTACAGCTGGAACCCCCGCTCCGGTGGAGGTTTTGTGAAGAGAAAGCCCACCCCGGTGGGGGTACTTTTTCTGCTCTGACGCCCTTTGGAAAAACGACCATAACGTTTGATCTGGGAAGAGCTACGAGGCCTGCCACCTATCAAATCGAAGATATCGACAAGATCTACAACTTTCATTCTTTGAGAATTGACATATTTGGATTGGATCAAGGTGGAAATCGGGCTTGAAGTAGATGCTATGTAAATGGCAAGCATGACAACTCTTAGCTTTGATTTTTGTTGATGAAAAGGCCATAACTCTTGCATCCGAACTCCGATTGGGATGATTCAAGATGTTCCGAAAAGCTAAGAAGTAGATCTATAATAAAATCCAAGTTTCAAGCCAAGAACATACATCTAACTTGGTGTTAAAAGTCCTTCAATCTTTCCTTCTTGCATTTGCTTGCGTATTTTGGTCCAAAAGATGTCTGAATTGTTTTTCCTTGCTTTTTTATGCCAATAGTCGCATTTTTCTTATGTTTTCATACCCAAGCATATAATCTACAAAATAAACACAAAATGCATAAAAAATAACTAAGAAACATGAGTTTGAGCAACTAATTCAAGTAACAGATACCGGATAAGTAGGTATAAAACCTACTTATCAAATACCCCCAAACTTAAACCTTTGTTTGTCCTCTAGCAAAAACACAAAATAACAATGCTATGCAATGCAACTAATCTAAATGCCTACGAATCCAACAGTAATGATAGAAACAAGTCTATTCAACCGACCTTAAAGAAATCAAGTAAACATGATAATACATCATATCAAAATAAATCATTAATTTCCCAATCAATCATCAAATCTTAGACTATTATCACTAATATAGTGTGTGTGTGTGTGTGTGTGCTCCACAACAATGTTAACTGATATACAATCAAATTTAACACATAACAAGTCTCTTCGAAGGCATTATACAGTGTAAACTCAAGAAATCCAAAAACAAGCTAGATCCAACTAAAATCAAATAATTACCAATATTGAGGGTCAGCATGGGGTATTTATGCTTTATTTTTCATCTACGGGGGCTTTTTGCTCTTATTTCCCATTTTATTCATTTTTTTTCTTTTTTTATATACACATAGCTATGCAATGTCTTATTCCCTTAAGCTTTTTAATGCTACCTTAACGAGCTTTCGACTAACGACTCCCAAACCATTAAGACCTTAGGGCGTTAGGTGTAAAGACAATCCCCTCGAGCTTACTTACTCAAGTAACAAAGCCACAAAACTAGACAAGCACGCCACGGTGTTTATTCATACTTTTTTTTTCTTTTTTTTATAGCTTATATACCCCAAATATTTTTCCAAACTTAGGTTCTTGTCTAACTTTAGCCATCGCTACTTATTCTTGTCATTCTTTCATTCAAACTAGCATTATCCTTTAGAATCCCATTATGTATTAATTTAAACTCAATCAATCAACAAGTTGTTTTTACTGTGCTGTCCTTATTATACCAGTTTCAAACAGAAAAAGACTCAATTCAGAACAAGAAATCACATCAAAGCTCTAATAGTCAGTACTATGCTTGTCTACCCAATTCCAATATCATCATTGGCCAAAACAAACTGTAAATATCAAATAGTTGGACTCATGAAAGATGTACTAAATGCTATATAAACATAGTAAGCTAACTACTATTTTTGAAATTTTCAATTTTTAAAATTTTTTTTCAAGAAACTAAATGTAACTATACGAAATACAATGTAAATAACTAACTATATGCAATATGACACTAAAATGCATGTAAATAACTAACTATATGTAATACAACACTAAAATGCATGTAAATAACTAACTATATGCAATACGACACTAAAATGCCCCCAAACTTAAACTAGGCATTGTCCTCAATGACTGAAATAGAAAAAAGTAAAGCAGAGGACTTTCCTAAAAATATAGCAATCCTCCTCCTTGTCCGCTAAGTTTGGAGAATAGTTTAGGCACATGGAACAAATTGGGCACCACACTTGAATTGGACTTGAATAACCTTTTCATAATCTTTTATCTGTCCATTGAACCTCCAATGCCTGCAATGAAGAGAGACAACATGGATTAGAATAGCACTTGGATTGGTAAGAGAACTTAATAAGTAAATTAATTCCTATCTACTAAATAAACTAGTAAAGCATATAAATATAAAAATTCCTGGGTTGCCGCCGAGTTAGCGCTTGAATTACATTCTTTTAGCCTGACTTTGTCTGGTCAACGCTATCCAATTCCTCTTCGATAATTGAGGAACCCTCTATCCATTGGAAATAATATAGATTTTGGTAGGTTCCCATTTGTGATAGCCAATGCATCAAAGTCACCTAACATGCTCTGATTTGGTATGATCTCAATCAAGAACGTCCCACAGCTAAGTGTTTTCTCCATTGTGTATGTGATCACTTTGGGGAATGGAAGCTTGTCACACACAATAGGCTTTTTGTCTATCTTCTCTTTCTCGTCCTACCATGGATTCAAAATTGTACTAGCTCTCATGTCATAAAGAGCCTTGCCGACGACGACATGACTACCAAGTGGGCATGATTTTTCAAATCTGGCTGACTCTTTGATCTGTGGTGGAGTCCCATTTAGATATTCGTCGACCTCTATTTCATTATCCCCAATTGTCTCCACACTTTCGATATCTTGTGGCTCATCCAGTCGCAAATTTGGTTCGAGTTCTCCGTCAGTTTTATCATCCATGTCATAAAGCCAAATGTTTGGAGGAAGGTTGCTTACGGCTTTGGTCATTTGCTCTATCTGATCCGTAAGATTTTGAATTGACCTCGCTTGATTACTCATCTTCTCCTCATCTGCTATGAACCTGGATAATAATTCCCCTAGCCCTGAATTTTCTGTTTCAGTCTCGGAAGCCATGTATTGAGGACCATTGGGTGAGGTAGTGACGAGTTATTCCATTCGATTATTAAAATTTTGGGTTGATAGCTCTTGGCTAATCCGCATCTCCTCTAGGTTTGCTATGTCCTTCAATATTACATCCCTCGGATTTGGCTTTTCTTCTTATGGCAATGGAGGTGGACATAAAAATTCCGGTGTGTATGATGGATTTGGAGCGTAATATTGGTCATCATAAATGTAGCTCCCTTAAGAATCCGGGTGATACCCCCAATCTCGATTATAGTTAGGCTCAACATAGTTGTTGAGGTAATCACCACTATATGGTACCGGCTCAAAACTGACGGTGCATTGATGACTTTGATGGTTGCCAGCACAATAGTCACACATAACTGCCATCCTTCGACTCCTTTGGGCTGCAATAACGTCCAACATCCTCGAAAGTTCTTCAATCTGTGCTGATATTGCAGAAAATGCATTAAGTCCATCAATCCTTGTTTCCCTTGGTTGAGTTATGTTTGCCATCCTTCGACTCCGTTGGGTTGTGATAAACTCAGATGTCTTCGAATTTGCCTCAATTAGTACTGACTCTACAAAAAATGTATTAAGTCCATCAATCCTTGTTTTCCTTGGTTGAGTCATGTTCGTCTATGGCCATTGATACGCAAAGTCATCCATGGTACCTGAAAAGAGAGAAATATAGGAAGAGAATTAAAAATAAAAATAAAAATATTTAAATTAAGACTAATTTGATTGAAAATAATATTGGCAAAAAAATATTAAACTAATTCCCAGGCAACGGCGCCAAAAACTTGTTGGATAAAATCTAGTTGCGCACAACACGCAAGTATACGTGGTCAACAAGTAATAAAGTGAAAGTAGAGTATCGTTACTACGGGGAATTATTTAATAAAAATCACCAAGTACTAACTCGTAACCAACTCAATCTTATTTAAACGAAGGAATTTCAAATTATATAAATTAAATTATTTAATTACACTAATTCTAATTACCACTAGTTAAAAATTAGATTACGGAGATTTAAGATCACAACTTCACTTATTGCTTCATTTAAGTTAACACACTTCTCATCAATTATTTTTTATCCTGAATTGTTAATCAAGAACACTAAAGCAGATAAAACCACCTCTCGATGCATAATATCCATACTCACTTAAATCCACAAATGATAGAATTAAGCAAGACACCCTAATTAACTAGTTCATTATATCTCTATGTGAATTACAATTAAAAAGGATTTAACGCACAAGTTTTCTATAAGATTACATATGGCGTAAAGGCATATCTCTATCCTAAACACGAATCATGAATTCCATCTATGCAGAAATCACAAACACGTGCTATCATGAACAGATCTAAATCTATACTTCATCTCTCGAGTTCATATAGATTATCACGGTAATTGATGGCTAGTCAATTAAACAATTAAGTCCAAATCACAATAGATAATCCTCACAATAGAACATAATAATTGATAGGGAAGCATATTAAAATAAACTACATAATAAGATCCATTGTAATCTCAAACAAAGAATTAGTTCATGATTATTGAATTAAAACTAAGAATCCACAATTGAATCAACAATAAAAGACAAAGATAGAAGAAGATAAGAAGATAGAATCTATTGTCTGTAGATTTGATGCTCTTTTCTTGCTCCTACTTTGAATCTTCAATAATCTCCAAGTTGTTTCAATCTCCAAATCTCATAAGAACTAGAGCTTTGGTCCTAATCTACTCTAATCTAATCTAATCTAATGGAATCCTCTCTCTCTCTCTCTCTCTAATCCTTGTGTTTCTCCTCCTTTTATATGTCTCTTTATATGTCTTAAAGTCCTCTTGAAAGTCATTGAGTCAATCGGATCGAACCAATCCTTCTTGGACTCAAATTTGGACAAAATACACCTTTTCTACGCGTACCCCCATCCCGACGGGGGTTTAAACACTAAATAGGCCCACCCCGGTGGGCTAGGGTTCTATTTCATAGCTGGTACCCCCGCCCTGGTGGGGGTTTTGTGAAGAGAAAGTCCTCCCCGACGGTGGTCCTTTTTCTGCTCTGACGTCCTTTGGAAAAACGGCCATAACTTTTGATTCGGGATGAGTTACGAGGCCTGCCACCAATCAAATCGAAGATATCGACGACATCTACAAATTTCATTCTTTAAGAATTGACAGATTCGAATTGGATCAAGGTGGAAATCGGGCTTCAAGTAGATGCTATGTAAATGGCAAGCATGACAACTCTTAGCTTTGATCTTTATTGATGAAAAGGCCATAACTCTCACATCCAAACTCCGATTGGGACGATTTAAGATATTTCGGAAAGCTAAGAAGTAGATCTACAATAAAATCTAAGTTCCAAGCCAAGAACGTGCATCTAACTTGGTGTTAAAAGTCCTTTAATCTTCCCTTCTTGCCTTTGCTTGCATATTTTGGTCCAAAAGATGTCCGAATTATTTTCCCTTGCTTTTTCATGCCAATAGTCGCCTTTTTCTTGAGTTTTCATACCCAAGCATATAATCTACAAAATGAACACAAAATGCATGAAAAGTAACTAAGAAACATGAGTTTAAGCAACTAATTCAAGTAACAGATACCGGATAAGTAGGTATAAAACCTACTTATCAATGCTATACAGTGATTTAATATGTGATAACTTATGTGAAGTAGTGTATGGCTATATATATATATATATATATATATATATTTCAATAAAAAGGAAAGCTTCATAACCTAATTATACATTGGGCGAGATAATTAAATAAGCTAAGGGTTATGATAATAATGAATAGTTAGTATTTAATATTTATACTAACTTAAGAGGATAATTTTATTATTGCAAGTGATTAATAATTTTAAACCTATTTATAGTAAACCTTATTAGGTTACAAGTTAAAGAGATATGTGTAAATAATTAAATTTCATAAAATTGGAAATAGAAACACTAAATAAACAATTAGGGTAATATATATTAAAATTATTAAACTATTTTATTACATAGCCCAAAACAATTAAATGAGAATCCCAAAAGAAATAAAATGCAAACCAATACCTAGCCCACTTGATTAAGGGTATTTTAGACTTTTGATTAATCAAATTTATGCATTAAAATAAAAGCAAAATGGAGGGGATAATGGGGCAAGAGTGACCGACCTTTTAGGCCTTTTAAGGTAACAAAATTATGCTAATCAAGTTCCTTAATTAGTAACTCTTACATCAAGTAAAAGTGTAAGACCCCAAATTATTAATAACTGAAATTTAATTTTCTCTATTTATTATTTTGAAACAGCAAGGGTTGAATTGATTAATGAGGTTAGTTATGGGTAAAATGCGCAAATATTTTAAATAAGCAAGTGGTTATAAAATATTCATTGTTGTCGGGGAATATTCGTTTGGTCGTGGAATATACTTCTTGTCGGGGAATATTCGTACGACGGCGCAGTCTTTTGTGGGCCCCATAACGGAAACTGATTGGATGAAAAAAACGACAAGAATAAGTTATTTATAAATAACGGCGTAGTTGTTACCGTTAATACTGTTGGAATACCCGGTGGTTAAAATACAGTAATACGCGTTGTTGCACAGTAGCACACGGTATTACACCAATTATTGATTCTTACGTAAGAAGACACTACTCAATAATTATTACAGTAATTATTGTTCAGTATTTTATTAATTCAATTATTGTTGCATTGATATTTTATATTACTGTTGTTTTAATAATTGTAATATAATTATATTACGGAAGTTCCGAAATAATTGATTTTTGAAAGTTTTATTTATTTTTATTAATAAAAACGTTTTTTGTAAGTTTTGTAAGGTGGGCTACTTGTGTGGCTGAAGTTTGAACAAAAAGTGGGCGTAGGAATTCAAATTAATTATATTAATAATTTATTAAATTTTCTGCTTTGGTGTTCTAAGCATTTTCCTATAAATAGGGTGCTTAGGTTAGAATTGAAAATCACACCAGAAACTAGAGTTTTCTGTCTCTTTCTCTCTCTATATTATCGAACGTATTCTTGTGAGTATTTTAAGACTTTGAGTGTTGCTATACGGTGCAAATTCCCTTCAGTTTTATATCCAATATTCCAGTCATAAGTATTGTCTTTCGAGGTAAGGGATATTTTTTTTATATATAAATGATATTATTTCTTTCAATATCATTATGCCAAAATATTGATCTAAATTTTTATCAAATTTAGAACTTTTTGTGTCAGAGTTACTATTCACTTATTCACGTATACGGCACTATTCACGAATACGACACTATTCATAGAAAAATTAAATTTTCATTTTTCGTCCAAAATATCTATTATGGATACTAGCTTTGATTGTATCCATGTTTTGATCATTCTTGAATTTTACTCCACTATGATTACTTATGAGGTATTTTTGGACATGGATAAACCGAAATACGAATTCGTAATATTTGTTATTTTGTTTCACTGGATTCGTTTCCTTTAAAATATTTTTCATCATCCTCAGTCCTAAATGATGATATTACTGAATATCATTGGCCTGTAGTGCAAAGATGAATGATTTCTGATGAATATCTTTGGCCCGTAGTGCAAAGATGAACAGGTGTTGAGATGAACATGACCAACTGATGAATATCTTTGGCCTGTAGTACAAAGATGAATATTTGATTCCAGATATATATTGATTGATGTTACAAAGATAAAATATCGACGATGAACTTTTAAATTCATATATAGAAGATAGTAGATTTCATTCTCTACTTAACTCTTCTAATGAATTATTATTTCTGCTGCGAATATTGATTTAAAACTTGTTGTCTATTGTATTCTATTAAATTTTTCCCTGTTGAAGACTAACGATAATTTGTTCTATATTATTTGTGATAAACCGGGATTTCGAATAATCCAAAATTTGCGAATAAATTTTTTTTATTATTAATATTAATATTAATTATCATTTATGTGACAAGTATCGGTGATACGTGTATCGAGAAAGTCAATTTGTGTATTGACTAATAAAATTAGAGTAGAGTTCTGCTTAACAGCTTTAGAAACCCTAACCCTAATTTCTGGAAAGGGATTCGATAGAAAATATAATTAAAATAATTATATTAATGTGTACGTGTTTGTACTGAATAGAATTTTGATCAATAATAGATCGTATAAGGTTTGTAATTAATAAACCCTAATAAGGGATTAGAAACCCTAATCTCAGATTTAGAAAATCAATTGTACAGTTAAAAACCCTAATTGTACGCTGGGAAACCCTAATTTCATATTCGGGAATCCTAAAACCCTAATCCTAATTGGCAAGTCTAATGTGTGTATTAAACTTAAATATGATTAGAAAACTCTAATTATATTTTAGTTATCTTAATTTCTATTTTACAAACCCTAATTGTAATTTAGAAAAATTATTTTTCTAATTAAAACCCTAATTCGTGGGTTATAAACCCTAATGACCATTTTGACCCTAATTGCTAAATTAAGCAATTTTAATTAGGAATATTAATCCTAATTAGCAAGATTGAATTTTATGATTAGGAAATATTAATATAATTATTGAATCCTAATTATAATTTTGGAATATTAATTTTCTATTTTGAAAATCGAAATTCGAAAATTTTGAAAATTAATTGTAAACGTAAAGGGTTCAAACCCTAAACCCTAAGGATTTGGACAAATTCCATGTTTGCCATTAAATTTATTTTTCAAGTGACTAAAATGCCATTTTTCATTATTTATTTAGTTAACTTGTAAATTGTCCAAGACCTTTAGTGGTTTATCAACTAAGTTGACTTTGGTGACCCAAAATATCAACAACTCAGCCGAATTTTGCAGATCTTGCAGCAATACAAGCATTATTTAAGAGATTAAAGAGAGAGAAAATGCATGTATTTGGTCATTTCTTATAAAACACTCCCACAACTTTCTCTCTCTCTCCCAAACCTACGATTTTGTTAAACAATTCAGTCCCAATATCAGTTACTAGAACAACAAAAATAGATAAGGAGATCATAGATCAAGATTTGATAAGAAAGGTATAAACCCTAGACTTATATTTTGATCATGTATGCTAAGTTAGAGTTTATTTTTTTATAAGTGTTATTTGATGTTTTATGATGATCTATGGTGATATACCATAGATCCATAACATCAAATGGCTTTAAAAGTGTTGATTTTCAAACCTGCCCAAGAACAGAAATTGTGGTCTGACAAGCTAATGTCAGGCGCCACAGATTCTTGTTTGTTTGTTATTTTTGTTGTTTTAAGTTTTGGATTTGTAGCCTGGTATGAGATCTTTCATTTGGAAGTGAAACTTCAGTCATTGGATGTATAGATCGCATGTTTTAGACGGTCAAACCACGTTGACCAAGCTTGACCGGCTGAAAATCTGGGCAACCCAGAAAGTTAAAAATCGTGTCTGACAAGTTTTTGGAAGGCCCAGATCTGGTCATTATGATGTTATTTGTTAATGTTGTTGTAATATACTTGTAGCATGTTATCTGGACTATAGATTCATACCTTAATATACTTTAAACCATCATCATATCGAACAAAGGGAATGGTCAAACTAGGCCTGTCGATCATGGTTGTCGTTTCTGGAAAACCCAGAATCGGTATGAACTCAGTTTTTGTCAGAGTTTGACCAGGATTAATCTAGCAGGTGTGTTGTTGTTTAAATGTTATGTTGATTTTTATGTGTTCAGTGTCATGAGTACTACATGTGTGGACCAAAGAACGATCCATTTGATAACTGGAACATAGAATAAATCGTACATGAAAGTGACTGGTTGAACAACCTAGGTTTCTGGAAAACCCAGAACCCACCTGACAGCAACTTTGGAGACTTGAATCTCTTTGTTGTGATGTTATTTGACCAACGTAATGGGTGTATGTTGTAGTGTTACCTTAATTCTACAATATCCAAGTCTTAGATTTCACAGAAACAATTTTAGTTGAGAGTCAAATCCAGTCAAAGTTGACCCCTTGCACTGCCGGCTGTCAGTGTTCTTGAGCTCAAGAACACCAACAGCGACGCTTTTTGTCGCTAAAGCCCTTTAGCGACGGTTTATTTAATTTTTGAATTTCTGAATATTCCGAAAATTATTTAAAAATAGAAATAAATTCTAAACATTACCAAAACTGGTTTTAAAAATTATTTTAAATTATGAAAAATAATTTCTGACCAATTAGAATATTTTTCTTTAATATTTATAATTATTTAAATATTAAAAGTATTTAATTTATTTAATTAGTGTATTAAATAAATTAGAGAAAAATGATTTAATATTATGAAAAATTATTTTAAATAAGAATAATGTATTTAAAAATATTTTGAGTTATAAAATGTGGCTTTTAAGAATTTTTATTAATAATTTAATATTAATGATATTAGATTTATTTAATTATTAAATTAAATAAATAAGTTAAAAATAATTTTATTAATTTAAAAATCATTTTAAATAAGAATAAAGTGTTAGAAAATATTTTAAATTATAAAATATAATTTTCAATATTTTTGAAGAATTCTCATTAATAAATTAATATTAATGATATTAGATTTATTTAATTATGATATTAAATAAATGAATTAAAAATAATTTTATTAATTTAAAAATCATTTAAAAATGAGAAAAATATTTTAAAAGTATTTTAAGTTATAATTAATGACTTTTAATATTTTGATACAGTGGTGCACAAATGGCCCGAAGCCTGCAATCCGGCCTTGATCCGGCCTGGTCAACACCAGGCCTGGTCAAAGCCTGGGCCAAACAGGCCCGGCCCACTAGACTAAGAACAGACCTTGATTTTAAGGCTAATATCTGGCCTGACCCGGCCTTCAAAATAGTCCGGCCTGGCCCGAGGCCTGGATCGGCCCGAGGCCTGGACCGGCCCGAGGTTCAAGCCTGGCCCTTATACAACATGTTTAGCTTGATCCTTGCTATACCTTTTATAGAAAAACACTTCTTGACTCTCAGCAAATACTAGATGTGGGACTTGGTTATTTTGAAATAAATGGGGTGAGGATTGTTTTTATAGTGTGAAGTATAATATTTAATTCAAGTTTAACTCATTGTGGGACTAAGATTTTAGACTTCAAATCATTATAAAAGGTCTTACACTATTGTTGCCTTGTTGGGTTGATCAACAAAAAAATGAATCGTCCAGAAAATGTACACAGCGAATACATGAAGATGTACATATACATTAGTTCACTCTTACCAGATAAAATGGAGAGGAGCTCATATCTGTTGTGTACTGTAAAAGGAATTCTTTGTGTTACCATAGTCATCCCACATGACAACCACCTTTTTTAACAACTTTAGTATAAATAACACAAAGTTGACTAATATACCAAAGAAAAGTTCTTAAAATGAACATTGTGGGACTTTTGCTAAAACTAAGATTTTGAAGCACAACTAACAAAGTGTTGGACAGAGACTTGGAGCGAAGAATTTTTTACCGAAGATTGGGTTGTGAACGTCTTTCTTAGGGGATTAAGGGAAGAAATCAGAAAGTATGTAGAGTGGTGTTCCCCAAATTCTTTGCAAAGAGCAATTGATTTGGCAAAACAACAAGAGTTATGTCATGCAATTATGGAGTTTAAGGAGTATCTTTGAAGCATGGATACTTAACCATTGTTCAGAAGTCCCATTAACAATTTAAAAGTCCCACATAGCCTACTATTCCTCTCTTCTCCTTCCTTTGTTTTATAAATAGAAAAGAGTAAGGTTAATTTTTCAAAAATCCCACATTGCTTACTATTCTTTTCTTCTCTTACTTATGTTTTATAAATAGAGAAGAGTAACTTTAATTTCTTAAATTATAGTCTGCAAGTTCACCCTTTTGATTTTGAATGAGTATCACATCAATAAGTGTAATTTTAGAACTTGGAAAAGGTGGAGGAAAAGGCAAATAATAAATATATATTTAAAAAGATAAATTGTATTAATGAACACAAGTCTAATTATCCCTATTTTAAAATATAAAAAATTAATATCAAGAACAACGTTAAATTCTATTGTAATTGATGGTTAAGAAAGCTTTAAAAAAATCATTTAAAAGTCCCACATCCAAGTCCCACATCGCTACCTCAAGAAAGATATGTTTAACAACAAGCTATAAAAGTGAGGTCTTTTTAGCTCTAATGCATCTTTGTTTTAAAGTCCCATATTATATATTATGCTTTTTTTCTCCTACTTTTTTTATATAAATGGAGAACAATAAGATAAAAATTTCTTTAGCAAAACTTGGAAGTCCAAATTTGGATGTTCGAAGGCCTGGCCTAGGCCTGGGTTGGGCCTGGCCTGATCTGATCTGTAGGCCTTAACAGGCTTCATATTTTGTTGCCAAGCCTGGCCTGGCCTGGCCTTGTAGTCCAATAGTCAAAGCCTGGCCTGGCCTGGTCAACGGCAAAAGCCTGGCAGGCCCAGGCCGGATCAGGCCAGGCCGGCCTGTTGTGCATCACTATTTTGATAATAATTACAGTAATATTTAAATATTAATGGTGATGATTTAAAAATGATTTTAATTATTTTAAAAATTATTTAAATAGAATATTGATGATTTAAAAATATTTTAAGTTATTAATAATAACTTTAATATTTTGACAAGTATGTTATTAATATTTTTATATTATTAAATATTAATAATGATAAGATTATTTGATAATTAAATTATTTAAAAGTGATTTAAGCGTTTAAAAAATTATTATAAATTATAATAATTGTTTATAAATTATTAAAAGCTTCCAGAAAATATTATAAATGATATTTGACTTATCTAAAATAATATTGAAGCTTAGAGACCAAGTTTAATTGACAATCAATGTGTTAATTATCAGATAGGGTGACCAGAACACCGAGAATGGACCGAAATCCAACCAGACCGAAATAGTTAGATTGGATAAGTGTTTATATAAGTTATAAACACTTATGTGATTATGTGGTAACGTGCCTAGGAGAAGTTTGACTGTAGAATATAGTGTTACGTGTTATAAATGCTTGTGCTAATTGTGAGACCGACATTGTTGATTATAGGTCTTACGAATGTAGTTAATTATATTGTGTAGCTGTAATCAACGCGAAAGGCAAGTTTCCTAACTCAACCTTGAGTTATACTCATTCAATTATTATAATGGTTAATTATTGCCAACTATACCATGTCCAGGGAATTTATTGTTGATTATTCGCAGTTAGTGCATGTTTAATAATTCAAATTGAATTACTGATTCGGAGAATATACCATTGTAGAATAACTGTTGTTGGATATTCATATTCGTAGAAGATAGAATTGACAGTACATATGATTCATGTTTATTGTCAAATTATGTTGACAAATGTCTTAGCTAGTTATTCTGGCTAGACGAATATTTGTTAGAACTTGATAAATTCAAGAAGAGAATTCAATTGTTATTGATAGATCGATGCAAATTATTTCGGCTAGATCGATAAGTAAATAGAATTTGAAATCACAGTATTTCATTGTTAAATCAAAATCTTGATTCTGAGACTGAGAAGAACAACCTTTTATATAAAGGGAACAAAATTTTTAAGTCGTAATTCGACAATTACGCGCGACCTAAGTATTATGCATAATATAGGGTACAAGGAGTTGGCCGGCTCTAAGTACTTGTAGAGGGGTATGATTTAATCTTTATGGTTATCTGATACACCTGCGTATGTATCAAAGTAAATCTTTGATAGATACCCAAGAAAATAAGTTCTAGATCTAGTGTAATCGCTCAGCATAAATCTGAAAAACATTCCACTTTGTTATTGCGTAGAATTGATCTTGATTATTCAATAGAATATCGTAGAAACTTTGAAAGCGTTGTACTCTTTCATTATTAGATTATTGTGTTGCCTAGAATACGAGAAAACTTGTTATAAATAAAATATTTCAACTAGGAACGAAGAGGCCAGCGGGTCAAAAAAGAACAAAGGCAAAGGCAAGATGCTGGAGTAGTTATAATGAACATTATTATTATGTTGTTTTGTAGACTCTTTTTGTTTATTTAATGGGTATGTTGTAATTTTAAGGTTAGTGAACCTGGGACTAATGTATTAACAACTTATGTTAATGAGTTATGTATTCCTATTTATTTTTAAATGGGTAGTTAGCTGTTATTATATTTTGGATCGTGAACACCAAACTCGGGGGTCAGGTAACCCGGATTTGGGAGTGTCACATTATCTTAGTCATAATATTCTTTACTGGGCTAGTTGAGCTCACCCTTTTCTTTTTTGTTCTATTTTTCTTCTCAAGAGGCGAGAATGTAACGAGTACTAGTCGGGGTATGAAATGAAGGTTCTAGAAAGTCGTTTTAGTAATCCTCACCATTTTTGTAAAATAATATATCAATAATTGTAATGAGGACCTATTTGAGTGTGGATATTGTCTAGATGACAATATTTGTATTTAAACTCACAGTTTTTATGTTGTATTAATAAAGTTGTAGTTATTTCTGTACCATGTATTTTAACGACTCAGAATGGGTGTTGTATACCTATTTTTGGGGTGTCGCAGTTGGTATCAGAGCATAGGGATATGGTCTCTGGCGGAGATCAGGGAATAGTACTAGGAGGGGAGAGACGAGTAAATTATTCGCTAGTGTGCCATACCTAAGCTTATTTATTAGTCAGTCATATTATAGGGGTATTATGTGATTTGTTATTTTATTTAATTAACCCTTGTTTTATGACAGTATTTAAGAATGGCAACTGAGAATGTTAACAGTGGAGTAAACGAAACAGTGGAGACGTCTGTACTCACCAACGAGGAGAACGTGCGACAGGCTGGCAATGTTCCTCCTGTGAACAACACCACTGAGCAGATGATGAACGATGTGATGTTTAGAAGTTTTTTGCAGTTCATGCAAAATCAGACGAGGGAGACTCGTGTTCAAAATACAGGAGGAAATGATAGCAATCCACGGTTTGTCACAGCTAAGCAGTTCAAGGAGTTGGGACCACCAGAATTCTGGGGAAAGCCGGATCCGATTAAGGCGGAGACGTGGGTCAAACAAATTACTAAGATATTCGATGTCTTGGGATGAACGGAGGAACAGAAGGTTCCATTCGCCACCTTTATGTTCCGTAAGGAGGCAGATTACTGGTGGAAATCTGTGAAGCGTACCCATCCAACCGCACTTAGCATATCTTGGGAAACGTTTCAGAAACTGTTCAATAACAAGTACTTTCCTGAAAGTATTCGTCATATGAAGGAGGTAGAGTTTATTAGACTGGAGCAGAATAACATGACGGTGTCCCAGTACGAGGCGAAGTTTGCAGAGTTGTCCAGGTTTGCACCTCATTTGGTGGAGAATGAGGAACGTATGACACAGATGTTTCTAAGAGGTTTGAAACCCGGCATACGTCAATATCTCATTTCACATAAATTTTCTCTCTATTCAGAAGTTGTCAACATGGCTCAATTATTAGAGCGAGATAACGAGTACGTTCAACCGAGGGACCACAACCAGGATCATACCGGTGACAACAGTCATCAAAACAACGATAACCAGCGGAGAAAGAAAAATACGGACAAGAGCGGCAACCACTCTGGTGGTAATCATGGCCATGAAAATAGAAGAAGCGAGTCGGGAGGAGATTTTAAAAAGAGGAGATTCAACAATGACAATACGAAGACGTCAGCACCAGTAGCAACTGGTTCCAAGGGAGGAGAACGACCACCGGTCATATGCTATAAGTGCGGAAAAGAAGGACATATCAGCCCAAACTGCCCATAACAGTTTAAGGTATGTTATTACTGTGGAAAGGAAGGACATATCGCTCGAGATTGCACTGTAGCAAAACCAAGTCCAGCGGGGATGGTCACTCAAAAGGCTGTCCCAAAAAAGTTAAAGTTAACGGTTCCTGGAAGAGCGTTTGTCGTGACTGGTCAACATGCGAGGAACCCAAACGAGGTGATCACGAGTAAGGTAATCATAAATTCATGCGAAGTTTATACCTTACTAGATACCGGTGCTTGTAAGACCCCAACTTATTAATGAATAAAATCAAATTTTCTCTAAATATTATTCTGAATAATAAGGGGTTAATTTGATATAATACTTTGGTTATGGGTGAAATGTGCAAATTTTGCAAAATAAGCAAGTGGTTATAAAATATTTATTTTTGGTCGGTGAATATTCGGTTGGTCGTGGAATATTCTTGCTGTCGGGGAATATTCGTACGACGACGCAGCCTTGTGTGGGCCCCATAACGGAAAGCGATTGGATGAAGAAAACGACAAGTATAAGTTGTTTATAAATAACGGCGTAGTTGTTACCGTTAATACTATTCGAATACCCGGTGATTAAAATACAGTAGCACACGGTATTGCACCAATTATTGATTCTTACGTAAGAAGGCACTACTCAATAATTGTTATAGTAGTTATTGTTCAATATTTTATTTTATTGATTCAATAATTGTTGCATTGATATTTTATATTATTGTTGTTTCAATAATTGTTGCTGCACAGTATTTTTCATTATCAGATCAATAATTCATATTATTTGAATAATATTATTAGATAACATTATTGGCAATGTCTAGAAAGTTCTGTCTAAGGAGAGGTTTGGTCATCTAATTGCGCGCCAGTAAGGAGAAATCCTTATTGGAAAGCCCCCTCTTTCCTGGGAACGGCCTGGTTGTCATAAATGTGATTCTGTAATATTATTTGTGAATAATTAATTATTGATTCATATGATAAGGAAATATTTATTTTATGTGGATATAAATGAGGGATATATTTTTGTGGTTAAAAATGAAGGAGTTAATGTTGAGGTGTTTTATCAGTATTTTTATCGGAATGGAGGTATTAAAAATCAAATAAGGGTTTTTGAGAAATATTACGGGTGTTATAATTTTTAATCCGACCGTTGGATCGTGGTAATTTTTGGATATGTTATACATATATAAGTTGAGTATATGTCCACAAATTTTGAACCGTTAAAAATGAACGTATGATTTATTATGAATTTTACGAGATAACTGGTTCAGAAATTGTTGAATTTTCGGAGTTTATCATTTTGATGGAAAATTCTAGAATTGGTGGGCCCCACTTGTGGTTGGTGAAGAAATGTGCTGAATTATATTTCAAATGTGGTAGGCGGGAATAGTAGCAGGTAAAGCCATCAGGTTGCAGGTCAAACCTACCAAAATTTTCCTATAAATAGAGGGCTAAGTTAGAATTGAAAATCACACCAGAAACAAGTTTTCTCTCTTTCTCTCTCTAGATTATTGAGTGTATTTTGTGAGTATTTAGATACTTTGAGAGTTTCTATTCATCAGAGCAAGTTTCTTTCAGCCTTATACCGGTATTCCGACCAGAAGTACTGATATTTTGAGGTAAGGGATATTATTTTCTTCTTAATGATATTATTTTCTTCAATATCATTATGCTAAAATATTGATATGAGTTTTTATCAAATTTGGAACTTTTTGTGTCGGGGGTTACTATTCACGTATACGGCACTATTCACGTATACGGCACTATTCACCGAAAAATAAAATTTTCCCTTTTTGTCCAAGATGTCTATTATGGTTACTATCTTTGATTGTATCCATGTTTTGATCTTTATTTTTGAATTCAGCTTCACAATTGATTATTATGAAGTATTATTGATCTTGGATAAACTGTTATACGAATCCCTACTATTTGTCCTTCTGTCTCATTGGATTCGTTCTCTTTAAGATATTTTTCATCATCCTCAGTCCTAAATGATGATATTACTGAATATCTTTGGCCTGTAGTGCAAAGATGTATAATTACTTGATGAATATCTTTGGCCTGTAGTGCAAAGATGAACAGGTGTTGAGATGAACATGACCGACTGATGATACAAATGAATATCTTTGGCCTGTAGTGCAAAGATGAATATTTTGCAAAGATGAATATTTGGTTAAAGATGATTATTAATTGATGTTACAGGGATAAAATGTTGATGATGGACTTTTAAATCTTAGAAGATAGTAGAATTCTTTCTCTACTTGACTCTTCTAATGGTTTGCTGTTTCCGCTGCAGTTGTTGATCTAAAACTTGTTGTCGATTATATTTTATCAGATTTTTCCCTGTTGAAGACTAACGATAATTTGTTGTATATTATCTTAGTCATAATATTCTTTACTGGGCTAGTTGAGCTCACCCTTTTCCTTTTTGTTCCATTTTTCTTCTCAGGAGGTGAGAACATAGCAGGATCTAGTCGGGGTATGGAGTGATGGTTCTAGAAAGATGTATTAGCAGTCCTCACTATTTCTGTAAAATAGTATTTGAATAATTGTAAGGAGGATTTATTTGAGAGTAGATATTGTCTAGAAGACAATATTTGTATTTAAACTCACAGTATGTGTTGTCGTATTTTGCACGACAATTGTATTATTGAAGTTGTAGTTTGCTTTCTGTACCATGTATTTGGCGACTCAGAATGGGTGTTGTATACCTATTCTGGGGGCGTCACAGTGCTACCCATTCATTTATTTCTCCTGCTTGTGCTCAATGTTTAAACTTGACTCCGGAGAAATTAAACTTTGATTTATCTGTGGAGACTCCGTTAGGAGAAACTTTCATCACATCCACTGTTTATAAATCTTGTTTGATCCAAGTTGGCACCATCACCTTACCTGTTGACCTTATCTCTTTAAAGATACTTGTATTTGACGTGATTTTAGGGATTGATTGGTTAATTGATCATCATGCCAAAATTGATTATTTTCGTAAGGTTGTTAATTTTGATATTCCTAACCAACCTGTTATGCGAATTCAAGCAACTAAGCCATTAAAATCAATCACTGTTATATCAAGTCATAAAGCTATTCGTTTATTAAAAAACAGATGTCAAGCTTTCTTAGCCCATGTTATGAATTTGAATAAAGACACGTCATATTTGAATAATATTCATGTTGTTATTGACTTTCCTGACGTATTTCCTAAAGAACTTCCCGGTCTACCCCCAGAACGTGAAGTTAAATTCTTTATAGATCTTGAACCTGGTACAAAGCTCATTTCTAAAATCCCATATCGAACGGCTCCTATTGAACTTCAGGAGTTAAAGGTCCAATTACAGGAGTTGTTGGACATCGGTTTTATTCGTCCTAGTACATCTCCTTGGGGTGCTCCTGTTTTATTCGTAAAGAAGAAAGACGGGAGTATGCGACTTTGTATCGACTACCGGGAATTTAACCATGTTACTATCAAGAATAGGTATCCGCTAACTCGTATTGATGACCTGTTTGACCAGTTACAAGGAGCATAATTCTTTTCAAAAATCGATCTTCGTTCTGGATATCATCAGCTGATGATTAGAACTGAGGATATTCCAAAGACTGCCTTTAGAACTCGGTACGGGCATTATGAATTCTTAGTCATATCTTTTGGATTGACTAATGTTCCTGCAGCTTTCATGGATATGATGAACCGAGTATTCAAGGAATATTTGGATCAGTTTGTTGTTGTTTTTATTGATGACATCCTTATATATTCCAAAAGTCGTGAAGATCATGAGCACCATTTGAAGCTGGTACTCCAAAGGCTTCGTGAAAACAAGTTATATGCCAAGTTGAAGAAATGTGAGTTCTGGCTTGAGGAAGTTGTAAGACCCCAACTTTTATAAATAAAGATGAATTTTCTATAAATATCATTTTTGAATATTATGGAGTTAATTTGATATAATGTTATAGTTGTGGGTAATATTTATAAATTTTGCAAAGTAAGCAAGTTGTTATAAAATATTCGTTTGGTCGGAGAATATTCTTTTTGTCGTGGAATATTCGTACGACGGCACAATCATTGGTGGACCCCACAACGGAATTATTGTCGGATGGAGAAAACGACAGAATTATCTTTCTATAAAAATAACGGCTGAGGTGTTACCGTTAAAACCGTTAAAACTGTTGAACTACTCGGTAGTAAAAGTACAGTAATACGCGTGGTTGCATAGTAGCACACGGTATTGATTATTGATGCTTACGTGAGAAGTCACTCAGCTATACTCAATTATTGCTACAGTAATTGCTGCATCATATCTCTTAAATTATTGTCATAGTATCATCTGTATAATATGTTATATTATTAAATCAATAATTGAGACGTTGTGGTAAGTTTGGTTATTTTATGGGGGGCCATATGTCATCATCTAAGAGTCTCTTCGTCAATAGTAATTACCGTCGTCAATAGTAATTACCGTGGTCAATAGTAATTACCGTGGTCAATAGTAATTACCTTCGTCAATAGTATTTACCTTGGTCAATAGTATTTACCTTGGTCAATAGTATTTACCTTGGTCAATAGTATTTACCTTGGTCAATAGTAATTACCTTCGTCAATAGTATTTACCTTGGTCAATAGTAATTACTTTCGTCAATAGTAGTTGTCCCTTCAATATTACCAAGAGTCATTTGACCCTTCGTTAAGACCAAGAGTCATTTGACCCTTCGTTAAGACCAAGAGCCACCCTCAGTTTTTCTATAAATAGAGGCCTAGGGCTTCATTATTTTTCACGAATTCATTCAAGCTATAGAGAGAGAAAGTATAGAGAGAATAAGAGAGAGAGAATAAAAGTATTCTGCTACATCACTTTTCCAATATCGAGTTCTTTTAAGGTAGGGAATATTATTTCTTTTATATTCATGAAGAGAACTTCTGTTATTCCATTCGTTATTATTCTGTTGGAATAACTAGTATACGCGGTCTACCCTATACTTGGTGACATTCTTCTATTATTCTGTTGGAACATCCTGTCTGTGTGTTTTACACCGGACCTGGTTCCGTTTATTATTCTGTCGGAATATCCTGTCTGTGCGTTTACGCCGGACCTGGTTCCATTATTTATTATTCTATTGGAATAACCTGTCTGTGCGGTCTATCGCATGCATGGTAATTTCTTTTGTTATTCCATTCTTTATTGTACTCAGTTGGTTAAGTTTTGACTTCTATACTCCATGAAATTTGTGGAATATCCTTGATAGTTGCGTTTCATCCAGTATCTTTTCAAGAAAATATTCTTCTAAGCGTTCTTGAATTTTACTCCACAATGCAGTATCATGTTGACAATTTGGACGTTGTTAATTCCTGGATAAATTAATTCTTGAACTTGTTTTATTGAATTCTTATATCATTGTCATCATCCTCATGTTTATAAAATGTTGAAAGTCATCTGTGGCATGTAGTGCATAGATGGACTTGGTATGATTATGACCAGGGATTATTCGGTATAATCATGACCGTAATGTTACAAATGATGTGGTAAAAGTCCCCATTGGCCCGTAGTGCATTGATGGACAGTTGTTGGCATGATCATGACCATTAATGAATACACGAATATCCTTGGCCGTAGTGCAGGGGTGATTCGATGATGTGGATTATTTTATTAAGCTGAGTCTCAGCGATCGCAGTGTTGAAAAACCTTTTAAATCATAAAAGATAGTAGAGTTTATTTTCTACTTGACTCTTTTAATGGATTGCTTGTTCCGCTGCAGTTAAACTTGATGTCTATTATATTTTATCAGTTTAACATTGTTGAAGGCTAATGATAATTTATTCTGCATTATCTTAGTCATAATATTTCTTACTGGGCTAGTTGAGCTCACCCTTTCTTTCACTGTTCTCTTCAGGAAATGAGAACGTAGCTGGGACAAGTCGGGGTACGGAGTGATGGTCCGAATGATAGTATTAGTTAGTAGTCCTCACTATTCTATGTAATGGTGTGTTAATAAATGTAATGAGGACTCCTTTTGAGTATGAATACTCTCTAGAAGATAATATTTGTATTCAAACTCACAGTTTATGTTTTGTCGTATTGTACACGACAGTTGTATTATTAAGTTGTATTTGTATTCTGTACTATGTATCTGACGACCCAAGATGGGTGATGTATACCTAATTTTGGGAGCGTCACAGTTGGTATCAGAGCTTAGGGATATGATCCCTGGCTAAGATGTGAGAATAGAACTAGGAGGGGAGAGACGGGGAATTCCTTCGCTAGTATGGCATACCTAAGTTTATTTGCATGGTATTTAATTGGTCGGTCATAATATAAGGATAATATATGAAATATCAATTAATTTTTATTTTGTGGCAGTATCTGAAAATGGCATCTGAGAACGTTGAGAATAGCAATGGAGCACAGACGACTGTTGATTCACCACATATCAATAATCAGGATAATGTGCATCAGGAAGGTGTCAATCCTCATGCAAACAACAACACTGACCAAATGATGAATGATCAAATGTTCAGAGGCTTTATGCAATTCATGCAACAACAGGTGAAAGCGGCTCCTGTCCACAACGTAGGTGGAAATACTGGAAACTCTCTGGCGGTCACCGCTAAACAGTTTAAGGAGCTGGGACCACCGGAGTTTAAGGGAGAACCAAAACCACTTGTAGCTGAAACATGGATAAAGCAGATCACCAAGATATTTGATGTCTTGGGTTGCTCCGAGGAGCAAAAGGTTCCCTTTGCTGCCTTTATGTTGCGAGGAGAGGCAGATTACTGGTGGGAATCGATAAAGCGTACTCAACCTGCCGCACTGAAGATGTCTTGGGAGAAGTTTCAAGATCTGTTTAACGACAAATACTTTCCCGAGAGTATTCGTCACATGAAGGAGGTGGAGTTCATCAAATTGGAGCAGAATAATATGACCGTGTCGCAGTACGAGGCAAAATTTGCGGAGTTATCCCGGTTTGCGTCCCACCTGGTGGATAATGAAGAAAGAATGACGCGGATGTTTTTAAGAGGTTTGAAGCCGGAGATACGTCAACATCTTGTTTCTCATAAACTGTGTTTGTATTCAGATGTTGTAAATAGGGCTCAGTTGGTGGAGCGCGATAACGAGATAACGCAACCAAAAGAGAGCAGCCGGCAAAATGATAATACCAGTGAGAGCAGTCATCGAAGCGGTGACAACAAGCGTGGAGGGAATCAACAGGCCAGAAATGGTAACCACTTCGGTGGTAATCAGGGCCAAAACAATAAGAATGGACATTTCAAGAAGAGGAGATTCAACAATGACGGAAAGACGTCAGCACCAGCACCTGTCGTTAAGGAAGGAGAACGACCACCTATCATATGTTTCAAATGCGGAGGGGAGGGGCACATCAGTCCAAACTGCGCGATGCCGTCCAAAGCATGTTATAATTGTGGAAGAGAAGGTCATTTAGCCCGATTTTGTCGTTTACCGAAGACAAATTCAGCTAGGATGGAGGCACCAAAGGCCGTCCCAGAAAAGTCAAAACCGGTTGTGCAAGGGAGAGCGTTTGTTGTGAACTCCCAGAACGCAAGGAACCCGAATGAGGTCATCACGGGTAAGCTTATCATAAACTCTAACGAAGTCTATACTTTATTTGATACCGATTCAACCCATTCTTTTATTTCTCCTACTTGCGCTCATCGATTAAATTTGATTCCGGAGAAATTAGACTTTGACTTAGCAGTTGAAACTCCATTGGGAGAAACCTTCATTACATCCACAGTTTATAAGTCTTGTTTGGTTCAAGTTGGTACCCACACATTACCTGTCGATCTTATTTCATTAAAAATACTTGCATTTGACGTGATTCTAGGGATTGATTGGTTAACTACTCATCATGCAAAAATTGATTATTTTCGTAAGGTTGTTAGTTTTCATATTCCTAATCGACCTATTATGCGAATTCAAGCAACCAAACCATTAAAATCAATCGCTGTCATCTCAAGCCATAAAGCTATTCGTTTATTGAAAAACGGATGTCAAGCTTTCTTAGCTCATGTCACAGATCTAAACAAAAATACGTCAGCTTTGAATGATATTTCTGTTGTTAATAAATTTCCTGACGTATTTCCCGAAGAACTTCCTGGTCTACCCCCAGAGCGTGAAATTGAATTTTGTATCGACCTTGAACCCGGTACAAAACCCATTTCCAAAGCCCCATATCGAATGGCTCCTATTGAACTTCAGGAGTTAAAGATCCAACTGCAGGAATTGTTAGACATTGGCTTTATTCGTCCTAGTACTTCTCCTTGGGGTGCTCCTGTTCTATTCGTGAAGAAGAAAGATGGAAGTATGCGACTTTGTATTGATTATCGGGAGTTGAATCATGTCACCATCAAAAACAGGTACCCATTGCCACGTATTGATGACCTGTTTGACCAGTTGCAAGGAGCACAATTCTTTTCAAAGATCGATCTTCGTTCTGGATATCATCAGCTGAAGGTTAGAACTGAGGATATTCCGAAGACGGCTTTTAGAACTCGGTACGGGCATTATGAATTCCTAGTCATGTCCTTTGGATTGACTAATGCTCCTGCTGCCTTCATGGATATGATGAACCGGGTATTCAAGGAATATTTGGATCATTTTGTGGTCGTCTTTATTGATGACATCCTTATTTATTCCAAAAGCCGTGACGATCATGAGCAACACTTGAGGCTGGTACTCCAAAAGCTTCGTGAATACAAACTTTATGCCAAGTTGAAGAAATGCGAGTTCTGGCTGGAAGAGGTAGCATTCCTTGGGCACGTAGTATCAAGTCGTGGAATATCGGTTGACCCGACAAAGATTGAAGCTATTCAAAGCTGGGAGCAACCTAAATCAGTGACCGAGGTACGTAGCTTTCTTGGTTTAGCTGGTTATTATCGAAGATTCGTGGAAGGATTTTCTCGAATCGCTACTCCATTAACTCAGCTGACTCGGAAAGATACAAAGTTTGGTTGGAGCGAAGAATGTGAGCAGAGTTTTCAAGAACTCAAGAGGAGACTCATTTCAGCACCTGTTCTAACAATACCATCTGGCTCGGAGGGATTTGTCATCTACAGTGATGCTTCGAGCAAAGGGTTGGGATGCGTTCTCATGCAACATGGAAAAGTCATAGCCTATGCATCAAGACAACTCAAGGAATATGAGAGGAATTATCCTACTCATGATCTAGAGTTGGCAGCTGTTGTCTTTGCACTTAAAATTTGGAGGCATTACTTGTATGGGGAGAAAGTGGAGATCTTTACGGATCATAAAAGCCTCAAATATTTCTTCACTCAAAAGGAACTCAACATGCGACAACGACGTTGGCTTGAACTGTTGAAAGATTATGATCATACCATTCAATACCATCCTGGAAAAGCGAACGTGGTAGCTGACGCATTGAGTAGAAGATCATATGCGGGTACAAATGCAATATTAACAACGCAAAGGCCCATTTTGTGTGACTTGCAAAGGATGGAGATAGAGTTGAAGACTCCAGGGACCCATGTGATGATGGCGAATATACGAGTAGAACCGACTTTAATCGATAAAGTTAAAGCTGCTCAAGCTACAGACCTGGAGCTGATGCGTATGAGAAAGAAAGTGCAAGAAGGTTCTATGCCGGAAGCAAGAATCGATGAAGAAGGAATACTTCGAGTCAACTCCAGACTTTGTGTTCCTAACAACCCTGATTTAAAGTATGAAATCATGATGGAGGCGCACAACACACCGTTTGCAATCCATCCTGGAAGTACCAAAATGTATCATGATCTTCGTCATACATTTTGGTGGAGCAATATGAAGAGAGAGATAGCGTTGTTTATCTCAAGGTGTCTAACTTGTCAACGAGTCAAAGCGGAGCATCAAGTACCAAAAGGTCCATTGCAACCACTTGAAATTCCAGAATGGAAGTGGGAGCACATTACCATGGATTTCGTTACCGGTCTTCCTAGGGTTTCTCAAGGTATTGATGCGATTTGGGTCATTGTTGATAGATTGACCAAGTCTGCTCATTTCTTACCGATACGAGAAACTTATACACTTGAACGTCTTGCTCGTATGTACATAAACGAGATTGTAAGACTGCATGGTATGCCAGTATCCATAATTTCTGATCGAGACCCAAGATTCACTTCACGATTTTGGGTTAGTTTACAAAAAGCTATGGGCACGGAGTTACGATTTAGTTCAGCATATCATCCTCAGACGGACGGACAATCAGAGAGGACTATTCAAACTCTTGAAGATCTATTAAGACTCTGTGTCTTTGACTTCAAGGGAAGTTGGGACAAGTTCTTACCATTGGTGGAGTTTTCCTACAACAACAGTTATCAAGCAAGTATTGGCATGGCTCCATTCGAAGCATTGTATGGAAGAAAATGTCGTTCTCCAGTATGCTGGGATGAGGTGGGCGAAGCAACGTTGTTGGGACCGGAGTTGGTACGTATGACTACAGAAAAGATTCAAACGATCCGACAACGTATAAAAACCTCACAAGATCGACAAAAGAGTTATGCTGATCTTCATCGAAAGGACGTGGAATTTGATGTAGGAGATCATGTGTTCTTACGTGTTGCTCCATGGAAAGGAGTTACGAGATTTGGAAAGAGAGGAAAGCTAAATCCTCGATTCATCGGTCCATTTTTAATCCTCGATCGAGTAGGAACTGTGGCTTATAGACTCGCTTTACCGCCAAGTATGTCTCGTGTTCATAACGTTTTCCACATATCCATGTTACGCAAATATGTGGAAGACCCGAACCACATTATTGAGTTAGAACCGGACGAAATAGCGGAGGATTTGACGTATGAAGAAGTTCCTGTTCAAATCTTGGATAAGAAGGAACATATTCTACGCTCCAAGGTTATACCTCAAGTTAAAGTTTTGTGGAGAAACCACGATGTTGAGGAAATGACTTGGGAGTTAGAATCAAAAATGAAATCAAGGTATCCTTACCTCTTCGACATACCAGGTACGTACCCTAATTTCGAGGGCGAAATTTCATAAGAAGGGGAGGTTGTAAGACCCCAACTTTTATAAATAAAGATGAATTTTCTATAAATATCATTTTTGAATATTATGGAGTTAATTTGATATAATGTTATAGTTGTGGGTAATATTTATAAATTTTGCAAAGTAAGCAAGTTGTTATAAAATATTCGTTTGGTCGGAGAATATTCTTTTTGTCGGGGAATATTCGTACGACGGCACAATCATTGGTGGACCCCACAACGGAATTATTGTCGGATTGAGAAAACGACAGAATTATCTTTCTATAAAAATAACGGCTGAGGTGTTACCGTTAAAACCGTTAAAACTGTTGAACTACTCGGTAGTAAAAGTACAGTAATACGCGTGGTTGCATAGTAGCACACGGTATTGATTATTGATGCTTACGTGAGAAGTCACTCAGCTATACTCAATTATTGCTACAGTAATTGCTGCATCATATCTCTTAAATTATTGTCATAGTATCATCTGTATAATATGTTATATTATTAAATTAATAATTGAGACGTTGTGGTAAGTTTGGTTATTTTATGGGGGGCCATATGTCATCATCTAAGAGTCTCTTCGTCAATAGTAATTACCGTCGTCAATAGTAATTACCGTGGTCAATAGTAATTACCGTGGTCAATAGTAATTACCTTCGTCAATAGTATTTACCTTGGTCAATAGTATTTACCTTGGTCAATAGTATTTACCTTGGTCAATAGTATTTACCTTGGTCAATAGTAATTACCTTCGTCAATAGTATTTACCTTGGTCAATAGTAATTACTTTCGTCAATAGTAGTTGTCCCTTCAATATTACCAAGAGTCATTTGACCCTTCGTTAAGACCAAGAGTCATTTGACCCTTCGTTAAGACCAAGAGCCACCCTCAGTTTTTCTATAAATAGAGGCCTAGGGCTTCATTATTTTTCACGAATTCATTCAAGCTATAGAGAGAGAAAGTATAGAGAGAATAAGAGAGAGAGAATAAAAGTATTCTGCTACATCACTTTTCCAATATCCAGTTCTTTTAAGGTAGGGAATATTATTTCTTTTATATTCATGAAGAGAACTTCTGTTATTCCATTCGTTATTATTCTGTTGGAATAACCAGTATACGCGGTCTACCCTATACTTGGTGACATTCTTCTATTATTCTGTTGGAACATCCTGTCTGTGTGTTTTACACCGGACCTGGTTCCGTTTATTATTCTGTTGGAACATCCTGTCTGTGTGTTTTACACCGGACCTGGTTCCGTTTTATTATTATTCTGTTGGAATATCCTGTCTGTGTGTTTTACACCGGACCTGGTTCCATTATTTATTATTCTGTCGGAATATCCTGTCTGTGCGTTTACGCCGGACCTGGTTCCATTATTTATTATTCTATTGGAATAACCTGTCTGTGCGGTCTATCGCATGCATGGTGATTTCTTTTGTTATTCCATTCTTTATTGTACTCAGTTGGTTAAGTTTTGACTTCTATACTCCATGAAATTTGTGGAATATCCTTGATAGTTGCGTTTCATCCAGTATCTTTTCAAGAAAATATTCTTCTAAGCGTTCTTGAATTTTACTCCACAATGCAGTATCATGTTGACAATTTGGACGTTGTTAATTCCTGGATAAATTAATTCTTGAACTTGTTTTATTGAATTCTTATATCATTGTCATCATCCTCATGTTTATAAAATGTTGAAAGTCATCTGTGGCATGTAGTGCATAGATGGACTTGGTATGATTATGACCAGGGATTATTCGGTATAATCATGACCGTAATGTTACAAATGATGTGGTAAAAGTCCTCATTGGCCCGTAGTGCATTGATGGACAGTTGTTGGCATGATCATGACCATTAATGAATACACGAATATCCTTGGCCGTAGTGCAGGGGTGATTCGATGATGTGGATTATTTTATTAAGCTGAGTCTCAGCGATCGCAGTGTTGAAAAACCTTTTAAATCATAAAAGATAGTAGAGTTTATTTTCTACTTGACTCTTTTAATGGATTGCTTGTTCCGCTGCAGTTAAACTTGATGTCTATTATATTTTATCAGTTTAACATTGTTGAAGGCTAATGATAATTTATTCTGCATTATCTTAGTCATAATATTTCTTACTGGGCTAGTTGAGCTCACCCTTTCTTTCACTGTTCTCTTCAGGAAATGAGAACGTAGCTGGGACAAGTCGGGGTACGGAGTGATGGTCCGAATGATAGTATTAGTTAGTAGTCCTCACTATTCTATGTAATGGTGTGTTAATAAATGTAATGAGGACTCCTTTTGAGTATGAATACTCTCTAGAAGATAATATTTGTATTCAAACTCACAGTTTATGTTTTGTCGTATTGTACACGACAGTTGTATTATTAAGTTGTATTTGTATTCTGTACTATGTATCTGACGACCCAAGATGGGTGATGTATACCTAATTTTGGGAGCGTCACAGAAGTAGCATTCCTTGGGCACGTGGTGTCAAAACATGGAGTATTTATTGACTCAGCAAAGATTAAAGCAATACAAAGTTGGGAACAACCGAAGTCGGTGACCGAAGTACGTAACTTTCTGGGCTTAGCTGGTTATTATCGGAGATTCGTGGAAGAATTTTCTCGAATCGCTACTCCATTAACTCAACTGACTCGAAAAGATATCAAATTCGTATGAAGCGAGGAATGCGAGAAGAGTTTCCAAGAGCTTAAGAGGAGACTCATTTCGGCACCTGTTTTGACCATACCATCTGGTTCGGATGGATTTGTTATCTACAGCGATGCTTCAGGCAAAGGGCAAGGATGTGTTCTTATGCAACGTAGGAAAGTTATAGCCTATGCCTCACGACAACTTAAAGAATATGAGAGGAATTATCCTACTCATGATCTAGAGTTGGCAGCAGTCGTTTTCGCGCTAAAGATCTGGAGGCGCTATCTATATGGGGAGAAAGTGGAGATATATTCAGACCATAAAAGCCTCAAATATTTCTTCACTCAAAAAGAACTCAACATGCGGCAACGATGTTGGCTCTAGTTGTTGAAAGACTATGATCATACCATTCAATACCATCCTGGAAAAGCGAACGTGGTAGCCGACGCATTGAGTAGAAGAACATACGCGGGAACAAGTGCGATGTTGTCAACACAAAGGCCCATTTGGTGTGATTTACAAAAGATGAAGATAGAATTCAAGACTCCGAGGACCCATGTAGTGATGTCAAGTATACATATAGAACCAATTTTAATCAAAAAAGTTAAAGTTGCTCAAGCCAAAGACCCGGAGCTGGTGCATATGAAGAAGAAAGTGCAAGAAGGTGTTATTCTAGAAGCAAGAATCGATGAAGAATGAATATTTCGAGTCCACTCCAGACTTTGTGTTCCTAATGATTCTGATTTGAAGTACAAGATCATGATTGAGGCACACAATACACCATTTGAAATCCATCCTGAAAGTACCAAAATATATCATGATCTTCGACATACATTTTGGTGGAATAATATGAAGAGAGAGATTGCAAAGTTTATCTCGAGGTGTTTAACTTGTCAACGTGTAAAGGCAGAGCATCAAGTGCCTAAGGGCCTATTGGAACCACTTGAGATTCTGAAATGGAAGTGGGAACACATTACCATGGATTTTGTTACGAGTCTTCCCACAGTTTCTCAAGGCATAAATGTTATTTGGGTTATTATTGATAGATTAACCAAGTCTGCTCATTTATTGCCGATACGGAAAACTTATTCTCTTGAATGTCTTGCTCGTATGTACGTGGATGAGATTGTGAGATTGCATGGCATGCCAGTATCCATAGTTTCGGATCGTGACCTAAGATTCACTTTAAAATTTTGGGTTAGCTTGCAAAAAGCTATGGGCACGGATTTACATTTTAGTTCGGCATACCATCCTCAAACGGACGGGTAATCAGAGAGGACTATTCAAACACTTGAAGATCTATTAAGACTTTGTGTCCTAGATTTCAAAGGGAGTTGGGATAAGTACCTATCATTGGTGGAATTCTCTTACAACAACAGTTATCAGGCAAGTATAGGTGTGGCTCCATTTGAAGCATTATATAGACGAAAGTATCGCTCTCCAATATGTTGGGATGAGGTGGAAGAAGCAACATTGTTGGGACCCGAGTTGGTACGTATGACTACGAAAAAGATCCAAATGATTCGACAACGTATACAAACGGCACAGGATCGACAAAAGAGTTATGCGGATCTTCATCGAAAGAACGTAGAATTTAGTATTGGGGATCATGTATTGTTGTGTGTGGCTCCATGGAATGGAGTTACGAGATTTGGGAAGAGAGGAAAGCTCAATCCACGATCTATTGGTCCATTTCAGATTCTTGACCGAGTAGGAAATGTAGCCTATAGACTCGCGTTACCTCCAAGTATGTCTCGTGTTCGTAATATTTTTCATATATCTGTGCTTCGTAAATATGTGAAAGACACAAACCACGTCATTGAGTTAGAACCGGACGCGATAGCTGAAGACATAACGTACGAGGAAGTACCTATTAAGATCTTGGATAGGAAAGAGTAAGTCCTACGCACAAAGGTCATACCACAAGTTAAAGTTTTGTGGAGGAACCATGCTATTGAGGAAATGACCTGGGAGTTAAAAACGGAAATGAAAGCGAGGTATCCTCATCTTTTCGAAACACCAGGTACGTACGTCAATTTCGAGGACGAAATTTTATAAGGAGGGGAGGTTGTAAAACCCCAAATTATTAATAAATGAAATTTAATTTCCTCTATTTATTATTTTGAAACAGTAAGGGTTGAATTGATTAATGAGGTTAGTTATGGGTAAAATACGCAAATATTTTAAATAAGCAAATGGTTATAAAATATTCATTGTTGTCGGGGAATATTCGTTTGGTCGTAGAATATTCTTCCTGTCGGGAAATATTCGTACGACGGCGCAGTCTTTTGTGGGCCCCATAACGAAAAGCGATTGGATGAAGAAAACGACAAGTATAAGTTGTTTATAAATAACGGCGTAGTTATTACCGTTAATACTGTTGGAATACCCGGTGGTTAAAACACAGTAATACGCGTTATTGCACAGTAGCACATGGTATTGCACCAATTATTGATTATTACGTAAGAAGACACCACTCAATAATTGTTACAGTAATCACTGTTCAGTATTTTATTAATTCAATAATTGTTGCGTTGATATTTTATATTACTGTTGTTTCAATAATTGTCACTACACAGTATTTTCTATTATCGAAACAATAATTCATATTATCTGAACAATATTATTAGATAACATTATTGGCCATGTCTAGAAAGTTCTGTCTAAGGAGAGATTTGGTCATCTAATTGCGCGCCAATAAGGAGAAATCCTTATTGGAAAGCCCCATCTTTCTTGGGAACTGCCTGGTTGTCAGTATAGTGATTCGGTAATATTATTTGTGAATAATTAATTATTAATTTATATGGTGGAGAAAATATTCATTTTATGTGGATATAAATAGAGAATAATTTTTTAAGTGATAATTATTGAAAATCGATATTTTATCTTTTCTAATAAAATAATATTTTATTATATTATTATAATATAATAATGATGATATTTTTACAATGAATGTGAGATATATGAGTATATGAGGAGGAAGAGTATTTTTGTTGCAAAAGTTGTTTAAAACATGTTAAACATGTCTGTGGACCCATTTCTTGACTGAAATTTGATTATAGCTTGTAGAATCGCCCGTTTGTGGATTTCGGTCAATTTCTGTTTAGAATTTGAAAAAACTTTCTTCTGCAAAGTTGTAGATAATGAAATTTCCTATGAAAAAAACATGTGGTTTGAATTTTTCTGACAAAAGGGCTATTTATTATGAATTATTGAAGTTCTAAAGTTCCGAAATAATTGATTTTTGAAAGTTTTATTTATTTTTATTAATAAAAATGTTTTTTGTAAGTTTTGTAAGGTGGGCTACTTGTGTGGCTGAAGTTTGAACAAAAAGTGGGCGTAGGAATTCAAATTAATTATATTAATAATTTATTAAATTTTCTGCTTTGGTGTTCTAAGCATTTTTGTATAAATAGGGTGTTTAGGTTAGAATTGAAAATCACACCAGAAACTAGAGTTTTCTCTCTCTTTCTCTCTCTATATTATCGAGCGTATTCTTGTGAGTATTTTAAGACTTTGAGTGTTGCTATACGGTACAAATTTTCTTCAGCTCTATATCTAGTATTCCAGTCAGAAGTACTGTCTTTCGAGGTAAGGGATATTTTTTTATATATATAAATGATATTAATTCTTTCAATATCATTATGCCGAAATATTGATTTAAATTTTTATCAAATTTGGAACTTTTTGTGTCAGGGTTAATATTCACGTATTCACGTATACGGCACTATTCACGAATACGACACTATTCACAGAAAAATTAAATTTTTGTTTTTCGTCCAAAATATCTATTATGGATACTAGCTTTGATTGTATCCATGTTTTGATTATTCTTGAATTTTACTCCACTATGATTACTTATGAGGTATTTTTGGACATGGATAAACCGAAATACGAATCCTTAATATTTGTTATTTTGTTTCACTGGATTCGTTTCCTTTAAAATATTTTTCATCATCCTCAATCCTAAATGATGATATTACTGAATATCTTTGGCCTGTAATGCAAAGATGAATGATTTCTGATGAATATCTTTGGCCCGTAGTGCAAAGATGAACAGGTGTTGAGATGAACATAACCAACTGATGAATATCTTTGGCCTGTAGTGCAAAGATGAATATTTGATTCCTGATATATATTGATTATGTTACAGGGATAAAATATCGACGATGAACTTTTAAATTCGTATATAGAAGATAGTAGATTTTATTATCCACTTAACTCGTTTAATGAATTATTATTTCTGTTGCGAATATTGATTTAAAACTTGTTGTCTATTGTATTCTATTAAATTTTTTCCTGTTGAAGACTAACGATAATTTGTTCTATATTATCTTAGTCATAATATTCTTTACTGGGCTAGTTGAGCTCACTCTTTTCTTTTTTGTTCCATTTTTCTTCTCAGGAGGCGAGAATGTAACGAGTACTAGTCGGGATATAGAATGAAGGTTCTAGAAAGTCGTTTTAGTAGTCCTCGCCATTTTTGTAAAATAATATATCAATAATTGTAATGAGGACTTATTTGAGTGTGGATATTGTCTAGATGACAATATTTGTATTTAAACTCACAGTTTTTATGTTATATTAATAAAGTTGTAGTTGTTTCTGTACTATGTATTTTGACGACTCAGAATGGGTGTTGTATACCTATTTTGGGGGTGTCACAAAAAGTGTGTCCATCTCGCATTGGTAGAAAATCTACTTAGTACCCTTAATGACATGATTAGGTTTAATTGGAAGAGATAAGGCAAAGCCTTTTATCCAAGGGACAACAAAGATATGGTGGATATTAGTTATGATCCTAGTTGTATCTAATTATTTTGCAAGATACATTTTTTTTAAATCACAACATTTCATTTTCTCTTCATTTCATTTCTCCTATTCTTCTTCTTCTATTTTTCTCCCAAGCTAGCAAAATACAAAGAGAGAAAAGAGAGAGAGAGGGGTTCGAATTTTTGAGAAGGAAGAGAAGGGAGTTTGTTCATGCACCCCAAGGTCATAAGTTATTTTGGAAAGAAAAGGAGGACATCCCACAAAACTAGGTAAAATCTAACTCTAGTTTTATGTTTTGTATGTTTTATGTAATCTTGTGATAGATTTATGGAAGTGTAAGTTCTAAAGGGCTAGAATCTTATGAGAATGATAAATCTTGAGTAAAATATGTTTAACTTGTTCATCTATATAAGTTTATGTTGGAAAATTTGGGAAAAGGAAGTTAAAGGAGTTTTTTTGGGAAAATTTATTTAAAAAGGGTGATTTATGCTTTTCATTTTGAAATCTACAAAGGGTTTTGTGATTTTATTTCTTGGTATGCTAGCTCTATGCATTAAAGATAAAACCTCTTTGGAATTATGTAAAAATGTTAAAAAATGAGCAAGATATAGATTTATTACCAAAACACTCCAACTGTTGGAATCATTCTGCTGACCAACCACTTCTGGGCTATTTTTCGGGACCAAAACAGATCCAAATTTGATGTTTAATAATTAAAAATTATAGTATGGGAAGATAGAATCCAAAGAGATTGACTGGACCTAAATCGGAGTTGTAGATTTCATTTTATTCTAATTTTAGTGAAGGGTCCCAAATTTGGAAAAAATAGGGGAAAAATAAGGGAGTTATTGCCGCTTCAGTTTTCCGATGAACCGGCGGAATTTTCCGGCGACCGGTTCACCAACTTTTCAGCCAGTTCTGGTGGTGAGTACAGGACCTAAAATTTTCTAAAATTGTGAAAGAATATTAAAATATTTAATTCAAATTTTTTCTGAACAGTTATGTAATTATTAAGTAATTAATGGTTTAAACTCATTTAAATCATTTAAAACTTACTAATTAATAATTTATTAATGCCACTAAATGATTATCAAACTAATTACATGTAATTTAAATGTAATTAACTTTTTAATTATTATTTAAGTGATAATTAAGTAGAGTTAGTGTTAATAAATTAACTATTGATTATTTAATTAAGATTAAATAATAAATAGATTTAAACCATTGATTAATTAATATTAAATAATGATTAAAGAATGTTTAAGTAAGATTATGTAATAATAATGTAATTACGTACTTACATTGACATAAAATTTATAAAATAAATATTTAATTAATATTAAATAATAAATAAAAATAAATGATAATTAATTATTCTTAGGTTGATAAGAAAGAATAATTAATGACTTATGAAGTGAATTAATTATTTATTATTCAAGGATAAATAAATAATTATTTATTATTTAATTAATTAATATTAAATAATAAATAAGGACAAATGTTAATTAAATGTTCATTTATTAATAGTAATGAATAATTCAAGACTAATGAAGAAAATAAATCAATTATTATTATTCAATGATGTAACGAATGTGTTGTTTGAGTTGTGATTCTGAGGACAGAATCTTTATAAGAGGGGAATGATGTAACATTCCATATTTTTAAATGTAAGTTATAAATATTTATTGATTTATATAAATATTTATT
Organism: Panax notoginseng; assembly: GCA_016801055.1. NCBI lineage: Eukaryota > Viridiplantae > Streptophyta > Magnoliopsida > Apiales > Araliaceae > Panax > Panax notoginseng. The sequence goes on from CM029013.1 coordinate 122,732,192, forward strand.
GGATGTGTTTATTATTGAATAAATAATTGTTCAATTTGAATGAGTTGTTTTAGTTAATTATTTATTTGTTAAATAATTAATGTGTTATGTGGATTGAGTTATGTGATTAAGTGATTTATTTAATAAATTGTTATTTCATAAAGTGTGACAAATAACTATGTTATAAAGAGTTATTAAAATAAATTAAAGTCATTTTAATTTAGTTTTGCCAAACAAGGTGTAAGTATATTAATCATTTAAATTTTTAATAGTTTGCCAAACAAAGCCTTATGGCGTTTGAATTTCTTTTGAATTTAAATTATTAAATTAAATATATATATATATATATATATATATATATATATATATATATATATATATATATATGGGTAACTGCTAAATTAATACGATCATTAGTTGAGGGTCAGTTTTATACGTTTTAGTTTTAAAGGTAAGCGTTAGTTTTAGTTAATATTACGTATATGCTATTTTGGCTTAAGCCTAATCAACATTTGAAGTTTGTCTGAGATAGTTGAGAGAGAGACAGAGAGAGGAAAGCTCTGAGATTATCATTATCAGTGAACAACAAATTTAAAGGACTTAAATCACTAAAATAATATTTGGTTAAAACTCAAAACTCCATTGTTGATATCTAAAGTACAGTGAACGAAATTTTCACTGTTATCAACCAAATTTGATTCCTTTGAAATACAAGTATACCAACATCTAATAATTTAACATGTATAGTTCAATTAACATATACAAGGTTCAATTCGCGTATTAGTTCACAATTTTTGTTATCATGAAATCATATGTTCGTATATATATATATATATATATATATATATATATATATATATATATATATATATATATATATATATATATATATATATATATATATATATATATATTCCACTGTAAAACCAAGTTCCCTTTTTAAATCGTAATTTAGCATACAACACACACACACACACACACACACACACACACACACACACACACACACATATATATATATGCTAACTATAACAATTATAACAATAAAAACACATAACATCATAACCAATTCTAGAATATGTTTTACAGATAATTTTTGATAAAAACCTTAACAGGTGAATGACTTTCAAGAACACAGACTATCAAATTCACAGTAAGTATATAGCGTGAAATATATATGATTACATACACATAATTTAATGTTATAAGCACCTACCTTTTTATTGATTTTAGAAAACTTTGTTTTTCACTGATAATGATAATCTCAGAGCTTTCCTCTCTCTGTCTCTCTCTCAACTATCTCAGACAAACTTCAAATGTTGATTAGGCTTAAGCCAAAATAGCATATACGTAATAATAACTAAAACCAACGCTTACCTTTAAAACTAAAACGTATAAAACTGACGCTCAGCTAATGATCGTATTAATTTAGCAGTTACCCAAAATAATATATATTATATATATTTTATTTATTTAATTAATAATTTAAATTCAAAAGAAATTCAAAAGCCATAAGGCTTTGTTTGGCAAACCATTAAAAATTTAAATGATTAATATACTTACACCTTGTTTGGCAAAACTAAATTAAAATGACTTTAATTTATTTTAATAACTCTTTATAACATAGTTATTTGTCACACTTTATGAAATAACAATTTATTAAATAAATCACTTAATCACATAACTCAATCCACATAACACATTAATTATTTAACAAATAAATAATTAACTAAAACAACTCATTCAAATTGAACAATTACTTATTCAATAATAAACACATCCAATAAATATTTATATAAATCAATAAATATTTATAACTTACATTTAAAAATATGGAATGTTACATCATTCCCCTCTTATAAGGATTCTTTCCTCAGAATCACAACTCAAACAACACATTCGTTACATTCTTCCTAACTTATAAAGATTATGTCCCCAGAATCGAAGACACGGATTAAACAAATAACACAGGGTACTCTTTCATCATTTTCTCTTCGAGTTCTCACGTTGCTTCTTCAGCATTGTGGTTTCTCCATATCACCTTCACAGAAGGTATCACTTTATTCCTGAGCACTTGTTCTTTCCTGTCGACTATCTGGATAGGAACCTCTTCATAAGACAAATCTTTCTCGAACTGCAATGGTTCGTACTCGATCACGTGATTGTAATCGGGTTTATATGGTCGTAACACCGAAATATAAAAAATATTATGAATATTTTCCAACTCTGGAGGTAGAGCTACCTCGTAAGCTACCTCTCCAACTTTTCGCAGCACTTCAAAGGGTCCAATAAATCTCGGGCTTAGTTTTCCCTTCTTACCGAAATGAATTTTTCCTTTCTAAGGAGAAACTTTTAGGAATACATAGCTTCCTATGTCAAATGCACGATCTTGCCTGTGTTGATCAGCATACTTCTTCTGTTGGTCTTGAGCTGCTACCAATCTTATCCTGATGAGTTTGATAACCTCAGCAGTTTGTTGCACTAATTCTGGTCCTAGTAGTTGACGTTCACCAACTTCATCCCAGCACAGTGGAGTTTTGCACTTTCTGCCGTATAACGCTTCGTAAGACGGCATGCCGATGCTCGCGTGATAACTATTATTGTAGACGAATTCCACCAACGGTAATTTCTCTTCCCAGCTTCCTTTGAAATCCATGACGCATGCTCTCAGCATATCTTCCAATGTGTGGATCGTTCGTTCGCTTTGTCCATCTGTTTGTGGATGATTCTTGTAATTCCAGAAGATGATTCTTGAAAGTCATTCACCTGTTAAGGTTTTTACCAAAAATTATCTGTAAAACATGTTCTAGAATTGGTTAGATGTTATGTGTTTTTATTGTTATAATTGTTATAGTTAGTATATATATATATATATATATATATATATATATATATATGTGTGTGTGTGTGTGTGTGTGTGTGTGTGTGTGTGTGTGTGTGTGTGTGTTGTATGCTAAATTACGATTTAGAAAAGGAACTTGGTTTAACAGTGGAAAATATATATATATATATATATATATATATATATATATATATATATATATATATATATACACGAACATATGATTTCATGATAACAAAAATTGTGAACTAATACGCGAATTGAACCTTGTATATGTTAATTGAACTATACATGTTAAATTGTTAGATGTTGGTATACTTATATTTCAAAGGAATCAAATTTGGTTGATAACAGTGAAAATTTCGTTCACTGTACTTTAGATATCAACAATGGAGTTTTGAGTTTTAACCAATTATTATTTTAGTGATTTAAGTCCTTTAAATTTGTTGTTCAATTGTTGAAAATTAGTATATGGATAATTGTTAGCAATTATGTATAGTTTATATTAGTTATACATGTTTTTTGGGGCAAATTGTTATTACAAATTTAAGACAGTAGCTTTGGGCTCTGTTCTTCTTTTTGGTTCTGTGCGTTTTGGCGCCCCAGCGTCAAAATTCACGTCTCAGCGTCAAAATTCACTCCCCAACGGTAAAAATGGGCCAGTAGCTCGCGACCCGGCGTTGTAACTCACGCCCCGACACTGGTACTCGCGCCCCGGCGCCACTGATCCACACCCCGGCACCGGAAAAGTTGTCTGAGTTGGGGCAGTTTTGACCTCCTGTAGTAAAATGGCCATAACTTTCTCATACGAACTCTGATTGAGTTGATTCAAGATGATCCGAAATGAGGACGAATAGACCTACAACTTTCATGCTTTAAGTTTTTTAATTTGAGGTCTATAACAGTAGTAAAAATGGTCATATTTAGGACTATTGTGTATTTAGAGCCAATCGGAGGGCGTCGAGATGCACAAATGCAAGTGCAACCCTTTGTGTATTAGTATAACTTAATGATAATATGTTGAATATGTAATAGGATGTTGTATCAAGTTGTTAATGTGCATGTGGTGCAATGACATGATCACTTAAGTAGTTGTAATAAAGCTAAAAAGTAATGTTCATGAAAAGATGTGATGTTGTTTAAACTTAAACTTAGTTAGTAGCTATACTAAGAGTAATAAAGTAACTCATAAAGGTAATGTTAGTGTAGCTAATGTGTATTGTCAATACATATGGTATGTGTAGGACTTGGGGTGAACGTGAATAGTAATTGTTTAACCTACGCACGAGGCAAGTTCCCTAACCTTTGCTACTTTATTATTCAGCAAGGTTGCTTTTCACTGTTATGTTATACTTAAGCAAGTTTTCTAATTCTAAAGCTACGTTATGAAAAATTCATATGCTATACTTTATTTGAGTAAAGTATTTCTATTAAGCAACTTCATTGTATCCAGTTATTCATGATGATACAAGTTTCTCATCTCTGCACTATCGTTGAGATAGTTATTATGATTATGCAAGTTTTCTTAACTCTAAACTTGTTATATTAGCATGCAAGTACCTTTAGTTTATCGTTCAAGTTATTATTTGTTGTACATGCTTGATATTAAATTCTAAGATGTAACATTAGCTTAATGTTATTCAAAGCAAGGTATGATGTGTTATTCAATAGTTATGCTATTAGATTATCCCTAAAGCATGAACTTAGAACGAAATACTTATTCAGTTATGATTATTCAATAACATAGTGTTATTATCTTTTATTCAACTAATCCTTAGTTGATGTCCGTTGAATTTCAAATTACCTTGAAGTGTATCCAAACCAAACTATCTTTGGGGCGGACTTGTACTCAAAATACTGAGATGAACAACCCTATTTATAGGGGTTACGCTTACTTTTGTACTTTGCGCTGAAATGTTTGTATACAATACATGTACGAAGGGTTGATCCCCCTAAGTACCTTAAAGTCATTATGGTCGTATGACCGTAAAAGTTTAAATTGAAAGATTACTTATAACTGTGGACAAGGTTCGTGGTCATTAGACCCTCAGTGAATGTTTAAAATGTTAATAGAACTCATTGTTTAGTTCTATTGAGGCCCTGAATGTGCAAGGAATGTTTAAGATGCTAATAGAATCTATTGTTCAGTTCTATTGAGCCCCTGAATGGGCAGAGAATGTAAAAGTTATTCATTGTTATTTCAAGTGAGCCTTGTTTGCTCACTCCTGCCTGTAAAATCCTTACAGCTAAAGATGAAAAGGGTGACGTACCTAGCACCAGTAAAGGAAAGGGAAAGATGAACAAGTACTGAAGACTTGTAATAGTTTTGATAGTTTTATTATCAGACTTTGGTTTAAAGAATGTAATGAAGTTTATTTAAATTTTCCGCATGAATGATTGTTTGTAAAGGTTAGATAACCTGGGAGATATTATTTTATGTAATTCTTGTATGGGCAGGTTTATTATTCAATTTTATTTATGATTGGGTAGTTATAAATGAATGTTTTGATTACGTGAATACCAAATCTTGAGGTAATGAAGTATCGAGATTTGGGGGTGTCACAAAGGATAAATGATTAATTAATTAATATTAAATAATAATTAAAGATAAATAATGTTAATAATTTAATTATTCATTGTTTAATTAACATTAAATAATAAGTAGCTGTTATGACGTCCCCAAATCCGGGTTACCTGACTCCCGAGTTTGGTGCTCACGATCGGTAATATAAATAACATCTAACTACCCATTTATTTATGAATAGAAATACACACTTCATTAACTAATATTGTTAATGCATTGTCTCAGGTTATCTAACCATAACTTTACAAACATACCCCTTAGATATACAAAAAGGGTTTATAAATGCAACATATATAATATTGTTCAACACAACTATTCCAGCAAAACACCTTTGCCCTTATTCCTCTCAGCCCAGCCGGCCACTTCGTTCCTAGTTGAAAATTTTTATTTAAGCAAGGGTGAGCAATAAATTTACCCCGCAAGTTAAGACATACAATGAATGTATAAGAATCAATAATAACAGACTATATATTCGATAGAATGACACCAAAGTTCGGAGAACTTTGAAATAGCTGAACAATTCGTTAATCACTAACAAGTTTTCTAGCAACTTATGCAACACAATAATTCAATAATGAAAGAGTACAACGCTTTCAAGGTTTCTACAATATTCAATTGAATAACAAGATGGAAATATTCTTCAGAGTTTATGCTGAGTGATCCCTAAGGATCTTGAACTTCTCTTCTCGAGTAACTATCAAAGATTTTACTTTGATATACACAGGTGTATCAAATAACCATAAAGATTAAGTCATACCCCTCATCAAGTACTTAGAGTGACTAACTCTTTGTACCCTATATTATGCATAATACTTACACGCGTGCAACGGCCGAATTTATGATCTAAAAGGTTCCCTTTATATAAAAGGTTGTTCTTCTCAGTCTTATAACCAGAATTCGAATCACAATAATGAAATACAAGGATTTCAATATCTAATCACTTTCTCGATCTAGCCGAAATAATTGGCATCGATCTGTTAAGAGTAATTGAATTCTCTTCTCGAACCTATCAAGTTCTAACAAATGTTCGTCTATCCAGAATAATTAGCTTAAGACATATCGCAACACAATTCTACAATAGACAAGAATTATCTATACTATCAATAATAGCTTCTACGGATGTCAATATCCAATAACAATTATTCTCCAAGTATATTCTCAGAATCACTAATTTAATTTGAATTAATAAACATGCACTAACTGCGAATAATCAACAATAATTCTCAGACGTGGTCTAATCAACAATAATTAATCACCATAATATTTGAAAATATATAACTCAAGGTTGAGTTAAGGAAACTTGCCTTCCGCGTTGATTACTGCTACACAAAATACTTATCTGCGTTTGAAAGACCTATAATCACAATATCGATCTCACAATTAGCACAATAATTTACAATACATAATACTGTAACTTACAGTCAATATTTCTCCTAGACACATTACCACATAGTCACATCAGTGTTTATAACCTATATAAGCACTTCGCAAGTCTAACTAGTTCGGTCTGGTTGGACTTCGGTCTGTTCTCGGTGTCCTAGTCACCCTATCCGATAATTAACACTTGTATTGTCAACTAAACTAGGTTTCAAAGCTCCAATATTATTTCAGATAAGTCAAATATTGTTTATAATATTTTCGGAAGCTTTTAATAATTTTCAAACAATTACTATAATTTTTAATAATTTTTCAAACACTATAATCATTTTTAAATGATTTAAATACTAAATAATCCCATCATCGTTAATATTTAATAATATTAAAATATTAATGACATACTTGTCAAAATATTAAAGTTATTATTAATAACTTAAAATATTTTTAAATCATCAATATTATCCTTAAAATTTTTTTAAAGTAATTAAAAACATTTTCAAACCATCACCATTAATATTTAAATATTAATAAATTTATCATCAAAATATTAAAAGTCGTTAATTATAACTTAAAATATTTTTATATCACTTTTCTCATTTTTAAATAATTTTTAAATCAATAAAATATTTTTAACTCATTTATTTAATATAATAATTAAATAAATCTAATATCATTAATATTAAATTATTAATGAAAATTCTCCAAAAATATTAAAAGTTACATTTTATAACTCAAAATATTTTTAAACACTTAATTCTTATTTAAAATGATTTTTATAATATTAAAATCATTTTTCTCTAATTTATTTAATATACTAATTAAATAAATTAATTATCCTTAATATTCAAATAAATATAAATATTAATGAAAAATATCCTAAATTATCAAAAGTTATTTTTCATAACTAAAGATAATTTTTAAAACTATTTTTGTAATTTTTAAAAATTTATTTCTATTTTAAAGCATTTTCCGAAAATTCAAAAAATTAAATTAATATAAGCCGTCGCTATAGCCTATAGCGACACTAAGCATCGTTGTTGGAGTTCTTGAGCTCAAGAACACTAACAGTCAGTTAGCAAGGGTCTACGTTTGACTCACTCTAATTCTCTTCTCAAGCATGTTCTGGGCCCTCTAAAACATTGATCATGCAGTGTTTATGTTGATCAATCATCATCTAAGTGATATCTTAACAAGTTAGCAAGATCCAATGACCTAAAGCAGCTGTCAGAAGCTTTCTGGGCTTTCAAGGTTACCCAGAAACCCAAACAGCTTCGACTGCCTACTTTGTGGCTTAAATAATCACAAGTTCTGGTCATTCGTTTGTTGTTCTCATGGTCCAAATCTGTAGTTCTCATGTCATAGAACATATATACATCAACCGATCAGTCCAAGGACATCACACTCTCCAGATTTAGTCCAGTCAAAGCCTGTCAGAAATATAGTTCTTACATTTTCTGGAAATTCCAAAAAACAGAACTCGTGACCGGATGGCCTACTTTGACCATCCACTCAACCAACATGTTTGTTGTTTAAGAGATCTAATGGCATGGATCTAGAGTCCATATAACAGGCTACAAATTGGTTACAACAACATCAACAAAACTATTAACATCTGACAGATCATGGCTTGACAAAACCTTGTCAGACACTGATATAGGATTTCTGGGTTACCCAGAAATCACCCGGTCATGCTCGGTCAACTGAATTTGACCAACAATAACATGAAATCTGGACATGGAATAGCCATGATTCCACTTCCAGATCACAGTTATCGTATCATACTACAAATATAAAGCTTAAAACAACATAAATCATAAATAGATAAAGATCTAAGGCCACTGACATTAGCTTATCAAAGCACTTTTAGGGTTCTTGGACAGTTTTTAAAAACTTCGATCTAAGGCCTTTTGATGCCATAGATCTATGATGGATCATCATAGATCATCTTAAAACATCTTCTAGCATGAATCTAAACACATAAACACAAACTTGGTCATATCATGTACGATCAAAAGTCAAGTTAGGGTTTATACCTTCTAGTTCAAGCTTTGATCTATGCTCTACAATACTGATCTTGATGTTTGCAAGGCTTATCTAGTGACTGAAACACTTAGGATTTTCAGAGGTTTGGGAGAGAGAAAAGTAAGGTGAGTGTTAGAGAGCAAATGAACCAACTTTGTACACTTTCTCTCTCTTAATCTATATATATTATGATATAATGTATATAGCTGATATATTTGCTGATTTGTTGGTGTTTTTTGGTCACATGCTAAGTCAAGAGTTGGTCACCAACTCAAAATATGGCAAGATCTATACTCCAACCAATTAAAAAAGTATAAAAAGGGTACATTAGTCATTTTGCTTACCAATTTAATGGCTTAAATGTAACTTGCCCAATCCTTAGTGTAAGACCCCAACTTATTAATGAATAAAATCAAATTTTCTCTAAATATTATTCTGAATAATAAGGGGTTAATTTGATATAATACTTTGGTTATGGGTGAAATGTGCAAATTTTGCAAAATAAGCAAGTGGTTATAAAATATTTATTTTTGGTCGGTGAATATTCGGTTGGTCGTGGAATATTCTTGCTGTCGGGGAATATTCGTACGACGACGCAGCCTTGTGTGGGCCCCATAACGGAAAGCGATTGGATGAAGAAAACGACAAGTATAAGTTGTTTATAAATAACGGCGTAGTTGTTACCGTTAATACTATTGGAATACCCGGTGATTAAAATACAGTAGCACACGGTATTGCACCAATTATTGATTCTTACGTAAGAAGGCACTACTCAATAATTGTTATAGTAGTTATTGTTCAATATTTTATTTTATTGATTCAATAATTGTTGCATTGATATTTTATATTATTGTTGTTTCAATAATTGTTGCTGCACAGTATTTTTCATTATCAGATCAATAATTCATATTATTTGAATAATATTATTAGATAACATTATTGGCAATGTCTAGAAAGTTCTGTCTAAGGAGAGGTTTGGTCATCTAATTGCGCGCCAGTAAGGAGAAATCCTTATTGGAAAGCCCCCTCTTTCCTGGGAACGGCCTGGTTGTCATAAATGTGATTCTGTAATATTATTTGTGAATAATTAATTATTGATTCATATGATAAGGAAATATTTATTTTATGTGGATATAAATGAGGGATATATTTTTGTGGTTAAAAATGAAGGAGTTAATGTTGAGGTGTTTTATCAGTATTTTTATCGGAATGGAGGTATTAAAAATCAAATCAGGGTTTTTGAGAAATATTGCGGGTGTTATAATTTTTAATCCGACCGTTGGATCGTGGTAATTTTTGGATATGTTATACATATATAAGTTGAGTATATGTCCACAAATTTTGAACCGTTAAAAATGAACGTATGATTTATTATGAATTTTACGAGATAACTGGTTCAGAAATTGTTGAATTTTCGGAGTTTATCATTTTGATGGAAAATTCTAGAATTGGTGGGCCCCACTTGTGGTTGGTGAAGAAATGTGCTGAATTATATTTCAAATGTGGTAGGTGGGAATAGTAGCAGGTAAAGCCATCAGGTTGCAGGTCAAACCTACCAAAATTTTCCTATAAATAGAGGGCTAAGTTAGAATTGAAAATCACACCAGAAACAATTTTTCTCTCTTTCTCTCTCTAGATTATTGAGTGTATTTTGTGAGTATTTAGATACTTTGAGAGTTTCTATTCATCAGAGCAAGTTTCTTTCAGCCTTATACCGGTATTCCGACCAGAAGTACTGATATTTTGAGGTAAGGGATATTATTTTCTTCTTAATGATATTATTTTCTTCAATATCATTATGCTAAAATATTGATATGAGTTTTTATCAAATTTGGAACTTTTTGTGTCGGGGGTTACTATTCACGTATACGGCACTATTCACGTATACGGCACTATTCACGAATACGGCACTATTCACCGAAAAATAAAATTTTCCCTTTTTGTCCAAGATGTCTATTATGGTTACTATCTTTGATTGTATCCATGTTTTGATCTTTATTTTTGAATTCAGCTTCACAATTGATTATTATGAAGTATTATTGATCTTGGATAAACTGTTATACGAATCCCTACTATTTGTCCTTCTGTCTCATTGGATTCGTTCTCTTTAAGATATTTTTCATCATCCTCAGTCCTAAATGATGATATTACTGAATATCTTTGGCCTGTAGTGCAAAGATGTATAATTACTTGATGAATATCTTTGGCCTGTAGTGCAAAGATGAACAGGTGTTGAGATGAACATGACCGACTGATGATACAAATGAATATCTTTGGCCTGTAGTGCAAAGATGAATATTTGGTTAAAGATGATTATTAATTGATGTTACAGGGATAAAATGTTGATGATGGACTTTTAAATCTTAGAAGATAGTAGAATTCTTTCTCTACTTGACTCTTCTAATGGTTTGCTGTTTCCGCTGCAGTTGTTGATCTAAAACTTGTTGTCGATTATATTTTATCAGATTTTTCCCTGTTGAAGACTAACGATAATTTGTTGTATATTATCTTAGTCATAATATTCTTTACTGGGCTAGTTGAGCTCACCCTTTTCCTTTTTGTTCCATTTTTCTTCTCAGGAGGTGAGAACATAGCAGGATCTAGTCGGGGTATGGAGTGATGGTTCTAGAAAGATGTATTAGCAGTCCTCACTATTTCTGTAAAATAGTGTTTGAATAATTGTAAGGAGGATTTATTTGAGAGTGGATATTGTCTAGAAGACAATATTTGTATTTAAACTCACAGTATGTGTTGTCGTATTTTGCACGACAATTGTATTATTGAAGTTGTAGTTTGCTTTCTGTACCATGTATTTGGCGACTCAGAATGGGTGTTGTATACCTATTCTGGGGGCGTCACACTTAGGGTTTAACCCTTAGGTTTTATAACTTAAATTTCTAGGATTTTGTAATTAGGATTTTAAAATAGAAAATTAAGACTACTAAATTATAATTAGGGTTTCCTAATTATATTAAAGTTTACTAATCACATTAGGGCTTGCTAATTAGGATTAGTGTTTCCTAATTAGGGTTTAGGGTTCTCGAATTTAAAATTAGTGTTTCCCAACATTCGATTAGGGTTCCTAACTGTGCGTTAGGGTTTCTAATTGTAACAACCTAGAATTTTGGATTATCCAAAATTTAGGTTTAAAGAATTAGTTATTAATAAAATGAATTTTTATTAATATTATTCTGTGCTATGTGTTTATTAATTGTTCTATAACCTAGGATGATTATAAGTAGGGAGTATTCTGGCTACGAGCTAGATTGAACGAGCAAGAATTTTCAAGACGAAAATGAAAGTTTTCCGGGAACAAAATATTTTTCGGGAAAAAAGAGGAAATGGGTATTATTCATCAGTTTCTGCTCGGAGTTTTATTTTGAAATTTCGAGAAGTTATAGATTACGTAAAATGTTGAGACGTGATGGAATAATTAATAATATTTCAGTTATGGCCAAAGACGAAATATCCAAAAATATTTGGATTCTGAGAATCGCAGTTTTCGAACTGTCGGACGAATTCCAAATTACAAAAGCACGAAGCTTCCAAGGGAAGCTAGGTAAAGGAGGTGGGGCGGCCACTTGGCCACCAAGTAAACTTGGTGGTTAAGTTATGAAAAGTAAGGAGGTTAGGGGCGAAATGACCAAAATGCCCTTAGCCTTGGTTTTCTATATAAACAAGCTTAAGCTCATTTGAATGGGATTTTGAAAATCCTACTCTTTGAGAGAGAAAGAGAGAGAGCTCGAATGTGGGAAAAGAAGGAGAAGAATGAGGAAAAGCTAGCCCGAGTTCACGCTTTGTCCGACGGAAGGAGATTAAAGAAGAACGGTAATCCGAACACTAGTTTCTTCTAAATTTTCTTTAAGTTTTTATGTTCAAAAACATAAATTAATGAGAATAAGGAGTAAAAGATAGTGGGAATGATTTCATATGGTTGAAATCATGAGAAATGAAGAAATAAAAATAAGAAATTTAGTTTATAAATTTCTTAAGGAAGTATAAGATTCGTAAGGATTTCGAGCGATCCGAATGAATTTTATGAATGAGTAGGTTAAATTAGTAAGGAATGATGTTCTATAACATCAAATTCCAAGAAAAAGTAGAATCGTAATCCAAAATATCGATTAAAATAAAGAACGAACGAAGAACACGAAGAACACGCGAAGAACACGAAGAACATTGTTGATGGACAAATTTAAAATCATCGTAGTGTAATTGTTGTTAATGGAAAAGTTTAAAACCATCGCGTATAAGTTAGTTGCTTATTGCTTGGTTAGGAACGGTAGAAACATCCATGAAGAACAGATTAAAACGGAGCTATAACGAAGTTATGGCAAAATTTCGTAAAAGACAAACGAGAATTAGAAAGTGAGTAAATTAACCCGAATGTGTAGGGTTTCATAAGAATGTAAGAGAACATATAAAACGTGAGTCGTGGACTCAAGAACGAACGAATTCTGAGCTCGGATGACCGAATTACGGACGAACGAGTGAAGAACGTTAAAAGCGTAAAAATGATCAAAGGGTGTATATTAAGCCAATCGAATGGCAAGTTAACGGATCCAGAACAAAGTTTTGTCTGAGGGGTATTGAAGTACGTAAGATAAGGAAGAGAATGGCTTTGGAACAACATCGTTCCGAGTTATAACGAAGAAGTTTTGAGATTTCGAAATTAGCGTCTCAAGCTTGTAAAAGACTTAGAAAAAATTTTCTAGGTTTCATGCTCGGCGCCGCAGCTTGAGTCGTGCCTTGAAGGCCGGTGCCGCAGCGCGAGATCGGCTATAATCTTCTGGAGAGTGGCGCTGCAGCGCGAGAGATAGAAAGGGACTTGGCGCCGCAGCGCCAGCCCGTGAAGAGAGGAGAGAGAAGTAGGTCGCGCCGCAGCGTGAAAGGAAAGGAAGGGAGTGGCGCCGCAACGCCAGTGAGGGGAAAAAGCCAGAGAAGAGATTTTAACTGCTCAGCTTTTGGGGGAAGTGTAAGAAAACATAAAGAACATAATATTCAACTAATGTAACACTTAATCAAGTATTTTAAACCTTTAATAAAGGTTGAACGAAAAGATTAAACGAGATTAAAAGATAAAGAATATAAACGCTAGATTACGTAACCGATAGCCGGGGACCCTAGTCGTGATGAATGAACATGAGGGATTACTGTGATTGTGATTCCTTAGACGTTGAGTGACGAAGGTAATGAATAACATTTTGATGTTATGACATGGCATTGTAAGATGAACGTAAAGCGTATAGACACTGTGAACGCAATGTTGTTGCGAAGAACGATCGGTCTTAGCATACAACAAATAGTATGGCTTTGACATTAAGAAAGAATAATGAACATGGGGTTCGTGGGATGGATAACGATCAAAAGCGATTAAAAACCTTGAATAAAGGTTGAATGAGAGATTAAGAGACGAGCAATGTGAACGTTGAATGCGTAAACGATCTTCGTAAATCGTATTCGCATTTGATGAACATTCTAAGTATACCCTAGTTGTATGACTTAGACGTTGATGAAAATAGTAAGTAAGATACGAATGTTATCAAGAAAGCCGTAAGGTAATGAAAGAATGTTGATTAACCGTGAATGGTGAAGAAACTAAACTGAAGATAATAACGTATAACGTTAAGAAGCCGAGTTAATAAGTATAACTTGGATAAACGTTCCGAGTGGAAGAAACTGGACGTTTTAAGGTATGAATAAATTCATATGAAATGGTTAACGCTATGACCATATAGTATTGACATTGAATGATCGTTCCGAGTGTACAAAAGACTGTATGACTTAGACGATAAAGAATGAGTCCTGAGTTATGGCATTTACTTGCCAGAAAGCCATAAGGAATAAGAAGTTGACTTAACGAACATTGTATTTAATAGTTCGTATAAGTTAAGAGAAAGTTAGGTTGTGGTACAATCGTAACCTTTGATGGTTGACATATGGGAGCTGGGCTAAACAATTCCTTCAGAAAGCGAAGGTATATACGAAACTGGCAACCGATCTAACTCACTGTGTGGGCAGTGTAGACAAGACGGGAACTTGTTTGTTGGTTGTTTGTGGGAAACCACTCAGAGTACCATATGGACTACTAGCAGAGAAACGATGTGTTCTGAGTCCTATAGAAGTTATAAAAAGAAGATAAGAATGTAAATCATCAAAGATGATGAATGTTTTGAGTAAGACATCTCCGTATGTCATGAAACCGTAAACCGGTAATGAAAGTTAGTCGCGTAAAATTATATTGTAAGAACGCGAACCTTAAGAAGTAAAGATAAGTAAACCAATGCGTAAGTCAAGTATATGACTAATTTGTGTATTTGTTATTTCCTTATGTGTTATAGGGATGGAATGAGTAGTTCAGCGTAAGTTGTAGCTGTGCGTAAGGCAAGTTTTTCTAACTTCATTCATATTTTACATGAATGCTAGTTTCTTAAACTTCTCAGATGTTGGACTTGAGAAGTTCTGTATGTGTACGAATGTGTGATATTTGTACAAAGTGGTAGAACGTATGAGGTCTTGTGCCACAATGTGAACACTTCGGTATTTCTTTGAGATGAACTGTTCTGTGATTGAACTGTTCAATAAAAGAATGTTCTGTTTATACATGAACTATTATTGTTAAGTCTGTGATAATGATTCTAGCCAGACAGGGTATGTATGCAAAAAGGTAGAAGAATGAAAGTGGTGTAAAGAGTATGTGATGAATGTTGTAAAATAATAGGAATCGAGACTATTCCTATTATTCAAGCTGCTTCATAACCTTTGTTCGGTTATCGAAGTTCTGAAGAATGTTTAAACTCTTGAAGTTGTTTGTTCGACTGTTATGACTTGCTGGGCAATTGAATGCTCACACTTGCTTTAAATGAAAAACATTTTCAGCGAACGATGTTAGAAAGAACTTAAGGATCCCGTAAAGATCAAGCTGAGCGGTATCCAGAAGAAGTGTCATTCAGTATGTGAATGTGTGTGAAGATCAAGTGAAGACGTGTAATATAGAAAGATGAAGTAAACTATAGAATAGTTTAATGAACGTTTATGTATCCTTGGTGGCGGATGAAATTCACTTGTGAAAGATGTAAAGAATAATGTAATTATCATTATTTGAAATGAAAGAGGTTTTAAGGTTTCGAGACCCTAGGATTTGAGAATGTATGTTGTTATATTTAACTATATAATGACGTATGATTGGTAAGAAGTGGGACCGTGACGCGCGGAGTCCGGGTCTGAAGGTAGACCGGATTTCGGGGCGTTAAAGAGTGGTATCAAAGCTATAGGTTATAACTCTTAGGTATGTGTTCCTAAGACTATAATCGTAGAGAAGCGAATAAGAAAATCATTGAGTTAAACGATTAAGGAAGAAGATCACCACGTGATCATAGTAAATCGTAGTAACAGATGAGCTGTAAAACGATGAATGATTTATAGCTAATGATGTGAATGATTGGTACTACGAAGTAGTATGGGAAGAAGAACTCAGATTGAGTTGAGAAGGATAGCATACGAATTAAAGAAAATTCGTATTAAGTAAAGAGAAAGTTAGAAGTTGTAAGATTTCAATTGAGGACTCATGTGATGGCTGAGTTGTATGAACCTTTGTATGAGCAGAGGTCTGTTCTTGGTGTAACAACTGCTCAGTTTATTACAGTGATAATAATTGGAATTGGTCGCGCTATTAAGATGTATATGACAAGAAGGTGAATCTTTTCTTATGTATATACTTGATAGGTAGAGAACGATAAGGTAGGTGCGAGTTCTTGAAACTCATACTTATGATAAGTTCGTGACTCATAATAATATGGTATGTTTTCAAACGTCTCAGCGAATGGACGCCTAAGGTTTGTCTGGATGTTCTTAAACTCATACTATTGTGGAAAGTTCCTGAACTCATAATGTGTGGTAAGTTGATGGACTTTATTAAAGTATAGAGATGTTTAGACTGAAAATGAAGTATTTTCAGTAGACTTAGCATTGAAGGTGCTAGAGAAGTTTAAGTATTATCGCAGTAAGACAATGAAGGAAGATGAAGAATAGGATATTCCAAATCCTCTAGCTACGCTAGATTTCGAAGTTTATTCAAATCGTGCTGAAATGTACATTCTGAAAAAGAAAGAATTGGTTCAACTTTTGGAACCAATAGATTTTAAAAGAAAGCTATTACTGATATGTCTATGCCAATTGCTTCGGTTAGACAAAAGTTGATTTCAAAATATCAAAAAGAATTTTTATATCATCCGGGCATTTGATGCAATGATGGTAAAAAGATGGAGTTGTTAATACAATTGAACCTGGTGGGATGTGATCTTAGGATCAACAAACCACTATGGTAAGATGTATAATGACGAAGTCATAAACTGATGAAGTCCTCAACATACTGTGAAGAGTACGGTATCATGACATCATAAAACGTTTTGATGTATTACGAAAAGAATTTTAAAAAAAAAATAGTCGATGTCAAGTGAGTTGACTAGACGAATGTTTCAAGTTGATGTCCAATTTATTGGTATGGTCTAAGCTAATTGATTTGGCTAAGACAAATGGTATGTCATGTTATAAGAAAATTGAGTTTTCTTTGAAAAAGTTATGCCAAGCCAAATTGTTTTGGTGCGTAATCTAATAATTAAGTCTGAGGTGAACATACCCCGAAATGGGGATATACGATAGGCTGATCACCTACGTATGGAAAGAGGTAGTTTACCTTCTTTGTGATTGTAAACTTACCGTGGAAAGAAAGGTTTACGGCGAAAGGCTGTTCAACCTAGTAAAGAGATCATGGTTAATTTGACCCCTTAGCAAAAGTATGAAATATTTTAAAGGATATTTTATATTCCTCTCTATTCCTTCTACTTC
Source organism: Panax notoginseng (assembly GCA_016801055.1). Lineage (NCBI taxonomy): Eukaryota > Viridiplantae > Streptophyta > Magnoliopsida > Apiales > Araliaceae > Panax > Panax notoginseng. Next base: position 122,749,843 of record CM029013.1, read on the forward strand.
ATGATTCTTGATAGGTTATGGAGGTTAGGAAGGATGGAAAGATAAGAACTTCTTTGAAGAGAAGTTGAGAAGAAGAGTAAGCTAAAATTTCGAGGACGAAATTCTGTGAAGAAGAGAAGAATGTGAGAACCCGGGTAAGGGTTTGGTATTAAGAAATTCCGATGACGGAATTTTTATAAGGAGGGAAGAATGTAACAACCTGGAATTTTGGATTATCCAGAATTTAGGTTTAAAGAATTAGTAATTAATAAAATCAATTTTTATTAATACTATTTTGTGCTATGTATTTATTAATTGTTCTATAACCTAGGATGATTATAAGTCGGGAGTATTCTGGCTACGAGCTAGATTGAACGAGTAAGAATTTTCAAGACGAAAAAGAAAGTTTTCCGGGAACAAAATATTTTTTGGGAAAAAAGACGAAATAGGCAATATTCATCAATTTCTACTCGGAGTTTTATTTTGAAATTCTGAGAAGTTATAGATTACGTAAAATGTTGAGACGTGATGGAATATTTAATAATATTTCAGTTATGGCCAAAGACGAAATATCCAAAAATATTTGGATTCTGATAATCGCAGTTTTCGAACTGTCGGACGAATTCCGAATTACGGAAGCACGAAGCTTCCAAGGGAAGCTAGGTAAAGGAGGTGGGGCGGCCACTTGGCCACCAAGTAAACTTGGTGGTTACGTTATGAATAGTAAGGAGGTTAGTGGCGAAATGACCAAAATGCCCTTAGCCTTGGTTTTCTATATAAACAAGCTTAAGCTCATTTGAATGGGATTTTAAAAATCCTACTCTTTGAGAGAGAAAGAGAGAGAGCTTGGATGTGGGAAAAGAAGGAGGAGAATGAGGAAAAGCTAGCCCGAGTTCACGCTTTGTCCGACGGAAGGAGATTAAAGAAGAACGGTAATCCGAACACTAGTTTCTTCTAAATTTTCTTTAAGTTTTTATGTTCAAAAACATAACTTAATGAGAATAAGGAGTAAAAGATATTGAGAATGATTTCATATGGTTGAAATCATGAGAAATGAAGAAATAAAAATAAGAAATTTAGTTTATAAATTTCTTAAGGAAGTATAAGATTTGTAAGGATTTTGAGCGATCCGAATGAATTTTATGAATGAGTAGGTTAAATTAGTAAGGAATGATGTTCTATAACATCAAATTTCAAGAAAAAGTAGAATCGTAATCCAAAATATCGATTAAAATGAAGAACGAACAAAGAACACGAAGAACACGCGAAGAACACGAAGAACGTTATTGATGGACAAATTTAAAACTATCGTAGTGTAATTGTTGTTGATGGACAAGTTTAAAACCATCGTGTATAAGTTATTTACTTATTGCTTGGTTAGGAACGGTAGAAACGTTCATGAAGAACGGATTAAAACGGAGCTATAACGAAGTTATGGCAAAATTTCGTAAAACACGAACGAGAATTAGAAAGTTAGTAAATGAACCCGAATGTGTAGGATTTTATAAGAATGTAAGAGAACGTATAAAACGTGAGTCTTGGACTCAAGAACGAACGAATTCCGAGTTCGGATGACCGAATTACGGACGAACGAGCGAGGAACGTTAAAAGCGTAAAAATAATCAAAGGGTGTATATTAAGCCAATCGAATGGCAAGTTAACCGATCCAGAATGAAATTCTGTCTGAGGGGTATTGAAGTACGTAAGATAAGGAAGAGAATGGCTTTAGAACGACCTCGTTCCGAGTTATAACGAAGAAGTTTTGAGATTTTGAAATCAGCGTCTCAAGCTTGTAAAAGACTTAGAAAAAATTTTCTAGGCTTCATGCTCGGCGCCGCAGCTCGAGTCGTGCCTTGGAGGCCGACGCCGCAGCGCGAGATCGGCCATAATCTTCTGGAGAGTTGTGCTGCAGCGCGAGAGATAGCAAGGAACTTGGCACCGCAGCGCCAGCCCGTGAAGAGAGGAGAGAGAAGTAGGTCGCGCCGCAGCGCGGAAGGAAAGGAAGGGAATGGCGCCGCAGCGCGAATGAGGGGAAAAAGCCAGAGAAGAGCTTTTAACTGCTCAGCTTTTGGGGGAAGTGTAAGAAAACATAAAGAACATAATATTCAACTAATGTAACACTTAATCAAGTGTTTTAAACCTTTAATAAAGGTTGAACGAAAAGATTAAACGAGATTAAAAGATAAAGAATATAAACGATAGATTACGTAACCGATAGCCGGGGACCCTAGTCATGATGAATGAACGTGAGGGATTACTATGATTGTGATTCCTCAGACGTTGAGTGACGAAGGTAATGAATAACATTCCTATGTTATGACATGGCATTGTAAGATGAACGTAAAGCGTATAGACGCTGTGAACGCAACGTTGTTGCGAAGAACGATTGGCCTTAGCATACAACAAATAGTATGGCTTTGACATTAAGAAAGAATAATGAACATGGGGTTCATGGGATGGATAACGATTAAAAGCGATTAAAAACCTTGAATAAAGGTTGAATGAGAGATTAAGAGACGAGCAACGTGAACGTTGAATGCGTAAATGATCTTCGTAAATCGTATTCGCATTTGATGAACGTTCTAAGTATACCCTAGTTGTATGACTTAGACGTTGATGAAAGTAGTAAGTAAGATACGAATGTTATCAAGAAAGCCGTAAGGTAATGAAGAATGTTGATTAACCGTGAACGGTGAAGAAACTAAATTGAAGATAATAACGTATAACGTTAAGAAGCCGAGTTAATAAGTATAACTTGGATAAACGTTCCGAGTGGAAGGAACTGGACATTTTAAGGTATGAATAAATTCATATGAAATGGTTAACGCTATGACCTCATAGTATTGACATTGAATGATCGTTCCGAGTGTACAAAAGACTGTATGACTTAGATGATAAAGAATGAGTCCTGAGTTATGGCATTTACTTACCAGAAAGCCATAAGGAATAAGAAGTTGACTTAACGAACATTATATTTAATAGTTCATATAAGTTAAGAGAAAGTTAGGTTGTGGTACAATCGTAACCTTTGATGGTTGACATATGGGAGTTGGGCTAAACAATTCCTTCAGAGAGCGAAGGTATATACGAAACTGACAACCGATCTAACTCACTGTGTGGGCAGTGTAGACAAGGCGGGAACTTGTTTGTTGGTTATTTGTGGGAAACCACTCAGAGTACCATATGGACTACTAGCAGAGAAACGATGTGTGATGAGTCCTATAGAAGCTATAAGAAGAAGATAAAAATGTAAATCATCAAAGATGATGAATGTTTTGAGTAAGACATCTTTGTATGTCATGAAACCGTAAACCGGTAATGAAAGTTAGTCGCGTAAAATTATATTGTAAGAACGCGAACCTTAAGAAGTAAAGATAAGTAAACCAATGTGTAAGTCAAGTATATGACTAATTGATGTATTTGTTATTTCCTTATGTGTTATAGGGATTGGAATGAGCAGTTCAGCGTAAGCTGTAGCTGTGCGTAAGGCAAGTTTTCCTAACTTCATTCATATTTTACAAGAATGCTAGTTTCTAAAACTTCTCAGATGTTGGACTTGAGAAGTTCTGTATGTGTGCGAATGTGTGATATTTGTACAAAGTGGTAGAACGTATGAGGCCTTGTGCCACAATATGAACACTTCGGTGTTTCTTTGAGATGAACTGTTCTGTGATTGAACTGTTCAATAAAAGAATGTTCTATTTATACATGAACCGTTATTGTTAAGTCTGTGCTAATGATTCTAGCCAGACAGGGTATGTATGCAAAAAGGTAGAAGAGTGAAAGTGGTGTAAAGAGTATGTGATGAATGTTGTAAAATGATAGGAATCGAGACTACTCCTATTATTCAAGCTGCTTCATAACCTTTGTTCGGTTATCGAAGTTCTGAAGAATGTTTAAACTCTTGAAGTTGTTTGTTCGACTGTTATGACTTGCTGGGCAATTGAATGCTCACAATTGCTTTAAATGAAAAATAGTTTTAGCGAACGATGTTAGAAAGAACTTAAGGATCCCATAAAGATCAAACTGAGAGGTATCCAGAAGAAGTGTCATTCAGTATGTGAATGTGTGTGAAGATCAAGTAAAGACGTGTAATGTAGAAAGATGAATTAAACTATAGAATAGTTTAATGAACGTTTATGTATCCTTGGTGGCGGATCAAAGTCACTTGTGAAAGATGTAAAGAATAATGTAATTATCATTATTTGAAATGAAAGAGGTTTTAAGGTTTCGAAACCCTGGGATTTGAGAATGTATGTTGTTATATTTAACTATATAATGACGTATGATTGGTAAGAAGTGGGACTGTGACGCACGGAGTCCGGGTCTGAAGGTAGACCGGATTTCGGGGCGTTACACTAATCCCTTTTTAGGGTTTACTAAGTTTATACCCTATCCGATCAATTATTGATCATTAATTCTATACAGTACCATCACGTACTCATCAATACAATTATTACAACTGTATTTTCTATCAAATCTCTATCTGTAACTAGGGTTAGGGTTTTTATTCTCTGTTAAGCGCAACTCTACTCATATTTCTCAGTCAATACATAAATTAACCATTTCTCTAGACTCGTATCACAGATACTCAGCACAATATTGATAGTCAATATCAATATTAAATAAAAAATAATTTATTCGTAAAATTTGAATTATTCAAAATTTTGGGTTATCACATTCTCCCCTCCTTATAAGGATTCCGTCCTCAGAATCACCGCTTTCCTATTCTCTACAATCTTTTAAAGTTGTATCATCAATTCATTCTTATTAACACAATATTAATTTGTGTCCCACCTTCTAACTTGTGATTTGGATCTATAAAAGAAAACAATTCACAACAATATCTATCCAATATTTCTCGCGTAATTTAATTATTAAGCGAAATCATTACCTGTCGCCACCTCTTGGGCAGCTATTGCATCTTGCACCATCATGTTGAATGTACGGGCTATTGGTCTTCCTGGCTGTGCAGGTTCTCGAATCGCCAAGGTTCCGCTACCAGGTCCCTTGTTGATACTTCTCTTCTCCACATTTCTCTTCGGAAAATTTTGAACTAGATGATCTGTTGATCCATAGGCATAACAACCTTGTATCTTCTTCGGACTGGGGCAATTGGGCGACATATGTCCCTCTTGTCCACAGTTATAACAAACTCTCTTTCTCTTCAAACAAACTCCTGCATAATTCTTCCACAAGTTGCACAAGGTTCACCTCCTTTCCTATTCTCTTCTATCTTGTTACCCGATTGGATATTTTCACTCCATTTTCTCTTGTTCAGATTACTACCACCACTGCTTCCTCCATTATTTGTCTTCTTCTTCTTCTCTTGATGAAATCGACATGCTGCTTCGCTCCCTCCTTCAGCAATTATCGCTTTTTCCATTAAAGCCGCAAACGTATTGATCTGCAATACCGCTACCTTATTGAATATCCCTGGCTTCAGTCCATTCTCAAATCTTCTTGCCTTTCTTGCCTCTATGTCCAACTGATGAGGTTCAAATCTCGCTAACTCGTTGAATTTAGCAGCGTATTCTGATACCGACATGTTCTCCTACTTCAATTCTAAAAATTTGACTTCCATCCGAGTTTGCATACTCGGTGAAAAATAGTTCTCAAAGATCAACTCTTTGAATCTGGTCCAAGTCACTACCGTTGTACCAACTCTAGCCTGATTAGTCTCCCACCAACAATTGGCTTCTCTCTTCATCAGATATGTAGCAAAAGTTGTCTTTTGCTCTTCCGCTACTCTGGCAATAATGAATGCCTTCTCCATCTCCTTCACCCAAGTTTGGGCTTCAATGGGATTCGTGGCTCCCTTAAACTCTGGCAGTCCTACCGCTTTAAAGTCCTTAAAATTCACTAATCTATTAGTTGGCTGTTCTCTTGCTCTGGCTGCTGGAGCTCTATTTCCCATAGCTTGGGCTATCATATTTGCAAAATTTTGCATCGGGTTTGCTTGACCTCCCTCATTAATCACTGACTTCTCTTCTCTCTGATTTTGATTCTATCGTCTAGGCGGCATTATCTGATTTAAATAAAAATTTTACATTAATTCTCTTTCTCCGCACAAATTCTTATTAATAGCACAATAAGAATTTAACATAATTTCTCATATAATCGCATATTTATTCAAATAGCACACAGTACTTTTAGTACTTAACGCATACTACTATCCCTTTTTAAATTTATTTTAACACATACTACTATCCCTTTTTAAATAAATTTTAGGGTTAACCCACATAACTTTACACAAAAAGTTGCAATTCTACAACTTTACATAAAAAGTTGCAATTCTCCACTCACACATAGCTATTCCCAGTTCGCCAAACTTACCACACTTATGAGTTCAGGAACTTGCCACAAATATATGAGTTTATGAACTTATCCTAGTCAGACCATTGGCGTCCATTCGCTAAGGGGTTCAGAAACATTTCATATAATTATAAGTCACTAACTTACCATAAGTATGAGTTTTAAGAACTCACAACTTAATCTTATATTCATATTGAAAATAAAGATTACAGTCATGCAAACATATATATATTTACATATGCTTACACATTATTCTCGATATTACATTCTTTAATATCCCACATACTATCAAAAGATACTATTGCTTGTACTTAAGCTATCTATCGTCCACTCCCTTCACCAATCTTCTTCTTACTGGAACACTTGTTGAATCTGTGACCCATTCTTCCACATGAAAAACACTTTCTCATATTCGGCTTAGGACAATCATTATTAAAAAAATGGTCATTTGTGATGGCCAAAATCCATCACAAAAACCAGAAAATCCATCACGAAAGGTTTACGTGATGGCTTTAAGCATCACAATGGCCATCTTGTATACGCCCATCATGAAAGGTTTTACGTGATGGTTTTGGCAATCACGCAAACTCTTAGTGCTTTTGTGATGATTAATACAATCACATTAACACGTAATCTATTGTGATTGTTAAAGTCATCACAAAAAAACAAGATTTTAGGGATCAAAGGTAAGAACGTGAATCTCTATTTACGGATAATTTATTTTATTATATTAATTGTATCAAATGATACTTGTAGGATTCGAACCCTCCCCCATTTACGAATTAAATAACAAGTATTACCACTACACCAAAGCCCAGATCATGATTATAATTTTAAAACAAAATATAATAGCAAATATATGTGGGTTGACTTACTAAACAAAATTACTTCCATATAAGATTTTGTAATTGTAATGACAGTCACAAATACTCTATAATAATGGTAAAATTAGTCATCACTAAGAGCCATCATATATTTTATTGTTTTGTGATAACTTCAAAATTTCATCACAAAATACCTTTTTTTGTAATTGCAAATAAAAGTCGTCACAAAAATTTATCTTTTTTAATGATTGTCATGACCGTCATAAAATATTGTTTTGATTATTTCTTACATTAAAATATTAGTGATAGCGTAAATGCAATCACGAAAAGGATATATCTATAAGTGATGACTTAGTCCGTCCCAAAAAGAAAGTTTAGTGATTGACAGGACCATCACAATTATAATGCATTGATGGAAAAAGTAGTCATCACTAAGAGCCATCATATATACTATTATTTTGTGATTGCTTAAAAAGTCCATCACAAATTACTATCTTTTGTGATTGTTTATAAAAACTGTCATAAAGTTCCGTCACGTATTCTTATTTTTCTAGTAATGAATGTAGGGAAATATGTCCTTACTGTTTACAATTGAAACACACGTTCTTCCACATCATACATTCCCCCAAGTGAGTCTTTCCATATTTGCCACAAACTTGCTTCTTCTTCGGGTTTGAATTTTTAGAATTATTATCACTGTCGTTGTCCATATTTCTCTTATTGCTTCTCTTCTGCTTCTTGATTGTTCCCTCAGACGATCCACCACCTTCAGTCTTCATCCTTTCCACTTGTGCTTTCAAATCGTTTCGTTCTTCGGTCATCTCACGCAACGCTCGCTCCGTCTTCCACTGTGATAACTCGGGATTTCGAATAATCCAAAATTTACGAATACATTTTTTTTATTTAATATTGACCGTTAATATTGTATTGTGTATCTGTGATTCGAGCCTTGAGAATTAGTAAATCTGTGTATTAACTGAGAAATTAGAGAAGAGTTGTGCTTAACAGCTTTAGAAAACCATATCCCTAATTTCTGGATAGGGATTCGGTAGAAAATGCAATTAAAATAATTGTATCGATGGATACGTGTTTGTAATGTATAGGAATGTTGATCAATAATTGATCGGATAAGGTTTGTAATTAATAAACCCTAATCTCAGGATTAGCAACCCTAATGTGCAGCTAGAAACCCTAATCGAAAGTCGAGAAACCCTAATTTCATATCCGGGATTCTTAAACCCTATATTAGGAAACCCTAATCCTAATTGGCGAGCATAATGTGTTTATTAAACCCTAATATGATTAGGAAACCCTAATTTTAGTTTTAAACTTTTAATTTTCTAATTTGAAAACCCTAATTTGAAAATTATGGAAACTAATGTTTTAAAACCTAAGTGTTAGAACATTGGGGTTAAACCCTAAGGGTTTGAGCAATGTCACGTATGCCATTAAATTAAGAAGAAAAAAGACCAAAATGCCCTTTTAGTATATTTTAATATGTAACTTGCAATATTTGCTAGCAACTTTAGTTGGTGAACCACTATGTTGACTTTGTCACATAAAATCTAGAAAAAATTAGTCCATAACATCAAATCTAGCATCAAGACAAGCAATATATATATAGATTTGAGAGAGAGAGAAAGTCTAGCATTTTACTAATTTTGCATCCAAGCTCTCACCTACTCTCTCTCTCACCTAAACATCCGAATTCCTTAAGTGGATCAGTCATAAAATAAACCCTAGAAACACCAAGATCAGATTTGAGAGGAGAGATCAAAGCATATTCAAAAGAAAGGTATAAACTCTAGTTCACTTGATCTTGTATGCTTGGTCAAAATTTGTGTTTTTGTGTTTTTATAAGTGTTATATAATGTTTTTAGTTGATCTATGTTGATCCATGATGGATCCATAGCATCAAATGGCTTTAAAAAGGTATTTTTCAAAAACTGCCCAAGAACAAAATTTGTGGTCTGACAAGCTAATGTCAGGAGCCACAGATTCTTGTTCGTTTATGGTTTTTGATGTTTTAAAGTTGTTATATGAAGCTTGTAATGTGGTCTTTAATCTGCAAGTGGAATCAGTGTCATTTAATGTCTAGATTGTGTGTTATTAACGGTCAAAACCCGTTGACCGGGCATGACCGGGCCAAATCTAGGTAACCCAGAAAGGCCATGAGCAGTGTCTGACATGAGTTTTGAAGGTCTGGATCTGACAGATATGATATTGTTTTAATGATGTGTTGTATTCAAGTTGTAGCTTGTAATATGAACTACAAGTACATGTCTTTAGATTCCATAAACATTAAATGGATTGGTTTTAGTGGGTGGTCAAAATAGCCCACCTGATCACGAAACACTTTTCTGGAAATTCCAGAAATACATGACTTCTGACCATGTTTGACCGGATCGTATCTGGTTATTTTATGTTGTTGAACTGATCTGGTAATTTATATATGTTCCTTGACATGCTGACTATAGATTTGAACCTTCATAACAGCCAATTGAAGATCAGAACTCAGATTAAAGTGAACTAGAAGAAGCCTACTCGAACTGTTTTGGGTTTCTGGGTTACCCAAAAAACCCAGAAACGTTCTGACAGATAATTTAGGGGTTTGGATCTTGCAGTTGTGCTGTTGTATGATATAGATTGTTGTTGTGTATTGTAGTGCTACACAAACACTACAAAATATGGGTATTATATTGCACTGAGTATGCAAGAACAAAAAATTAAAGCTGGTCAAACTTGGTATGTTGGCAACGAAGCTATCAGTGTTCTTGAGCTCAAGAACACCAACAACGACGCTTAGTGTCGCTAAAGGCCTATAGCGACGGTTTAATTAGTTTTTATTTTTTGATTTTCCAAAAATTATTTAAAAATAGAAATAAATTATAAAAATTATTAAAAATGGTTTTAAAAATTATTTTAAATTATGAAAAATAATTTTTGACCAATTAAAATATTTTTATTTAATATTTATAATTATTTAAATATTAAAGGTATTTAATTTATTTAATTAGTATATTAAATAAATTAGAGAAAAATGATTTTAAATATATAAAAATTATTTTAAATAAGAATAATGTATTTAAAAATATTTTGAGTTATAAAATATAACTTTTAATATTTTTAGAGAATTTTTATTAATAAATTAATATTAATGATATTAGATTTATTTAATTAATAAATTAAATAAATAAGTTAAAAATGATTTTATTGATTTAAAAATCATTTTAAATGAGAATAAAGTGTTAGAAAATATTTTGAATTAGAAAATATTATTTTTAATATTTTTGGAGAATTCTCATTAATAAATTAATATTAATGATGTTAGATTTATTTAATTATTATATTAAATAAATGAATTAAAAATGATTTTATTGATTTAAAAGTCATTTAAAAATGAGAAAAATAATTTAAAAATATTTAAAGTTATAATTAATGACTTTTAATATTTTGATGATAATTTCATTAATATTTAAATATTAATGGTAATGATTTAAAAATAATTTTAATTATTTTAAAAATCATTTAAGTAGAATATTGTTGATTTAAAAATATTTTAAGTTATTAATAATAACTTTAATATTTTGAAAAGTATGTCATTAATATTTTTTATATTATTAAATATTAATGATGATAAGATTATTTGATAATTAAATCATTTAAAAATGATTCCGATGTTTGAAAAATTATTATAAATTATAATAATTGTTTGATAATTAGTAAAAGCTTTCGAAAAATATTATAAATGATAATTGAATTATCTAAATTAAAGAGAAAAGTAGTCGGTGAATAATGAAGGTGGTCAAGCTGACCCGATGTAAAACTTTGCAAATATGATAGCCGAAGCTATGGAAAATAGAGCTCCAACAAGAGGAAGAGCTAGGAATCAGCCAGCAGACAGATTGGCAAATTTTGAGGAATTTAAAGCGGTGGGATTGTCGGAATTCAAGGGAACCACGGATCCAATTGAAGCCCAAACTTGGGTGAAAGAGATGGAGAAAGCATTCGTCATTGCGCGAGTGGCAGAAGAGCAGAAGACGGCTTTTGTGACGTACTTGATGAAGGGAGAAGCTAATTACTAGTGAGAGACTAATCAGACGAGAGCTGGTATAGCCATAGTGACATGGACGAGATTCAAGAAACTGTTCTTTGATAACTACTTCTCACCGAGTATGCAAGCTCGGATGGAAGTTAAGTTCTTAGAACTTAAGCATGAGAATATGTGAGTTTCTGAGTATGGGGCTAAATTCAACGAATTAGCGAGATTTGCACCTCATCAGGTGGACATTGAAGCAAGAAAGGTGAGAAGATTCGAGAATGGACTGAAGCCAGGGATATTCAATAAGGTAGCAGTATTGCAGATCAACACGTTCGTGGTTTTATTGAAGAAAGCATTAATTGCTGAAGTAGGGAGCGAAGCTGCATCTCGATTTCATCAGGAGAAGAAGAAGAAGAAGAAGACAAATGATGGTGGAAGCAGTGGTGGTAGAAACCCTAATAAGAGGAAGTGGAGTGAGAATACCCAATCGAATAGCAAGACTGAAGGAAATAAGCAAGGGAGGGAGCCATGTACGATTTGTGGGAAGAATCATGCAGGTGTTTGTCTGAAAAAGAAAAGAGTCTGCTATAACTGCGGGCAAGAGGGGCACATGTCACCCAATTTTCCAAGTCTGAAGAAAATTCAAGGTTGTTTTGCATGCGGATCGACTGATCATATGGTAAGGAACTGTCCGAAGAGAAATGCGGAGAATGAAAGTGTCAATAAAGGACCCGGTGGCGGAACCTTGGCAATACGAGGACCTGCACAACCAGGAAGATCAACCGCCCTTAGATTCAACATGACGGCGCAGGATGCAGTAGCTGCTCAGGAGGTGGTAGCAGGTAACGATTTCATTTAGAAATTTAATTACGCAAGAATTATGAGTCAGATGCTTCTGTGAACTATTTTTTTTATAGATTCAAGTCACAGGTTAGAATTTGAAACACAAATTAATATTGTGTTGATAAAAATGAATTGATGATACAACTTTAAAAGATTGTAGAGAATAAGAAAGCGGTGATTCCGAGGATGGAATCCTTTAAAGGAGGGGTGAATGTGATAACCCGGGATTTCGAATAATCCAAAATTTATGAATAATTTTTTTTATTTAATATTGACATTGACTGTCAATATTGTACGGTGTATCTGCGATTCGAGTCTTGAGAATTAGTCAATCTGTGTACTGACTGAGAAATTAGAGTAGAGTTGTGCTTAACAGCTTTAGAAAACCTTAACCCTAATTTCTGGATAGGGATTCGGTAGAAAATGCAATTAAAATAATTATATCGATGGATACGTGTTTGTACTGTATAGGAATGTTGATCAATAATTGATCATATAAGGTTTATAATTAATAAACCCTAATCTCAGGATTAGAAACCCTAATGCGCAGCTAGAAACCCTAATCAAAAGTCGAGAAACCATAATTTCATATTCGGGATTCCTAAACCCTAAATTAGGAAACCCTAATCCTAATTGGCGAGCATAATGTATTTATTAAACACTAATATGATTAGGAAAACCTAATTTAATTAGGAAACCCTAATTTTAGTTTTAAACTTTTAATTTTCTAATTTGAAAACCCTAATTTGAAAATTTTGGAAACTAATATTTTAAAACCTAAGTGTTAGAACCTTAGGGTTAAGCCCTAAAAGTTTGAACAATGTCAATTATGTCATTAAATTAAGAAGAAAAAAGACCAAAATGCCCTTTTAGTATATTTTAATATGTTACTTGCAATATTTGCTAGCAACTTTAGTTGGTGAACCATTATGTTGACTTTGTGACATAAAATCTAGAAAAAATCAGTCCATAACATCAGATCTAGAATCAAGACAATCAATATATATAGATTTGAGAGAGAAAAAGTCTAGCATTTTACTAATTTTGCATCCAAGCTCTCACCTACTCTCTCTCTCTCTCACCTAAACATCCGAATTCCTTAAGTGGATCAGTCATAAAATAAATCCTAGAAACACCAAGATTAGATTTGAGAGGAGAGATCAAAGCATATTCAAAAGAAAGGTATAAACCCTAATTCACTTGATCTTGTATGCTTGGTCAAAATTTGTGTTTTTGTGTTTTTATAAGTGTTATATAATGTTTTTAGTTGATCTATGTTGATCCATGATGGATCCATAGCATCAAATGGCTTTAAAAAGGTATTTTTCAAAAACTGCCCAAGAACAAAATTTGGGGTCTGACAAGCTAATGTCAAGAGCCATATATTCTTGTTCGTTTATGGTTTTTGATGTTTTAAAGTTGTTATGTGAAGCTTGTAATGTGGTCTTTAATCTGCAAGTGGAATCAGTGTCACTTGATGTCCAGATCGTGTGTTATTAACGGTCAAAACCCGTTGACCGGGCATGACTGGGTCAAATCTGGGTAAACCAGAAAGGCCATGAGCAGCGTCTGACATGAGTTTTGAAGGTCCGGATTTGACAGATATGATATTGTTTTAATGATGTGTTGTATTCAAGTTGTAGCCTGTAATATGAACTACAAGTACATGTCTTTAGATTCCATAAACATTAAATGGATTGGTTTTAGTGGGTGGTCAAAATAGCCCACCTGATCACGAAACACTTTTCTGGAAATTCTAGAAAGTGTATGAACATGACTTCTGACCATGTTTGACCGGATCGTATCCTGTTATTTTGATGTTGTTGAACTGATCTGGTGATTTATATATGTTCCTTGACATGTTGACTATAGATTTGAACTTTTATAACAGCCTATTGATGATCAGAACTCAGATTAAAGTGAACTAGAAGGAGCCTACTCGAACTGTTTTGGGTTTCTGGGTTACCCAGAAAACCCAGAAACATTCGGACAGATACTTTAGGGGCTTGGATCTTGCAGTTGTGTTGTTGTAAAACATAGATTGTTGTTGTATATTGAAGTGCTACATAAACACTACAAAATATGGGTATTCTATTGAACTGAGTATGCAAGAACAAAAAATTAAAGCTGATCAAACTTGGTATGTTGGCAACAAAGCTGTCAGTGTTCTTGAGCTCAAGAACACCAACATCGACGCTTAGTGTCGCTAAAGGCCTATAGCGACGGTTTAATTAGTTTTTATTTTCTAATTTTCCAAAAATTATTTAAAAATAGAAATAAATTATAAAAATTATTAAAAATGATTTTAAAAATTATTTTAAATTATGAAAAATAATTTTTGACCAATTGGAATATTTTTCTTTAATATTTATAATTATTTGAATATTAAAGGTATTTAATTTATTTAATTAGTATATTAAGTAAATTAGAGAAAAATAATTTTAAATATATAAAAATCATTTTAAATAAAAATAATGTATTTAAAAATATTTTGAGTTATAAAATATATATTTTAATATTTTTAGAGAATTTTTATTAATAAATTAATATTAATGACATTAGATTTATTTAATTAATAAATTAAATAAATAAGTTAAAAATGATTTTATTGATTTAAAAATCATTTTAAATGAGAATAAAGTGTTAGAAAATATTTTGAATTATAAAATATTATTTTCAATATTTTTTGAGAATTCTCATTAATAAATTAATATTAATGATGTTAGATTTATTTAATTATTATATTAAATAAATGAATTAAAAATGATTTTATTGATTTAAAAATCATTTAAAAATGAGAAAAAATGATTTAAAAATATTTGAAGTTATAATTAATGACTTTTAATATTTTGATGATAATTTCATTAATATTTAAATATTAATGGTAATGATTTAAAAATAATTTTAATTATTTTAAAAATCCTTTAAGTAGAATATTGTTGATTTAAAAATATTTTAAGTAATTAATAATAACTTTAATATTATGAAAAGTATGTCATTAATATTTTTTATGTTATTAAATATTAATGATAATAAGATTATTTGATAATTAAATCATTTAAAAATGATTCCGATGTTTAAAAAATTATTATAAATTATAATAATTATTTGATAATTAGTAAAAGCTTCCTAAAAATATTATAAATGATAATTGACTTATCTAAATTAATATATTAATATTGAAGCTTAAAAATCGAATTTAATTGACAATAACTGTGTTAATTGTCGAATAGAGTGACCAGAACACCGAGAATGGACCGAAGTCCAACCAAACCAAAATAGTTAGACTTATTAAGTGTTTATATATGTTATAAACACTGATGTGACTATGTAGTAATGTGTTTAGGAGAAGATTGAATGTGAATTACAGTGTTATGTGTTATAAATTTTGTGCTAATTGTGAGACCGATATTATTACTTATAGGTCTTACGAAAGCTGATAAGTTTATTGTGTAGCTGTAATTAGCGGAAGAGGCAAGTTTTCTAACTCAACCTTGAGTTAATATTATTTAAATATTGTAGTGGTTGATTATTGTTAATTATATCACGTCCAAGAATTTATTATTAATTATTCACAGTTAGTGCATGTTTAATAATTCAAATTGAATTACTAATTTGGAAAATATACATTTGTAGAATAACTGTTGTTGGATATTCATATCCGTAGAAGATAGAATTGACAGTACAGATAATTCCTATTTATTGTCGAATTATGTTGAGAAATGTCTTAGCCAATTATTCTGGCTAGACGAATATTTATTAGAACTTGATAGATTCGAGAAGAGAATTCAATTATTATTGACAGATCGATGCCAATTATTTCGGCTAGATCGAGAAGTACTTAAAAATTGAAATCACAGTATTTCGTTGATAAATCAAAATCTTGATTCTGAGACTGAGACTGAGAAGAACAACCTTTTGTATAAAGAGAATATTTTATTGGTCGTATATTCGGCCTTTGCACGCGATTATGTATTATGCATAATATAGGGTATAATAAAGCTGATCACTTTAAATACTTGCAAAGGGGTATGATTTAATCTTTATGATTATCTGATACACCTGGGTATATCAAAATTAAATCTTTGACAGTTACTCGAGAAGAGAAGTTCAAGATTCAAGGGATCGCTTAGCATAAATCTGGAAAATATTCCACTTTGCTATTTTGTAGAATTAATTCTTGATTATTCATTTGAATATCGTAGAAAATCTTGAAAGCGTTGTACCCTTTCATTATCAGATTATCGTTGTGTAGAATGTGAGAAGACTTGATATTGATTTCTATACCTTTATTGTATGTCTTAACTTGCGGGGTAAACTTTTTGCTCTCCCTTGCTAAATAAAACTTTTTAGCTAGGGCCGAGGTTGCAGAAGGTCATGCTAAGAAGAGCAAAGGAAAAGGCATAGTGATAAATTAGTATAACAAACATCATTATTATTATGTTTGTGAGACCCCAAATTTTTTGAATAAAGATTTAATTTTCTCGAAATATTTTTTTAATATTATTGTGTGGGTTTGAGATAGTGTTATAGTTGTGGGTAGTATTTATAAATTTTGTAAAGTATGCAAGTTTTTATATAATATTCGTTTGGTCGGAGAATATTCTTTTTGTCGGGGAATATCCGTACGACAGCATAATCATTGGTGGAGCCCCCAACGAAAGTATTGTCGTAGTAAGAAAACGACATAATTATCTTTTTATAAAAATAACAGTGAAAGTGTTACCGTTAAAACTGTTGAACTACTCGGTAGTAAAAGTACAGTGATACGCGTGGTTGCATAGTAGCACACGATATTGATTATTGATGCTTATGTAAGAAGTCACTCAGTTATACTCAATTATTGCTACAGTAATTGATGCATCATATCTCTCATATTATTGATTCAATTATTGTCACAGTAGCATCTGTATAATATGTTATGTTATTAAATCAATAATTGAGACGGTAAAGTTATTTATATTATTATTTACAATATTAACGATGTCTAGAAGTTCTGCCAATGAGAGGTTTGGTCACCTAATTGCGCGCCAATAGGGAGAAATCCTTATTGGAAAGCCCCCACTTTCCTGGGAACGACCTGGTCGATTAATATTATGAATTATAATAAAGGTGATAAGTTTTGTTTTATTATTATTATAAATGTAATAAAACAGAAAACTTTTTATATAAAACAGAATACTTTTATAAAGTTATTTATTTTATTAGACTATAAATAGAATATATAATATTTTATTATGCATAGTGTCTGCATAGTATTTGCATAGTAAATTTTTTTTATATAAAATAGAATACTTTTATAAAGTTATTCGTTTTATTAGATTATAAATAGAATATATTATATTTTATTTAAAAGATTTTATTTTATTAGAATATTTTATTAATACTACATAGTAAATCAATATGGACCGTCCGTTTAAAAGTAAATCAATATGGACCGTTCATGAATTAGTTACTATTCAGTCCATTCTCCTTAAATAGAAGCTCATTCCTTCATTATTTCTTACGAATTCACTGAAACTCTAGAGAGAGAAACTATAGAGAGAAAGAAAAAAAGTATTCTGCTACTTCACTACTCCTATATCCAGTTTTTTTTAAGGTAAGGGTATTATTTCTTTCGTATTCATGAAGAGAACTTCTATTATTCAATTCTTTATTATTATGTTGGAATAACCTGTATACGTGGACTACCCTATACTTGTTGAAATTCTTCTGTTATTCTATTCCTTATTATTATGTTGGAATAACCTGTATATGCAAAGTACCGCATACATAGTAAAATTCTTCTATTATTCCATTCTTTATTATTATGTTGGAATAACCTATATATGCGAAGTACCGCGTACATGGTGTAATTCTTCTGTTATTCTATTCCTTATTATTCTGTTGGAATAACCTGTCTATGCGAAGTATCGCATGCATGGTGAATTTTGTTGTTATTCCATTCTTTATTATTCTGTTGGAATACTCTGTCTGTGCGTTTACGCATGACCTGGTTCCGTTATTTATTATTCTGTTGGAATAACCTATCTGTGCGGTCTATCGCATGTCTGGTGATTTTTTTCGTTATTTCATTCTTTACTGTACTCAGTTGGTTAAAGTTTTAGCTTTTATACTCCATGAAATTAGTAGAATATCCTTGATATTTACGCTTCATCCAGTATCTTTTCATGGGAATATTCTTCTGAGCATTCTTGAATTTTACTTTATAAAGCAGTATCATGTTGACAATTTGGACGTTATTGGTTCCTAGATAAATTAATTCTTGAACTTATTTTATTAAATTCTTATATCACTGTCATCATCCTCATGTTTATATTTTGTTGAAAGTCATATGTGGCCTGTAGTGCATAGATGGACTTGGTATGATTATGACCAGGGATTATTCAGTGTAATAATGACCGTAATATTACAAATGATGTGGTAAAGGTCCTCGTTGGCCCATAGTGCATTGATGGACAGTTGTTGGCATGATCATGACTATTGATAAATACACGAATATCCTTGGCCCGTAGTGCATGGATAATTTATGGTCGTGATACTAATGAATATCATTGGCCGTAGTGCAGGGATGATGTGGATTATTTATTAAGCTAAGTCCCAGCGATAAAAGTGATGAAAAACCATTTAAATCATAAAAGTTAGCAAATTTTATTCTCTACTTAACTCTTTTAATGGATTGCTTGTTCCGCTACAGTTAAATTTGATGTTTGTTATGTTGTATCAGTTTATGTGACAACCCGAGAATTTAGATAATTATTAAAATCCTAAAATGATGGATTAAAGGTTATAAGATGAACCTAGACAGAAAATAAGTGTATGAAATTGACGTTTCTGTGAAGGAATTTTAAGGATTTTAAAATTTTCAAGTAAAACCTATATGGTTTGCTATTCGAATGAGAATATAGAAAATATAGGTTACAAAATTTTAAAACCCTAGAAATGAATTAATATGTACTTGAAGAAATATCGAAAATAAGGTATTACGATACCTGTAAATTCTATATGAACTGAATAGTCTAAGAAATGTTATATAAGTACATATGGAAATTTTATTAAGGAGATAAGATTTCACATAAAGAGATGTTATAAGGTTAAACGAAGATGAGTATATGTATAGAAATATATATACTTAGTAAGGTGCTATATATATTTTAGCAAGAGGAATGATGAATTAAGTTAATGATATAAGGATCAAGATAAAACTATGTTAGTAATTAACATAGCTTGAACGTTGGCCTTGAATGGCAAATAAGAATTTGAATAGGTATAAAGTCGTTAGTTAATACGATTAGCAATAAGAAATGAATAATTTAAAACTCAAAATTTGAGTTAGAGATAGAATTTTGAAGCACGGACTGCTCGGTTGCGTCCGGGACGTCAAGTTTAGTCAGAGTGGACAGTAAACACAAAATGTGTAAAGGTTGACTTTTGGTCAAAGTCAACAGTTGACTTTTATGGAGAAAAGTCAAAAAATTAGTGTGAGAAGTAAAAATATGAGAGGAGATTCAATATGCAAATATGTATATTGGTATCAAGCAGTTAGTAAATTAAATTCATATTTGAATAAATGATTGAATATATTAAATTATATATTTAGTATATAAATAAATTGTTTGAAAACAATTTATGGAGAGGAGGAGGAAATTAAATTTAAGTATACAATATGAATTGTATAACTTAAATAAGTTATTTAAATTAAGTATGATAATTAAATAACCTAAATGGTTATTGTTATTTAGTGGTTTTAGTATTTAAATATATACTAGTGACCTAATCTAAGAGAATTGTGGAGCATGTCACAATTTATTTAATGATTATGTGAGTAAGTGAATACGAATATTATGTGATGAAAAATAAAAGAAACTAGTGTGATCCTAATTATATATTAGGAATGAAGAATTAAATAACTTAAGGGTTATGGGAGGAGAGAATTATGGTATATAAAATATATACTAATTCTAAGAGATTTATTTTATACATCTCGGTTAATTAATTTTATAACCTAATTATAGCAAGTCTAATTGGGTTAAGAAATTAAGTGTATGTGGGTAAGGATGTAAATTATAGTTGAGGAAATGGAAATCCTAATTAAATAATTAGGGAAGGGTAATTTTAAGAGTATGGAAATATGATATTTGTTATGGCCCAAATATTTTTATTAGTAAGACAAACTAGTTAATTAAATGCCCCAAAAGAATTAATAGAGTGGCCCAACCTTTAGCCCAAGTAGGAGGGAACATGTTGGACATTAAGCAAGTTAATTAAAGCATAGAATGAAACCAATCTTAGACAAAAATTGGCCACATGGTTGGATAAGATAGAGAGAAAATGAGGGGGAATGGATGTAATCATGATACTTATCTACCACTAGCCCATGTGTCCCTTATTTATTTGACCAACACTTATGTTTATTCTTGCAAGCAACATTAAATGATTGAGTGGGAGAGTGAAAAGCTAGAGATATTGGGAGATAACCATTAGATATACAAAATATATCTACATAATTTACTAACTCACAAAACCCATTCTCTTTCTCTTTCATCTCACTTTCTAGTTAGCTATCAAAATCAAATAGAAAGAGAGAGAGAGAGAGAGAGAGAGAGAGAGAGAGACATATTTCGGCAGCCCCCAAGAGAGAAGAGAAGATAAGTTTAGATCTTCAAGCTAACTAAGATCATCATCTACTTTGAAAGATTAAGAAGGGTTAGCAAGATATTAAGGTATTAAACAAGATTTAGCTAGATATTCTTGTTGTTTTAAATCAAAACATGGAGTTATGTTCTTGATCTTTAAAACTCTAGATCTACATGATTTAGAGTGTTTTATGTATGGATCTATCCATTTTAAGTTTCAAAAGTTAGATCAAAAGCAAGAAAAGTGAAGCTAGGTTTTCAAAGTGTAGAAAATCTTATTTTTCTTAGTCTTGATTGTGTTTAATCTTGTGTTTGATACTTGTTTGATGAATTAAGAAACTTTGTTTCTAAACTCAAAAACTATGAATATACATGTTGATGAGTGTTTTATGTGTAGATCTACCCATATTGGGTGTTGATTTAGTTGAAAATCGAAAATAAAGAAAAGTGATTTTTCTAGTTTTATAAGCTCTAAAATTTCTATGTACTTTGGATTTCCACCGTTTTTGATCTAAACCTTATTTTTGTGATCCGTCAAAGAGCGGTGCTAGATATGTAAGTTAACTACTAAACCCAAGTAGTAGCACTCAAAAATGTTGAGTACACAAGTTTTAGTGACTGTTTTAGCAAAAATAGTTTTGTGTTTTTAAGGAAAAATAGACTGTTTTGGACAGTCAAGTGTAGGGACAGTTTCGTCATTTTTCTGGCATTCCAAAAATTCTGGAAACATTTGGGAGAGTACTATGATAAGTTATCTAACATCTCCAAGTGGAATCACTGAAAAAGGAGTTGTAGATTTCCGTATGAAAAATGTTTAATAAAGCACGAAAAACTGCAAAAGGCAATTTAGCTTCTGCCCAAAAATTTAAAATGGCATTTTCGGCAACTTAATTTATGAGAAAAATTCTGGTCTTTTGGGACATGAAAATATATGGTATTAAGTACCTCCTGTCCAAAAATGAGCTAATTCCGACTTAAAATGACCAAGTTATGACCATTTCAATTTCTGTGATTTTTCGACAAAAATGGCTATAACCGGAGTTCTATAACTCCGATGGCCACGAAATTTAAACTGGAGTGCCACGTTAAGACATATAAGATTGTGCCAAGAGATGGAAATTTCTGGAGTTAAGCACGAGGTAGCTAATTTCTTAAAGAATTAACTAAAAATAATTTTTGAAAAATACCAAAGGAAGTTGGAAAATTTTGGAAAAATACTTTTTGTGTATGAAATATATGTATAGATGTTTGTACAAAGGATAGAAAAATAATAAGTTGATTTGGTATTTTCGTGAAAAGGATATGGAATCCAGCTTGCTGGATTAGAAAATCTGATGAATCCAGCTTGCTGGATTGAAAAGAAGTTTACTGAATTAAAAATTTGTTGAATCCAGCTTGCTGGATTGCAATCTAGTTGCTGGATTTGTAATCTAGTTTGCTAGATTACAGTTTGGCTTGCTGGATTGGAAATTTGTTGAATCCAGGTTGCTGGATTCTGTATCCAGTCTGCTGGATTGGCAATTCGGTTGTTAAATTTAGAATCCAGGTTGTTGGATTAGTATTTGACTTATTAGAGTATAAAGAAGAACTTATAATGTATAAGATTAAGTGTTTAATCATAATGAATATGATACAGTGATTGAAGAATTATCCAAGAATGATAATAATACCGATGTGTTAGGATGTTATCTAATATTTGATTAAGTGTTAGATAATCTATTAACAAAGTAATTATATTATGATACAAAGTAGAATATGTTAATTGAAAGACCAATCTTATTATTAATGATAGGTCTTACCAAAAGAAGTTAACTTAAAATGCGTAGCAGTAGTCAACGAATCAGGCAAGTTTTCCTTAACTCAAACTTGACTTATATGTTCAAAGCATGTTAATGAATAATTGTTGTTGATTATTCACGTCTATATTGATTATTGATTCGCACGTTGTGCATATTGTAAATGTTAATCAGGTATGAAAGGCTGATCACTTTCATTACCATTTGGTTCAGTTAATCTGTTCATATTTATGCTTGACCATTCATTTTTATTGACTTGGTCGTTCAGCTAAGAAAATTTGTTCATGCTCTTTCACAATGTTTATATTGTTGAAAGTTAGCTAGCTTATTGCTCAATTCTTTTCAATCATGATATATCCTTATTGTACTTAAAACTTGCTGGGAAAATTTGATGCTCATCCTTGCTATATCATGATAAAATTTTCAGATTTAGATGAAAGCTCGAGTAAAGACAGAAGTAAAGGCAAAGTGCAAGACTAAATTATGGTGCAGTTAGATATATTAAATCTTTTGACAAAAATAGTATTGTAAACATTTAAGATATTGAATGTATGTATTAAGTTAAGGTTGTAGACCTTGGGAATGATGTGTAAATGTTTAATGTATAAACAAATTATGTTTATATCTTCCGCAATAGTTGTAGAAATAGTATACCAGATTCGTGATAAAAAGTACCCGAATTTGGGGATGCTACTGTTTAACACTGTTGAAGGCTAACGATAATTTATTCTGCATTATCTTAGTCATAATATTTCTTACTGGGCTAGTTAAGTTCACCCTTTTACTTTCATTGTTCTCTTCAGAAAATGAGAATGTAGCAGGGACTAGTCGGGAAATGGAGTGACGGTCCAGATGATAGCATTAGTAGTCCTCACTATTCTATAAAATAGTGTGATAATAAATGTATTGAGGACTTATTTTGAGTTTGAATACTGTCTAGAAGATAATATTTGTATTAAAACTCACAGCTCATGTTGTATATTTAAGATTGTATTTGTATTTTGTACCATGTATTTGGTGACTCGGAATAGGTGATGTATACCTATTTTGGGGGCGGCACAGTTGGTATCAAAGCTTAGGGATATGATCCCTGGCTAAGATGTGAGACAAGAATTAGGAGGGGAAAGACGGGAAATTCCTTCGCTAGTATGACATACCTAAGTCTATTTGGCATTTAATTGGTCGATCAGAGTATAGGGATAATATGTGATATGTTAACCTTTATTTTGTGGCAGTATTTGAAAATGACATCCGTGAATATTGAGAATAGCAACGGAGCACAGGAGATCGTTAAGTCTCCACAGATCAATAATCAGGATAATGTGCATCAGGAATGTGACAATCCTCTGGCAAACAACAACACTGGCCAAATGATGAACGATGAAATATTCAGAGGCTTTATGCAATTCATGCAACATCAAGCGAGAGCGGCTCCTATCCAAAATGTAGGTAGAAATACTGACAACTCTCGGACGGTCACCTCTAAGCAGTTCAAGGAGCTGGGACCACCGGAGTTTTTTGGAGAGCCAAAACCACTTAAGGCGGAGACGTGGATAAAGCAGATCAACAAGATATTTAATGTCTTGGGATGCTCCGAGGAGAAAAAAGTTCCCTTTGCCACCTTCATGTTGCGGGCAGAGGCAGATTACTGGTGAGAATCTGTAAAGCGTACTCAACCTGCCGCACTGAAGATATCTTGGGAAAAGTTCCAAGAATTGTTCAACGACAAGTACTTTCTCGAAAGTATTCGTCACATGAAAGAGGTAGAGTTCATCAAGCTGGACCAAAACAACATGACCGTGTCGCAGTACGAAGCCAAGTTTGCCGAGTTATCCTGGTTTGCATCCCATTTGGTCGATAATGGGGAGCGAATGACGCGAATGTTTTTGAGAGGTTTGAAACCCGATATACGTCAATACCTCATTTCTCATAAACTTTATTTATATTCAGATGTTGTGAATAGGGCTCAGTTATTGGAGCGTGATAATGAGTCAGCATAACCAAAAGGTAATGACCAGCAACACGATAATAATCATACCGGTGGTAACGGCCATCGGAATAATGATAACCATCGTTGGGGAAATTATCATGCCCAGAATGGTAACCACTTCGGTGGTAATCATGGCCAAGATAGTAGGAGTGGAAATTTCAAGAAGAGAAGGTTCAATAATGATGGAAAGACGTCAGCACCAACACTCGTTTTCAAGGAAGGAGAACGACCACCTATCATATGCTTCAAATGTGGAGGGGAGGGACACATCAGTCTAAATTGCGCGATGCCATCCAAAGCATGCTATAATTGTGGAAGAGAAGGTCAGCTAGCCCGATTTTGTCATGCACCAAAGTCAAGTCCAACTGGGACGGTGGCACCAAAGGCGGATACGGACAAAACAAAGTCAGTGGTTTCAGGAAGAGCATTTTTCGTGACTTCTCAAAAAGCGAGTGACCCGAACAAAGTTAGCACGGGTTAGTTAATTATAAATTCTTGCAAAGTCTATACCTTATTTGATACCGGTTCTACCCATTCTTTTATCTCTCTTGCTTGCGCTCAACATTTAAATTTAACTCAGGAAAAGTTAGACTTTGAC
Organism: Panax notoginseng; assembly: GCA_016801055.1. NCBI lineage: Eukaryota > Viridiplantae > Streptophyta > Magnoliopsida > Apiales > Araliaceae > Panax > Panax notoginseng. The sequence goes on from CM029013.1 coordinate 122,774,866, forward strand.
ATATTGGTTGAAACTTCGTTAGCAGAAGTCTTCGTTACCTCCACTGTTTATAAATCTTGTTGATTCAAATCGACACTTTCACGTTACCTATCGATCTTATCTCTTTGAAAATACTTACCTTTGATGTGATTTTAGGAATCGATTGGTTAACTACTCATCAAGCTTTTCGTAAGGTGGTTAGCTTTCATATTCCTAACCAACCTGTTATGCGAATTCAAGCAACCAAACCACTAAAGTCAATCATTGTCATATCAAGCCATAAGTAAAGAGCCACGGTCCTTTCGTTGTTGACTTCCTTGTGTAGAATGCACAGAAGCCAAACTTTCTGTAGGGGATGTTGTGAATGACGATGGCAAGTTGATAGGTATCAATGTGACGTACTATCCAAGTCTTGGATGAGAGTTACAGTTTTGAATGATATTTCTATTGTTAATAAATTTCCTAACGTATTCTTGAATACTTCTTAGCCTACCCCTAGAGCGTGAAATTGAATTTTATATTGACCCTAGTACAAACCCCATTTCTAAAACCTTTAAATATTTCTTCAACCAAAATGAACGTATAATGCGCCAAAGACGTTGGCTCGAGCTGTTAAAGATTACGATCGTACCATTCAATACCATCGTGGGAAAGCGAACGTGGTAGCTGACGCGCTGAGTAGAAGATCGTATGCGTTTACGAGTGCGATGTTGTTAACACAAAAACTCATTTTGTATGACTTGCAAAGGATGGAGATATAGTTAAAGACTCCAGGGACCCATGTGATGATGGCGAATATACGAGTAGAATCAACTTTAATCGATAAAGTTAAAGCCGCTCAAGCTACACACTCGAATCTAATGAATGTGAAGAAGAAGGTTCAAGAGGCCGTTATTCTAGAAGCAAGAATCGACGAAGAGAGGAAATCTCAACCCTCGATTTAATTGGTTCATTTGAAATCCTCGATCGAGTAGGAAATGTGGCCTATAGACTCGTTTTACCGCCAAGTTTGTCGCGTGTTCATAACGTTCTTTTTCACGTATCGATGTTACGTAAATATGTGGACGACCCGAACCATATTATTGAATTGGAATTGGACGAGATAGCAGAAGATTTAACGTATGAGGAGATATTTGTTAAAATCTTGGATAAGAAGGATTATATTCGACACTCAAAGGTTATACCTCAAGAGTTAGAATTTGAAGTGAAGTCAAGGTATCCTCACCTATTCGGCATACCAGGTACGTACGTAAATTTTAAGGGCAAAATTTCATAAAGAGGGGAGATTGTGAGACCCTAAATTTTATGAATAAAGATTTAATTTTCTCGAAATATTTTTTTAATATTATAGTGTGGGTTTGAGATAGTGTTATAGTTGTGGGTAGTATTTATAAATTTTGCAAAGTATGCAAGTTGTTATATAATATTCGTTTGGTCAGGAAATATTCTTTTTACCGGGGAATATCCGTACGACGATATAATCATTGGTGGACCCCACAACGAAAGTATTGTCGTAATAAGAAAATGACAGAATTATTTTTTTATAAAAATAACGGCGAAAGTGTTACCGTTAAAACTGTTGAACTACTCGGTAGTAAAAGTACAGTAATACGCGTGGTTACATAGTAGCACACGGTATTGATTATTGATGCTTACGTAAAAAGTCACTCAGCTATACTCAATTATTGCTACAGTAATTGTTGCATCATATCTCTCATATTATTGATTCAATTATTGTCACAGTAGCATCTGTATAATATGTTATGTTATTAAATTAATAATTGAGATGGCAAAGTTATTCATATTATTATTTGTAATATTAACGATGTCTAAAAGTTCTGCCAATGAGACGTTTAGTCACCTAATTGCGCATCAATAGGGAGAAATCCTTATTGGAAAGCCCCCTCTTTCTTGGGAATGATCTGGTCGATTAATATTGTGAATTACAATAAAGGTGATAAGTTTTATTTTATTATTATAAATGTAATAAAACAGAAAACTTTTTATATAAAACAGAATACTTTTATAAAGTTATTTGTTTTATTAGACTATAAATAGAATATATAATATTCTATTATGCATAGTGTTTGCATAGTAAAATTTTTTTATATAAAACAGAATACTTTTATAAAGTTATTCGTTTTATTAGATTATAAATAGAATATATTATATTTTATTTAAAAATTTTATTTTATTAGAATATTTTATTAATACTGCATAGTAAATCAATATGGACCGTCCGTTTAAAAGTAAATCAATATGGACCGTTCATGAATTAGTTACTATTCAGTCCATTCTCCTTAAATAGAAGCTCATTCCTTCATTATTTCTTACGAATTCACTGAAACTATAGAGAGAGAAACTATAGAGAGAAAGAAAAAAAGTATTCTGCTACTTCACTACTCCTATATCCAGTTTTTTTTAGGGTAAGGGTATTATTTCTTTCGTATTCATGAAGAGAACTTCTATTATTCAATTCTTTATTATTATGTTGGAATAACCTGTATACGTGGACTACCCTATACTTGTTGAAATTCTTCTGTTATTCTATTCCTTATTATTATGTTGGAATAACCTGTATATGCAAAGTACCGCATACATAGTAAAATTCTTCTATTATTCCATTCTTTATTATTATGCTGGAATAACCTGTATATACGAAGTATCGCATACATGGTGAAATTCTTCTGTTATTCCATTCCTTATTATTCTATTGGAATAACCTGTCTATGCGAAGTATAGCATACATGGTGAATTCTGTTGTTATTTTATTCTTTATTATTCTGTTGGAATATCCTGTCTGTGCATTTACGCATGACCTGGTTCCGTTATTTATTATTCTGTTGGAATAACCTGTATGTGCGGTCTATCGCATGCCTAGTGATTTCTTTTGTTATTCCATTCTTTACTGTACTCAGTTGGTTAAAGTTTTGGCTTTTATACTCCATGAAATTAGTGAAATATCCTTGATATTTATGCTTCATCCAGTATCTTTTTATGAAAATATTCTTCTGAGCATTCTTGAATTTTACTCTACAAAGCAGTATCATGTTGACAATTTGGACGTTATTGGTTCCTAGATAAATTAATTCTTGAACTTGTTTTATTGAATTCTTATATCATTGTCATCATCCTCATGTTTATATTTTGTTGAAAGTCATCTGTGGCCTGTAGTGCATAGATGGACTTGGTATGATTATGATCAGGGATTATTCGGTGTAATCATGATTGTAATGTTACAAATGATGTGGTAAAGGTTCTCATTGGCCCATAGTGCATTGATGGACAGTTGTTGGCATGATCATGACCATTGATGAATACACGAATATCCTTGGCCCGTAGTGCATGGATAATTTGTGGTCGTGATACTAATGAATATCCTTGGTCGTAGTGCATGGATGATGTGGATTATTTATTAAGCTAAGTCCCAGCGATAAAAGTGACGAAAAATCATTTAAATCATAAAAGGTACCAGATTTTATTCTCTAGTAGACTCTTTTAATGGATTACTTGTTCCACTACAGTTAAACTTGATGTTTGTTATGTTGTATCAGTTTAACACTGTTGAACGCTAACGATAATTTATTCTGCATCATCTTAGTCATAATATTTCTTACTGGGCTAGTTGAGCTCACCCTTTTACTTTCATTGTTCTCTTCAGGAAATGAGAACGTAGCAGGGACTAGTCGGGGAACGGAGTGACAGTCCAGATGATATTATTAATAGTCCTCACTATTCTATGAAATAGTGTGATAATAAATGTATTGAGGACTTATTTTAAGTTTGAATACTGTCTAGAAGGCAATATTTGTATCAAAACTCACAACTCATGTTGTATATTTAAGATTGTATTTGTATTTTGTACCATGTATTTGGCGACTCAGAATAGGTGATATATATCTATTTTGGGGGCGTCACAATGTTGTATTGTAAACCCTTTATATTTAAGAGGTATGTGTGTAATGTTAAGGTTAGAGAACTTGGGACTTATGTATTAACAACATATGTTAATGAGTTATGTATCCCTATTTATAAATGAATGGGTAGTTAGATGTTATATTATTGTGGATCGTGAACACCAAACTCGGGGGTCAGGTAACTCGAATTTGGGGGTGTCACATCCACAACTCCTCCAAGAGAAATATTTTACTTCGGAGTTCTTGAACTTTTGTAGATACTTGATCTTTCTCTCCAACTTTGGTGTTAATCTCCAACTTCACCGTAGCTTCTTCGGAATCTGCCTCCTCATCTTCATTCAGATACATCTCGGCATAATCGTCTTGATCACTCCCCAGATTCACCATGAGTTCATCTTTTCCCACTTCCTTAACTGATTCGCTCTGCACTGGCACCTCGACTACTGGCACTGGTGCAACAGCTGCTATCACCTCTGTACTCATTTCATCTTCTCCTAACATCCTATAATCAGTTTAAATAACTTGATTAGTACTTCACTAGTACAAACTTAATACACACGATGTGTCCACACATCTTTTTATTGATGCGCTTTGTCAATCCCTCACTTAGAACTCTAAATGAGTATTCTCTATCTCGCTTATGGTTATAATCCTAAGGTTTCCCCACCCCACATAAGGTTTATAACATATAACTTTGATACCAACCTGTAACGTCCCCAATATTTTCAAATCATCAATATTATCCTTAAATGATTTTTAAAGTAATTAAAATTATTTTTAAACCATCACTATTAATATTTAAACATTAATGAATTTATCATCAAAATATTAAAAGTCATTAATTATAAGTTAAAATATTTTTATATCACTTTTCTAATTTTTTAAATGATTTTTAAATCAATAAAATCATTTTTAACTCATTTATTTTACATAATAATTAAATAAATCTAATATCATTAATATTAAATTATTAATGAAAATTCTCCAAAAATATTAAAAGTTACATTTTATAATTCAAAATATTTTTAAACACTTTATTCTTATTTAAAATAATTTTTATAATATTAAAATCATTTTTCTCTAATTTATTTAATATACTAATTAAATAAATTAAATATCATTAATATTCAAATAAATATAAGTATTAATAAAAAATATCCCAAATTATCAAAAGTTATTTTTCATAACTGAAAATAATTTTTAAAACTATTTTTGTAATTTTTAGAAATTTATTTTTATTTTTAAGCATTTTCCAGAAATTCAAAAAATTAAATTAATATAAACCGTCGTTATAGCCTATAGCGACACTAAGAGTCGCTGTTGGTGTTCTTGAGCTCAAGAACACTAACAGTCAGTTAGCAAGGGTCTACGTTACTTTAATTCTCTTCTCAAGCATGTTCTAGGCCCTCTGCCCTCTTAAACATTGATCATGCAGTGTTTATGTAACACTACACAAATCAATCATCATCTAAGTGATATCTTAACAAGTTAGAAAGATCAAATGCCCCAAAGTAGCTGTCAGAAGCTTTCTGGGCTTTCTGGGTTACCCAGAAACCCAGACAGCTTCGACTGCCTACTTTGTGGCTTAAATAATCACAAGTTCTGGTCATTCGTTTGTTGTTCTCATGGTCCAAATCTATAGTTCTCATGTCATAAAACATATATATATATATATATATATATATATATATATATATATATATCAACCGATCAGTCCAATGATGTCACACTCTCCAGATTTAGTCCAGCCAAAACCTGTCAGAAATATAGTTCTTACATTTTATGGAAATTCCAGAAAACAGAACTCGTGACCGGATGGCCTACTTTGACCATCCACTACAACCAACATGTTTGTTGTTTAAGAGATCTAATGGCATGTATTTAGAGTCCATATAGTAGGCTACAAACTGGTTACAACAACATCAACAAAACTATTAACATCTGACAGACCATGGCTTGACAAAACCTTGTCAGACACTGATATAGGATTTATGGGTTACCTAGAAATTACCCGGTCATGCTCGGTCAACTTGGTTTGACCAACAATAACATAAAATTTGGACATGGAATAGCCATGATTCCACTTCAAGATCACAGTTCTCATATCATACTACAAATATAAAGCTTAAAATAACACAAATCATAAACAGATAACGATCTACGGCCACTGACATTAGCTTGTCAGAGCACTTTTAGGGTTCTTGGATAGTTTTTAAAAACTTCGATTTAAGGCTTTTTGATGCCATAGATCTATGATAGATCATCATAGATCATCTTAAAACATCTTCAAGCATGAATCTAAACACATAAACACAAACTTGGTCTTATCATGTAAGATCAGAAGTCAAGTTAGAGTTTATACCTTCTAGTTCAAGCTTTGATCTATGCTCTACAATACTGATCTTGATGTTTGCAAGGCTTATCTAGTGACTGAAACACTTAGGATTTTCAGAGGTTTGGGAGAGAGAAAAGTAAGTTGAGTGTTAGAGAGCAAATGAACCAACTTTATACACTTTCTCTCTCTTAATCTGTATATATTATGATATAATGTATATAGCTGATATATTTACTAATTTGCTGGAGTTTTTTGGTCACATGCTAAGTCAAGAGTTGGTCACCAACTCAAAATATGGCAAGATCTATACTCCAACCAATTAAAGAATGCAAAAAGGGTACATTAGTCATTTTGCTTACCAATTTAATGGCTTAAATGTAACTTGCCCAACCCTTAGGGTTTAACTATTAGGGTTTAACCCTAAGGTTCTAACCCTTAGGCTTTACAACTTCAATTTCTAGGATTTTCTAATTAGAGTTTAAAAATAGAAAATTAAGACTTCTAAATTATAATTAGGGTTTCCTAATTATATTAAAGTTTACTAATCACATTAGGACTTGCTAATTCGGAGCAGAGTTTCCTAATTAGTGTTTAGGGTTTCTGAATTTAAAATTAGGGTTTTCCGGCATTCGATTAGAATTTCTAACTGTGCGTTAGGGGGTCTAATCCCTTATTAGGGTTTACTAAGTTTGTACCCTATCCGATCAATTATTGATCATTAATTCTATACATTACCATCACGTACGCATCAATATAATTATTATAACTGTATTTTCTATCGAATCTCTATCCGTAACTAGGGTTAGGGTTTATATTCTCTGTTAAGCACAACTTTACTCATATTTCTCAGTCAATACACAAATTGACCACTTCTCTAGACTCGTATCACAAATACTCAGCACAATATTGATAGTCAATATCAATATTAAATAAATAAAAATTTATTCCTAAAATTTGAATTATTCAAAATTCCGGGTTATCACAGATGTAATTAGCTGTTATTTATTATTAAATAATAACTAAAGGTAATTAATTAATTACTACTTAACTAATATTAAATGGTAATTAAATGAAGATAGAGTTAATAAATGAAGAGAATTTAAATAACTTATTAATTAAACAATTATAATAAATTGTTTAATAATCTAATAAGTGTTTATTACTTAAGAAAAACCTTATAAATTTATTAAATCATTAACCTAAGATTTATTAAATATCTTATAGGATTAATGAAGGTACATTATATTATGTGTACCTTGTGACTGAATTATTTACTAGATAATAGCATAATTAAGCGTATAGATGTACAATTATACGCAGTACTAATTAATAAACCAACATTGTCAATGTTAGGTCGTTCAAAGAGTTTTAATTAAAGCTAGTTAGTCATAGCTCGTCGAACAGACGAGTTCCCTAACTCAAACTCGAGTTATTATTTTCGAAGCATATTAGTGAATAATTATTGTTGATTATTCACATCTATACTGATTATTGAGATTCGCACCTTGTGCACTTGAATTCCTGTTCTATTATTATTAAACTGTGAATTAAATTAAAGTTCTTTCATTCATAAACTGTTTATGAGATAGATCTATGGTAATTGTATCAGCTAGATCAAGCATGTCTAAATTTGTTAAATCAAATGTGTTTTAAAGGTGTTCTTATTAAATTGATATGGTAAGAAATCTTGGCTGAGAAAAGGATGAATTTTATTAAATCATGATATCAATGCTGGATTATTAAGTGTTTATGCATAAATCACGGGGCATGAAAGGTTGATCCTCTTGATTACCAAAACTTATTAAAATGTCCAGTTTAAATGTTGAGAACCTTGGCAAATATTCATGGTTATTTCAAACCACTCAGTACATGTTATTCAATTATTCAAATATTCAGTTGTTGACTATTAATTCATGTTCCTTCACAATTTTATACTGTTGTTGAACATGGAAAGCGAAACTTCTTTCTAATCATGATATATCTCCTTTGTGTATAAATTTGCTAAGCAAATTAGTTGTTTACCATTGCTATATCATGACATTTATTTTAGATATGGCAGAAACGTCCAAAGGGGACAAAGGAAAAAGGATAGTTCAAGAGTAGATGTTTGAGAATGCTTATGTACTAGTTTATTTTAAATGCTATTATGTTATGTAAACTCTTTATAGTATTAAGAGTACGTTTTAAGTTAAGGTTAAAGAACCTTGGGACTATGATTGTAAGACTTTATTACTATTATGATAAACAATGTATGTTTATTCTTCCGCATTACTTGGAAAGTTTGTTTGTTGTTGAGTATCGTGAACACCGAATTCGAGGTTAGGAAACCCGAATTTGGGGGTACCACAGGTTGGTATCAAAGTTGTAGGTTATAAACATTAGGAATGCGAAACCTAGGTTATAACCTTAGTAGAAAACACATATAGAGTATGTAGATGATGCGTTGAGGAGATCCATCGAGTTTTAGTTATACTGAATAAAATATCATTTCATTTTATCAATGAATATATTTTATTGTGGTACTGATGTGGGTTTTATTTTTGGTGGTTGTAGGATGTCGGACGAGAGACAGGATAGTCACTCTGTTGATCAGTCAGAGCCAATAGAGGATATGAATACTTCACTTGACCCGATGGGAGGATTGCTCGACAGGATTCGCGAGCTTGAGGAGAGAGTAGTCCAGCTGGAGGCAGAGAGCCACACTTTGTAGGTTATAAAGCAGCAGTATAAGGATGCTGCGTATCAGGCACAGCTAGTGTCAGCACAGGCTCAGAAGAGTCTGGAGCTGACCAACACCCAGCTAGAGGGAAAGAGGATTGGGAATTAAGCTCTTAAATTCGAGTTTGATTTGGAGATAGTTGATAAGATAAGAATTGAGAAGGCTTGGATCAAGGCAGCTAGGATGGTGGATCAGCTGCAAGAGGAGATGGCGGCCAAGGACGTTAGGGTTAACACCTTGGGGAGGGCACTAGACACTGCCTATATGGGCCAGAGAGCTGGGGTGGTGAGAATGCACTTTGAGGTTGGAGAGTCTAGTCGATCTATTCGACATCGAGTGAGTGGAGGTGCATCCCAGACTCAGGAGCACGGGCATGATGATGAGACTTCTCAGGATGAGCAGTGATGTTGGTAGATATGTTATGTAAATAGATGCACTAGTACTACTTTTGGTTTACTAGGGTTTATATTAGCCTCAGTAGGTGCGAGGTAGTTTATATGTATGTTGTATTTTCCACTTATGTAGGTAGGAAAGAATGGCTTAAGTGAATCCCATCTTTTTTTATTTAAAATGGGATGGTAGCATTTATAGCAATATACCTGTGATAAACGTGTAAGACACCAAAGTTTGTATATGAATATAAATGCATTATTATGATATATGTTTGAGAATTTACATAGTAAATTGTCTATTTAATGTTATGAAAATTCAGTAAACTGAATCGGTATTTTTAGCAAACTTAACCCACTAATCGGGGTAGCAGAATTTCAAAGTTTGGTAATCTAAAACTCTCACATGATGATCATGTGATTGTTCGAATATAGTATTGTATTACAAGCTAAATACTTATATGATAATAAAACTCGAGTAACGTGTTAGAACTTTGTTTAACTAGATAATGTCGCCCAGACGAGTATTACGAAACCACAAGATCGAAGAGTCGGTTAACAAAGTAAAGAGAGCTCAACCAAACCCAATGCAAGACTTTATTAACATGATGGCAGAAGCTATGCGAAATCAAACACCAACCGCAGGAAACCAGACGGGAAACCAATTAGCCAATTTTAAAGACTTCAAGGCAGTAGGATCATCGGAGTTTAGGGGAACAGCAGACCCGATAGAGGCCCAGACGTGGATAAAGGAGATTAAAAAGATCTTTGTTATTGCTAGAGTCGCTGAGGTGTAGAAGATAATTTTTGCTACCTACTTAATGAAAGGTGAGGCTAACTTTTGGTGGGAAGCCAACCAAAGCAAAGCCGGAACTAGAATCGTGACATGGGAAGCATTCAAGACGTTTTTTTTAGAACTTCCCTAAGAGTACGCAGGCGAGAATGGAGATCAAGTTTTTGGAGCTGAAATAGGAAAATATGTTAGTGTCGGAGTACGCTGCAAAATTCAATGAATTGGCCAAATTCGCTCCACATCAGGTGGACACTGAGGTGAGGAAGGTAAGAAGATTCAAAAATGGGTTAAAGTCGTGGATCTATAACAAGGTAGAGATTTTACAAATTATGACGTTCTCAACTTTGTTGGAGACAGCTCTCATTGCTGAAGGTGGGACTGCAGCAGTTTCAAAATATAATCGAGAAAAGAACAAGAAGAAGGTAGAAGGAGTAAATTTGAATGTTAGCAGTGGTGGCAAGAACAACAAAAAGCGTAAATGGAGCAGTAGGGGTAGCAATTTCAAAATTCAGCAAGGGAGCGTGCAGCAGAAGAAGCAGGTATGTGGGAATTGTGGAAAGGATCACTCGGGAGAGTGCATGAAAGGAAAAATGGTTTGTTATACATGTGGACAAAAAGGGCATATTTCACCCAATTGTCCTAAGGCGAAGAAAGGAAGTTGTTTTAATTATCGAGAAGCAGGACATCGAATCAAGGACTGTTTAAGGAAGAAAATCACTGATGGCAAAAGCGACAATAGGGGCAAAAACACTAAGGCAACCAATGGAGGACCAACCCAGTTAAATAAGCCAATAGCGAGGACCTTCAACATAACAGTGCAATATGTCGTGGCATCCAGGGAGGTGGTGTCAAGTATTATTCCGATCAACGAAATAAATGCCTATGTGTTATTCGATTCGGGAGCTTCATGTTCTTTTGTATCTAATGAATTTGCTCAAAGATTAAATTTACCTCGTGAACTATTAGAACACCCAATGAATGTAGAAGTAGCAAACAAAGAAATTATCCATGTAGACTACATTAATAGGAATTGTTGTGCTGATTTGAGAGGGGTTAAGCTTAACGTGGATTTGATACCGATTTGACTTGGAGAGTTTGATGTAATTCTCGAGATGGATTGATTATCGAGTCATGGAGCGGTCATTGACTGTAAGAAAAAGTGCGTACACCTGAAGACTCTGAATAAGTCGAATATGGTATTTTATGGTAGTAAATCACCGAGATAATCTTATTGTCTGACGACGATGCAAGTAAAGAGGTTGCTTAGGAAGGGTTACATATGTTATTTGGCTCACGTTGTTGATACTCGCAGAGTCGGGGTGAACTGGGTCAGATACCTATTGTAAGGGAATTCGTTGATGTCTTCCCAGATGAGATTCCGGGATTGCCACCGAATAGAGAGGTAGAGTTTGTTATTTATTTGGCACCAAGGACAGCACCGATATCCAAAGCATCGTATCTTATAGCTCTGGTAGAAATGAAAGAACTAATGGTTCAACTATAAGAGTTATTAGATAAGGGATACATTCAACCGAGCGAATCACCTTAGGGAGCGCCAGTTTTATTCATAAAGAAGAAAGATGGGTCATTAGGGCTTTGTATCGATTGTGACGCCCCCAAAATTAGGTATACATCACCCATCTTGGGTCGTCAGATACATAGTACAGAAAATAAATACAACTTACTAATACAACTGTCGTGTACAATATGACAAAACATAACTGTGAGTTTGAATACAATTATTGTCTACTAGAGACTATACAAACTCAAAAGGAGTCCTCATTACAATTATTATCACACTATTTAATAGAATAGTGAGGACTACTAATACTATCATCTGGTCCATCACTCCGTTCCCCGACTCGCCCCAGCTATATTCTCATTTCTTGAAGAGAACAGTGAAAGAAAGGGTGAGCTCAACTAGCCCAGTAAGAAATATTATGACTAAGATAATGCAGAATAAATTATCATTAGCCTTCAACAGTGTTAAACTGATAAAATATAACGAACATCAAGTTTAACTGCAGCGGAACAAGCAATCCATTAAAAGAGTCAAGTAGAAAATAAAATCTACTATCTTCTATGATTTAAAAGGTTTTTCAACACTGTTATCGCTGGGACTCGGCTTAATAAAATAATCTACATCATCGAATCACCCCTGCACTACGGCCAAGGATATTCGTGTATTCATTAATGGTCATGATCATGCCAACAACTGTCCATCAATGCACTACGGGCCAATGAGGACTTTTACCACATCATTTGTAACATTACGATCATGATTATATCGAATAATCCCTGGTCATAATCATACCAAGTCCATCTATGCACTACAGGCCACATATGACTTTCAACATTTTATAAACATGAGGATGATGACAATGATATAAGAATTCAATAAAACAAGTTCAAGAATTAATTTATCCAAGAATTAACAACGTCCAAATTGTCAACATGATACTGCTTTCTGGAGTAAAATTCAAGAATCCTTAGAATAATATTTTCATGAAAAGATACTGGATGAAACGCAATTATCAAGGATATTCCACAAATTTCATGGAGTATAGAATTTAAAACTTAACCAACTGAGTATAATAAAGAATGGAATAACAAAAGAAATCACCCGGCATGCGATAGACCATACAGACAGGTTATTCTAACATAATAATAAATAATGGAACCAGGTCCGGCGTAAACGCACAGACAGGATATTCCGACAGAATAATAAATAATAGAACCAGGTCCGGCGTAAACGCACAGACAGGATATTCCGACAGAATAATAAATAATGGAACCAGGTCCGGTGTAAAATACACAGACAGGATGTTCCAACAGAATAATAACAAGACAGAACTAGGTCCGGTGTAAAACACACAGACAGGATGTTCCAACAGAATAATAATAAAAACAGAACCAGGTCCGGTGTAAAACACACAGACAGGATGTTTCAACAGAATAATAATAAAAACGGAACCAGGTTCGGTGTAAAACACACAGACAGGATGTTCCAACAGAATAATAGAAGAATGTCACCAATTATAGGGTAGACCGCGTATACAGGTTATTCCAACAGAATAATAAGAAATAGAATAACAACAGTTCTCTTTATGAATAAGAAAGAATAACACCCCTTACAATTTTAAAGAAGAACTGAAATAAGGAAGTAGTTAAGTAGCAGAATACTTTTCTTCTCTCTCTCTATAGTTTCTCTCTCTAGAGTTCAGTGAATTCGTAAGAAATAATGAAGGAATGAGCTGCTATTTATAGAAAAATGGAATGCATAGTAACTAATCCATGAACGGTCCAGATATATTACTTTAATCTGGCGGTCCATATTTAAAGAAAAATCTTTTAAATGAAATATAATATATTCTATTTATAGAATAACTTTAATAAAGTATTCTGTTTTATATAAAAAGATGTTTCTGTTTTATTACGTTAATAATACGAATAAAACAAAACTTCATTATCGCTAAATAATTCATATTATTAACTGACAATAATTGAATCAAACTGAGTGACTTCTCACATAAGCATTAATAATCAATACCGTGTGCTACTATGCAATCACACGTATTACTGTACTTTTACTACCGAGTAGTTCAACAGTATCAATAGTAAAACTTTCGCCGTTATTTTTAATAAAATATTTTTGTCGTTTTCTCAATCCGACAATAATTCCGTTGTGGGGTCCACCAATGATTCTGCCGTTGTACGAATATTCCCTGTTAAAATGAATATTCCCCGACCAATCGAATATTATATAACAACTTGCGTACTTTGCAAAATTTATAAATATTACCCATAACTATAATATTATATCAAATCAACTCTATAATATTCAAAAATGATATTTATAAAAAATTCATCTTTATTTATAAAAGTTGGGGTCTTACATCGATTGTCGAGAGTTTAACAAAGTCACAATTAAGAACAAGTACCAGTTGCCCAGGATCGACGATTTATTTGATAAGTTAGAGGGGTCGAAGTACTTTTCGAAGATCGATTTGAGGACCGGTTATCACCAATTGAAGGTGAGACAGGAGGACATTCCAAAGACGATATTCAGAACTCTGTATGGACACTTTGAGTTTCTGGTAATGTCATTTGGGTTGATAAATACGCCAGCAGCATTCATGGATTTGATGAACTGAGTGTTCAAACAGTATTTGGATAGGTTCGATGTCGTATTCATCGATGACATTCTGGTGTATTCAGAGACAGATGAAGAGCACGCTGAACACCTAAGAATAGTGTTGGAGATGTTGAGGAGGGAGAAGTTGTATTCAAAATTCTCCAAGTGTGAATTTTAGTTGCAGAGAGTGCAGTTTTTGGGTCACTTTATCGACAAGGATGGAGTTTCGGTGGATCCAGCAAAAGTAGAAGCGGTTATCAACTTGGAGCAGCCGAAGACGCCGATGGAGATAAGGAGTTTCTTGGGATTAGCAGGATACTATCGAATATTCATCGAGGATTTTTCAAAGATAGCATCGCCATTGACCAACCTTACTAGAAAGACGGTGAAGTTTGTTTGGACGAAGAAATGTGAGGAGAGTTTCATGGAGTTAAAGAAGAGGCTCAGTTAAGCACATGTGTTGGCTTTACCTTATGACACGGGAGGATTTATAGTGTATAGTGATGCGTCATATAAGGGTCTTGGCTGTGTACTGATGCAGCACGGTAAGGTCATTGTGTACGCTTCACGTCATCTGAAGGACTATGAGAAGGGTTATCTGACTTATGACCTGGAGTTAGCAGCGGTAGTTCTTAGCTTGAAGATTTGGAGACATTATTTATATGGCAAGAAGTGTGAAATATATAGGGATCACAAAAGTCTGAAGTATATCTTCACACGGAATGAGCTAAACATAAGGCAGTGCCAATGGCTAGAATTGATCAAAAATTATGATTGTGAGATTCTGTACCATCCAGGTAAAGCAAATTTAGTGGCAGATGCCCTGAGCAGAAAAAGCAGGGAGAAGTTACTGAAATTGATCATTCAAGAGGATTTAATGAAAGATTTTGAACGACTAAAATTGGAAATCAAGTATCCAATGGAGACTGACAAAAAATTATTTACAATAGTAGCAAGCTCAACCGTATTAGATAAGGTTAAAGAGGCACAAGAGAAGGACGAAGATTGTGACAACATCAAGAAGCAGTTAACTGAAGGTGACGAATCAAAACACAAGATTGATGGCACCAGACTGCTGAGATTTGAAGGATGAATTTGGGTACCATCAGTACCAGAACTAAGAGAGGGGATTTTGCAAGAAGCGCATAGTACGAGGTACTCGATACACTCAAGAAGCACAAAGATTTACCAAGATTTGCGTCAACACTTTTGTTGGCCAAACATGAAGAGAGAGGTTGCGAAATGCGTTAGCAGGTGTCTAACTTGTCAGAGAGTCGATGCAGAGCATCAACGACCGAGTGGATTACTACAGCCGTTAGAAATTTCAGAATGGAAATGGGAGCACATCACGATGGATTTTGTGGTGGAACTTCCAGCAACGCAAAAAGGGCACGACGCCATATGGGTGATTATAGATCGTCTTACAAAGTCAGCTCAAATTTTGCCGATCAAGATCAGGTATAGTTTGGACCAACTAGCCAAATTATATATCAAATAAATTATCTCGAGACATGGAGTACCGGTATCTATTTTATCGGATAGATATCCACGATTCACGTTAAACTTCTAAAAGTGTCTTCAAGAAAGAATGGGGACGCAACTACGGATGAGCACCGCGTATCATTCACAGACCAATGGGTAAAGTGAGAGAATGATTCTAACACTGAAGACATGCTCAGAGCTTGTGTGATGGACTTCAAGGGTAGCTGGGAGGATCATCTTCCATTAGTAGAGTTCGCATACAACAATAGTTATCACTCCAATATTGGAGCGCCGTCGTACGAAACACTATATGGAAGTAAATGAATAATGCCCTTATGCTGGGATGAAGTTGGTGAACGCAGGCTGTTGGGACTAGAATTAGTGCAGCAGACAGTAGAGATCATCAAGGTGATAAGAGCCCGATTAGTAGCAGCTCAAGATTGCCAGAAGAAGTATGCAAACTTACATCACAAGAAAAGAGATTTTGAAATGGAAAGCTATGCGTTTTTGAAAGTATCTCCCTAGAAAGGGAAGATAAGATTTGGAAAGAAAGGTAAGTTGAGTCCGATATTTATTGGACCATTTGAGATCTTGAGGAAGATTGGCGAAGTGGCGTACGAGGTAGCTCTACCTCCTGAACTAGAACATATTCATAATGTATTTCATGTGTCAGTGTTATGACCATATAAGCCTAACTACAAGCACGTGATATCGTACGAACCAATTCAAGTCGAGAAAGATTTATCGTACGAGGAAATTTCGGTAGAAATTTTAGATAGAAAAGAGCAGAAGTTACAAAATAAGATTATAAATTATGTAAAAGTTCTTTGGAGGAACCACAATGCTGAAGAAGCTACGTGGGAACTCGAGGAATTCTTATAAGGGGGTAAGGATGTAATAACCAGGAATTTTAAGTCACTTTATATGTATATACATTATTGATATTTAAAACTTTGTGCTATATAGTGATTTAATATGTGATTTAATATGTGAAGTGGTGTATGGCTAAATAAATATATATAATATAGTTATGGATATATATTTATAGATTTCATTAAAAAGGAAAGCTTCATAACCTAATTATACATTGGGTGACATAATTAAATAACCTAAGGGTTATGGTAATAATGAATAGTTACTATTTAATATTTATACTAATTTAAGTGAATAATTTTATTATTGTAAGTGATTAATAATTTTAAACTTAATTATAGTAAACCTAATTAGGTTACAAGTTAAAGACATACATGTAAGTAATTAAATTCTATAAGATTAAAAATAGAAACCCTAAATAAACAATTAGGGTATTATATATTAAAATTGTTAGATTATGTTTATTATAAAGCCCAAAACAATTAAATGAGAAGCCCAACAGAAATAAAATGCAAACCAATACCTATCCCACTTGATTAAGGGTGTTTTAGACTTTTGATTAATCAAATTTGTGCATTAAAATAAAAGTAAAATGGAGAAGATAATGGGGCAAGAGTGACCGGCCTTTTAGGCCTTTTAAGGCAACAAAATTATGCTAATCAAGTTCCTTAATTAGTAACTCTTACATCAAGTACAAGTGTGTCCATCTCCCGTTGGTAGAGAATCTACTTAGCACCCTTAATGACATGATTAGGCTTAATTGGAAGAGATAAGGCAAAGCCTTTTATCCAAGGGACAACAAAGATATGGGGGATATTAGTTATGATCCTAGTTGTATCTAACTATATTGTAAGATACATTTTTTTTTAAATCACCACATTTTATTTTCTCTTCATTTCATTTCTCCTATTATTCTTCTTCTATTTTTCTCCCAAGCTAGCAAAATACAAAGAGAGAAAAGAGAGAGAGGGGTTCGGATTTTTGAGAAGGAATATAAGGGATTTTGTTCATGCACCCCAAGTTCATAAGTTATTTTGGAAATAAAAGGAGGACATCCCACAAAACTAGGTAAAATCAAACTTTAGTTTTATGTTTTGTATGTTTTATGTAATCTTATGATAGATTTATGGAAGTGCAAGTTCTAAAGGGCTAGCATCTTATGAGAATGATAAATCTTGAGTATAATATGTTTAACTTGTTAATCTATATATGTTTATGTTGAAAAATTTGGGAAAAGGAAGTTAAAGGAGTTTTTTTTGGGAAAATTTGTTTAAAAAGGGTGATCGATGCTTTTCATTTTGAAATCTACAAAGGATTTTTATGATTTTATTTCTTGGTATGCTAGCTTTATGCGTTAAGGGCAAAATCTCATTTGAATTATGTAAAAATGTTAAAAAAATGAGCAAGATATGGATTTATTACCAAAACACTCCAATTGTTGGAATCATGTTGCTGACCATCCCCTTCTGGGCTGTTCTCTAGGACCAAAACAGATCCAAATTTGATGTTTGATAAATAAAAATTATAGTTTGGGAAGATATGAATCCATCGAGACCAACTGGACCTAAATCGGAGTTGTAAATTTCATTTTATTCAAGTTTTAGTGAAGGACCCCAAATCTGGAAAAATCAGAAGAAAAAAAAATAAGGGAGCTACTGTCGGTTCAGTTTTCCAGTGAACCGGCGGAATTTTCTGCCGACCGGTCCACCAATTTTTCGGCCGGTTCTGGTGGTGAGTCCGGGACCCAAAATTTTCTAAAATTGTGAAGAATATTAAAATATTTAATTCAAAAAATTTCTGAACAATTATGTAATTATTAAGTGATTAATGGTTTAAACTCATTTAAATCATTTAAAACTTACTAATTAATAATTTATTAATGCCACTAAATGATTATCAAACTAGTTACATGTAATTTAAATATAATTAACTATTTAATTATTATTTAAGTGCTATTAAGTGATAATTAAGTAAAGTTAGTGTTAACAAATTAACTATTGATTATTTAATTAAGATTAAATAATAAATAGAGTTAAACAATTGATTAATTAATATTAAATAATGATTAAAGAATGTTTAAGTAAGATTATGTAATTACTTACTTACATTACAATAAAATTTATAAAATAATTATTTATTATTTAATTAATATTAAATAATAAATAAGAAAAATGATAATTAATTATTCTTAGGTTGATAAGAAAGAATAATTGAAGACTTATGAAGTGAATTAATTATTTATTATTCAAGGATAAATAAATAATTAATTATTATTTATTTAATTAATATTAAATAATAAATAAGGACAAATGTTAATTAAATGTTCATTTATTAATAGTAATGAATAATTAAAGACTAATGAATAAAATAAATCAATTATTATTATTATTCAAGGATAAATGATTAATTAATTATTATTTAATTAATATTAAATAATAATTAAAGACAAATAATGTTAATAATTTAATTAATCATTGTTTAATTAACATTAAATAATAAGTACATGTAATTGGCTGTTATTTATTAGTAAATAATAACTAAAGGTAATTAATTAATTACTACTTAACTAATATTAAATTGTAATTAAATGAAGATAGAGTTAATAAATGAAGAGAATTTAAATAACTCATTAATTAAACAATTATAATAAATTGTTTAAGGATCTAATAAGTGTTTATTACTTAAGAAAAACCTTATAAATTTATTAAATCATTAACCTAAGATTTATTAAATAACTTATAGGATTAATGATGGTACATTATATTATGTGTACCTTGTGATTGAATTATTTATTAGATAATAGCATAAGTAAGCGTTTTGACGTACAATTATACGCAGTACTAATTAATAAACCAACATTGTCAATGTTAGGTCGTTCAAAGAGTTTTAATTAAAGCTAGTTAGCCATAACTCGTCAAACAGGCAAGTTCCCTAACTCAAACTCGAGCTAATATTTTCGAAGCATGGTAGTAAATAATTATTGTTGATTATTCACATCTATACTGATTATTGAGATTTGCACCTTGTGCACTTGAATTTATGTTCTATTATTATTGAATTGTGAATTAAATTAAAGTTCTTTCATTCATGAACTGTTTATGAGATAGATATATGCCAATTGTATCAGCTAGATCAAGTATGTCTAAATTTGTTAAATCAAATGTGTTTTAAAAGATGTTCTTATTAAATTGAAATGGTAAGAACTCTTGACTGAGAAAAGTACGAATTTGATTAAAGCATGATATCAATGCTGGATTATTAAGTGTTTATACATAAATCACGGGGTATAAAAGGTTGATCCCCTTGATTACCAAATGTGACGCCCCTAAAATAGGTCCACACAATCCATTATGAGTCGCCAAATACATGGTATAGAAACCAAATACGAACTTCATTAATACAACTGTCGTGCAAAATTCGACAACACATGTGTTGTGAGTTTTAATATAAATATTGTCTTGTAGACAATATCAAAACTTAAATAAAGTCATCATTATAAATATTGATACACTATTTTACAAAATAGTGAGAACTGCTATAATAACCGTCTTGAACCATCACTTCACACCCCGACTAGTCCCGGCTATATTCTCGCCTCCTGAGAAGAACAATGGAACAAAAAAAAAGGGTGAGCTCAACTAGCCCAATAAAGAATATTATGACTAAGATAATGTAGAAAAAATTATCATTAGTCCTCAACAAGGAAAAATCTAATAAAATATAATAAACAACAAGTTTTAGATCAACAACTGCAGCGAAAATAACAATTCATTAGAAGAGTCAAGTAAAGCATGATGTCTACTATCTTTCATGATTTAAAAGTTCATCATCAATATTTTATCCATGTAACATCAAACAATAATTATTTCCGATCAACGAATTATCTATGCATTGCGGGCCAAAGATAATCATTTGTATCACCAGTGGTCATGATCATGCCAAACACCTGTCCATCTTTGCACTACGGGCCAAACATATCAATCAACAGTTCATCTTTGTACTTCGGGCCAAATATATTCATCAATCAACAGCTCATCTTTGCACTACGGACCAAAGATATCTTTCAACATAATTTAAGTATGAGAATTATGATAATGATAATAAGAATGAATCAAGTAAGACCATAACATGGATTCAATTTCAAAAATAAGATTCATAAAAGATAATTTGGACAAAGAAAAGAAATTAAATTATGTTGTGAGCAGTACTGTATGAATAGTACAGTATGAATAGTACCCATGAATAGTACCGTATGAATAGTACCCAGACATGAAAAAATTCAAAATTTAATACTAAATTTCAGACCAATATTCTAGTGAAATGATATTAGATGAAGCACAATCCTTAAGAAATATGTAATCATTTCAGGAATTATAAAAGCAATACTTACCATAGTAAGTTTAAATTTAGGAATACGAGATGAAATAATATCGCTTACGTAATATGGAGTGTGAAAGAAAATGATATCCCTTACGATTATGGAAGGAAATAATATCATTTGCGAGTATTAAAAGGAAATAACATCCTTTACGAAAAAAATAATATCCTTTACCTAAGTAGGAAAGTAGTTCTGACTGGAATAACAAAGATTATGTTGAGAAAATCTTTCACTGCTATCAACACTCAAAATATCCTTATACTCACAAGAAATACGCTCAATATTATAGAGAGAGAATTTTCTGATTTTGGTGTGAGTTTCATTGTTTAACTAAGCAACCTATTTATTGGAAAGTGGTAGCACACCACTTTTGACAAAATTCACATACGCACATTTTTCTTGCAGCACACCTAACTTGAACAAGCCAATCAAGACCAACTTGTTCACCATCATTTATCACATGTTTTAAAAAAAATAAAAGAATTCAAATTCAATTTGAAAACTATTTCAAATTCAATTTGATCATCTTCACTCCATTTAATTCACATGCCAAAAAAATATAATAATATTACCATTTAAATTATAAAAATTATACTATTATATTATCACATTATACTATTATAATGTAATATTATAATAATATATAAATATATTATTAGAGAAGATAATTATGGTTTCATAAAAAAAATAACAACTTTCGACAATTGTCTCATTCTAAAATTCTTCCATTTATATCAAAATTTAAAGAAATATTTACTTACCATATTCAACAATTATTTACAATTCTTCAATAATTATTTCTAATTAATATTATAGATTCACAATACTGATAACCAGATCATTCCCAGGAAAGAGGGGGCTTTTCGATAAGGATTTCTCCCTACTGACGCGCAATTATATAATATAACCCCTTTTCTCGACAAAACTTTCTAGACATTATCAATAATGCTATCTAATAATATCATTTCAATAGTATGAGTTACTGTGTCGTGACAATTATTGAATCAATAATGTAAAATATTATTCAATTATCACTGTAGCAATTATTGCACCAATAATATGAAAGACTGTACAATTTTTACTGTATCAATTATTGAATGACTTCTTACGTAAGAATCAATAATCAGAGATACTGTGTAATACTGTGTGCCACTATACAACCACGTGTATTACTATACTTTTATAACCGAGTATTTTAACAGTTTTAACGGTAAAAGTTTTGTCGTTATTTTTATAAAAAAGTTATTTATATCGCTTTCTATATCCGACAATTATTCCGTTATGTGGTCCACTAATGATTGCACCGTCGTACGGATATTCCTGACAAAAAGAATATCCCCCGACCAAAACGAATATTCCCCTACAAAATGAATATTTTATGACCACTTGCTTACTTTGTAAAATTTTCACATTTCACCTACAACTAAAGTATTATATCAAATCAACACCTTATTATTCAAAAATAATATTTAAAGAAAATTAAATCTTTATTCATAAAAAGTTTGGGTCTTACAACATTCCCTTCTTATGAAATTGATGTATGTACCTGGTATGTCAAAGAGGTGAGGATACCTTGTTTTGATTTCAGATTCTAACTCCCAGATCATTTCCTCAATGTCGTGGTTTTTCCATAAAATATTGACTTGAGGTATAACATTTGAGCATAGAATATGTTCCTTCTTATCTAAGATTTTAACAGGTACCTCTTCATACGTTAAATCTTCTGCTATCTCGTCTGGTTCTAATTCAATAATGTGGTTCAGGTCTTTCACATATTTACGTAGCATGGATATATGAAAAAAATAATGAACACGAGATATACTTGGCGGTAAAGCGAGTCTATAGGCCACAGTTCCTACTCGATCGAGGATAATGAATCAAGGTTTGAGCTTTTCTCTCTTTTCGAATCTCGTAACTCCTTTCCATGGAGCAACACGTAACAATACATGATATCCAACATTGAATTTCACGTCCCTTTAATGAAGATCAGCATAACTCTTTTGTCGATTTTGTGAGGTTTGTATACGTTGTCGGATCATTTGAATCTTTTCAGTAGTCATGTGTACCATTTCTGGTCCCAACAACGTTGCTTCACCCACCTCATCCCAGTATACTGGAGAACGACACTTTCGTCCATACAATGTCTCAATTGGAGCCATGCCTATACTTGTCTGATAACTATTGTTGTAGGAGAATTCCACCAATGGTAAGTACTTATCCCAACTTTCTTTAAAGTCTAGGACATACAGTCTTAATAGATCTTCAAGAGTTTAAATAGTCTTCTCCGATTGCCCGTCTGTCTGGGGATGATATGCAGAACTGAATCGTAAATCAGTGCCCATAGCTTTCTGCAAGCTTACCCAAAATCGTGAAGTGAATCTTGGGTCTCGATCAGAAACTATGGATACTAGCATACCATGCAATCTCACAATCTCATTTATGTACATACAAGAAAGACGTTCAAGTGAATAAGTTTCTCGTATATGCAAGAAATGAGCAAACTTGGTTAATCTATCGACAATGACCCAAATTACATCTATGCCTTGAGAAACCTTAGGAAGACCGATAACGAAATCCATGTTGATGTGCTCCCACTTCCATTCTGGAATTTCAAGTGGTTGCAATGGACCTTCTGGTACTTGATGCTCCGCCTTGACACGTTGACAAGTTAAACACCTTAAGATAAACTCCGCGATCTCTCTCTTCATATTGCTCCACCAAAATATATGTCGAAGATCACGATATATTTTGGTACTTCTAGGATGGATTGCAAATGGTGTGTTGTGTGCCTCCATCATGATTTTGTACTTCAAATCAGAGTCGTCACAAAGTCTGGAGTTGACTCGAAGTATTTCTTTTTCATCGATTCTTGCTTCTGGAATAGCACCTTCTTATACTTTCTTCTTCATACACATCAGTTCTGGGTCTGTAGCTTGAGCAGCTTTAACTTTATCGATTAAAGTCGGTTTTACTCGTATATTTGATACCATCACGTGGGTACTTGGAGCCTTTAACTCTATCTCCATCCTTTATAAGTCATACGAAATGGGTCTTTCTGTTAACAACATCGCACCGTACCCGCATACGATCTTCTACTCAATGCGTCAGCTACCACATTTGCTTTTCCAAGATGGTATTGAATGGTATGATCATAATCTTTCAATAGCTTGAGCCAACATCATTTCCGCATGTTGAGTTCCTTTTGGGTGAAGAAATATTTGAGGCTTTTATGATCTGTATAGATCTCCACTTTCTCCCTATATAGGTAGTGCCTCCAGATCTTTAGCGCAAAAACGACTGCTGCCAACTCTAGATCATGAGTAGGATAATTTCTCTCATATTCTTTGAGTAGTTGTGAGGCATAGGCCATGACTTTCCCATGTTACATGAGAACACATCCTAAACCTTTACCTGAAGCATCGCTGTAGATGACAAATCCCTCCAAACCTGATGGTATTGTCAGAACAGGTAATGAAATGAGTCTCCTCCTGAATTCTTGGAAGCTCTTCTCACATTCCTTGCTCTATCTGAATTTTATATCTTTCCGAGTCAGCTGAGTTAATGGAGTAGCGATTCGAGAAAATCCTTCCACGAATCTCTGATAATAACCAGCTAAGCCCAGAAAGCTACGTACTTAGGTTACTGACTTAGGTTGCTCCCAACTTTGTATTGCTTCAATCTTTGCCGGATCAACTGATATTCTATGCTTCGATATCACGTGCCCAAGGAATGCTACTTCCTCAAGCCAGAACTCGCATTTCTTCAACTTGGCGTATAGCTTATTTTTATGAAGCTTTTGGAGTATCAGCCTAAAATGTTGATCATGATCTTCACGACTTTTGGAATAGATGAGGATGTCATAAATAAAGATAACCACAAAATAATCCAAATATTCCTTGAATACTCAGTTCATCATATCCATGAAGGTTGTAGGAGCATTAGTCAATCCAAAATACATGACGAGAAATTCATAATGCCCGAACCGAGTTCTGAAAGCAGTATTTGGAATGTCATCAGTTTTAATCTTTAACTGATAATATCCGGAACGAAGATCTATCTTTGAGAAGAATTTAGCACCTTGCAACTGGTCAAACAGGCCATCAATACGAGGTAACGGGTACCTATTTTTGATGGTTACATGGTTCAACTCCTAATAGTCAATGCAAAGTCACATACTTTCATTTTTCTTCTTTACGAATAAAACAGGAGCACCCCAAGGAGATGTACTAGGACGAATGAAACCAATGTCTAATAACTCCTGTAGTTGGATTTTTAACTCCTGAAGTTCAATAGGAGTCATTCGATATGGGGTTTTGAAAATGGGTTTTGTACCGGGTTCAAGGTCAATATAAAATTCGATATCACACTCTGGGGATAGGCCAGGAAGTTCTTCAGGGAATACGTCAGAAAATTCATTACCAACAGAAATATTATTCAAATCTGGCGTATTTTTATTTAAATCCATGACATGGGCTAAGAAAGCTTGACATCCGTTTTTCAATAAATAAATGGCTTTATGGCTTGATATGGAAGTGATTGACTTTAGTGGTTTGGTTGCTTGAATTTACATAACAGGTTGGTTAGGAATATGAAAACTAACGACCTTATGAAAATAATTAATTTTAGCATAATGAGTAGTTAACCAATCAATCCTTAAAATCACATCAAATGCAAGTATTTTCAAATAGATGAGATCAACAGGTAATGTGATGGTGCCAATTTGAATCAAGCAAGATTTATAAACATAGATGTAATGAAGGTTTCTCCTAACGTAGTTTCAATAGATAAGTCAAAGTCTAATTTCTCATAGGTTAAGTTCAAACGTTGAGCACAAGCAGGAGAAATAAAAGAATGGGTAGAACCGGTATCTAATAAGGTATAGACTTCGCAAGAGTTTATAATTAGCTTACTCTTGATAACTTCGTTCGGGTTCCTCGCCTTTTGGAATGTTATGACAAACGCTCTCCCTTGAACCACCGACTTTATTTTGACTGTAGTCGCCTTTGGTGCCATCATCCCAGCTGGACTTGACTTCGCTACCGGACAAAATTGGGCTGTGTGAGCGTCCTTTCTACAACTAAAACACACCTTGGAAGGTGATGAATAGTTTGGACTTATGTGTCCCTCCTCTCTGCATCTGTAGCATCTAATTGGCGGTCATTTTTCTCCCCTAGAATTTGTTGCTGGTGCTGCTGTTAATGTCTTCCCATTATTGTTGAATCTTCTCTTTTTGAAATTTCTGCTTGACTCACATTTCCTATTATCTTGGCCAAGATTACCACCGAAGTGGTTACCATTTTTGGCACGTTGGTTATCACTGCTTCGATTATTATTGACACTGGTATGACTATTATTGTGCTGCTGGTTGTTGTCCTTTGGTTGAGCCGACTCATAATCCCACTCCAATAACTGCGCCCTATTCACTACATCTGAATACAATCAAAGTTTACGAGAGATAAGATGTTGATGAATTTCGAGTTTCAAACCTCTCAAAAACATTCACGTTATTCGCTCCTCATTATCTACCAAATGAGATGTAAACCGGGATAACTTCGCAAACTTAGCCCCATACTACAATACAGTCATATTGTTCTGCTCTAGCTTGATGAATTCCACCTCCTTTATGTGACGAATACTTTTTGGAAAGTACTTGTCGTTGAAAAATTCTTGGAACTTCGCCCAAGACATCTTAAGTTGATGAGTACATTTTACATATTCCCACCAGTAATCTGCCTCTTCGCGCAACATGAAGGCGGCAAAGGGAACCTTTTGCTCTTCAGTGCATCCCAACACATCAAATATCTTGGTAATCTGTTTAATCCATGCCTCTGCCTTAAGTGGCTCAGGCTTTCCCAAAAATTTCGGCGATCCCAACTCCTTGAATTGCTTAGCAGTGACCAGCCGTGAGTTGCCATTGTTTCCACCTGCATTTTGAACAGTAGTCTCTCTCATCTGGTTTTGCATGAATTGTAGAAAACTCCTAAACATCTCATCATTTATCATTTGGTCGGTGTTGTTGTTTATATGAGGATTATTGCCTTCCTAATGCACATTATCCTGGTTGTTGACTGTCGGTGTTTCAATGGTCGCATGTGCTCCATTGTGTAGGGTTTCGGCACAGAAACGCACAGCGGAAATTAAAATTTTAAAGCAATTTCCGAAACCCTAAAACAGGATCCATGCGAAAAATCAATTAATTAAGAGGTTTAGAGATTATACCGATTATGAAAACGAGAGTCTGAAATCGACTGCGCCTCGAATCTCCAACGCAATACAAACCGACTGCGTCTCTACGGTATCCACACGAACGCTCCGCGAATCGTCTTACGATCTGCAGAAGAAGGAATCGCGGTACTAGCCACCAAGGATGAGGATTTTCGGAACTATTTTCTCTAGTCTCTCTCTAAGAGCGGCTAGGGTTTTGTTTTGACGTAAAAAACTAAAGTCTGATATACATCATATATATAGCAGTCAGGAGGAATTAATCAAAACCTAATATTATTAAAATCCGAATTTATATATATCTTAATTAAGTCTTACTTAATTAATATGCATATATATAAATTATCCTATTAATTTAAATTCGTAATTTAAAATTATATCAATCATATTGACATATTTAAATCTTTACAATTTAAATTAATTTCCTTTTAATTACGTTCTTTGTGTGTGACCCTATAGGTTATTATTACGTTGGCAATAACCTTAAAATCATATTATAATGTTATAAACAGTGAGCGGCATCTAGTAATGCATCACTGCTACCCAAGTAATAATAAGATCGATGATTCGATGCAACCTTTTCGTGACCAATGTTTCAATGTAATTTAATCCTTTTAACCTTAATATCCTAGATTAAACTCGAGTCATGGAATGTGTCATACTCTTCATAATTTAATCTGAGTTTTCTTGATCAATGAGTAGACTATATGAAACAAATCACTATTTGAGCATGGCCATGCATTTCATAGTCCTACTCAATCAAGAGGCCCATGGATATCACCTATAAAATATAGGATGGTTAAATTCCATCTAGATCACTCATATTACTCACACGATTCATAATGAACCCAATAATCACCTTTATAGTCCACCCTATTAAAGGTGACATTTGATGATATCAAAGTACATAAATTCTCGTGTAGTAATATAGCGGTTTCAGGTCGGAGGACCATTACATCATTGTCACTATGAGAATTTACTAATGACACTTCGCATAATGCTCCATATAGAATTCTCATGGTGGGTCTGTCCAGTACATTGTTCTCTAACATGTACCTATGCATTGACTTAATATCTCATATATATTTATGACCAATGAGATTTGGTCATCAGTCAATCCACATACTAGTCTCAATGCATCATTGTTGTCCCATCAACAATGATACTCGACTAGGGACATTTAAGAACAATGATACTAATTATAATTATATAATCTCATGTTCAAGTCACATACTTGAAACTATATAATTTGTATCATTATTCTAAGGAATTTTATTATGTTAACAATTATATTACGCAGTAATTAAAACCATAATAAAATCATTTATTTATTCAATCAACAATAATATCAAATGTTAAGCAATTACATCAAATAATTGGCCTCTAGGGCATAAACTCTAACAGTCTCCCACTTGCACTAGAGCCAATCACTCATGTATCTAATACCCATGGAACTAATGTGACCGTCGTGCTTCTGCTGCGACAAAGCCTTGGTCAGTGGATCTGCAACATTATCATCTGTTGGCACTCTTCCTATATGTACATCTCCTCTGTCAATGATTTCACGGATGAGATGGTACCGCCTAAGTATATGCTTGGATCGTTGGTGAGATCTGGGTTCCTTAGCCTGTGCAATGGCTCCATTATTATCACAGTATAGAGCAACCGGATCAACAATGGTTGGAACAACACCAAGTTCAGTGATGAACTTTTTAATCCATACAGCCTCCTTGGCTGCACTAGAAGCAGCAATATACTCAGCCTCTGTTGTAGAATCAGCGACTGTCTCTTGCTTTGAACTTTTCCAGCTAACAGCACCACCATTAAGGCAAAACACAAAACCTGACTGAGACTTATAGTCATCATTGTCAGTTTGGAAACTAGCATCTGTGTAACCCTTTACTGCCAGTTCGTCTTCACATCCATATACCAAGAATGAATCCTTAGTCCTTTTCAGGTACTTGAGGATATTCTTGACTGCTGTCCAGTGACCTTCACCTGGATTCGACTGGTATCTGCTCGTCATGCTCAAAGCATACGAGACATCCGGACGAGTACATATCATTGCATACATGATAGATCCAATTGCCGAAGCATAAGGGATCTTTCTCATACGCTCCTCATCATCTTGTGATTTAGGACATTGGGCCTTAGAGATCTTTATACCATGAGTCACGGGTAAATTTCCTCTTTTCGCCTCTTGCATGTTGAACCGTTTCAACACTTTATCAATATATGTACTTTGACTTAGGCCGAGCATTTTTCTCGATCTATCTCTATAGATTTTGATACCTAAAATATAGGCAGCATCGCCCAAATCTTTCATGGAGAAACATTTTCCTAACCATGTTTTTACAGCCTGTAAGGAAGGAATGTCATTCCCAATAATTAATATGTCATCAACATATAATACTAGGAATATAATGTGACTCCCACTAACCTTCTTATATACACAAGGTTCATCTTCATTTTTAATAAAGCCAAATTCTTTGACTGCTTCATCAAATCGAAGATTCCAACTCCGAGAGGCTTGCTTTAATCCATAAATGGATCGCTGCAGCTTACATACCTTTCCAGCATCCTTTGGAATGACAAAACCCTCAGGTTGTGTCATATACACATCCTCAAGTAGATTTCCGTTAAGGAAAGCAGTTTTGACATCCATCTGCCAGATTTCGTAATCATAAAAAGCTGCAATAGCAAGTAAGATCCTGATGGATTTAACCATTGCCACTGGAGAAAATGTTTCATCATAGTCAACACCTTGAATTTGTTTGAAACCTTTTGCTACCAGTCGGCCTTTATAGGTTTGTACATTACCATCCATGTCGGTTTTCTTCTTGAAAACCCACTTGCACCCGATTGGTTTTACCCCTTCGGGTGGATCAACCAAGGTCCATACTTGGTTAGTATACATGGAATCCATTTCAGATCTCATGGCTTCAAGCCATCTCTCAGAATCTGGTCCATTCATAGCTTCTTGGTAGGAAGTAGGCTCATCCTGATCTATGAGCATCACATCACCGTTTTGAGTCACAAGATATCCATAATATCTCTCAGGCTCTTGGCGTGTCCTACCAGATCTACGAATTCCTTGTGTAATTTGAGCAGGTTCACTTTCCACAATTTCTTGTGGTTCCTGCTCACGTTCCAACTCAGGTTCAATGATATTTTGTGGTTCTCGAATTTCTTCGAGTTCTACTTTCCTCCCACTGTTTCCTTTAGAGACAAATTCTCTTTCTAGAAAAATACCAGTTCGAGCAACAAACACTTTATTCTCAGAAGGTTTGTAGAAATAATACCCTTTTGTTTCTTTTGGGTATCCCACAAAATTACATTTGTCAGATTTGGGTCCGAGCTTATCAGAATCTAGACGTTTTACAAACGCCTCGCATCCCCAAATCTTCATGAACGACATACTAGGACGTTTCCCAGTCCACATCTCATATGGTGTCTTCTGAACCGTCTTTGTAGGAACACGGTTAAGTGTGAATGCAGCTGTCTCTAGGGCATGACCCCAGAAGCTTATTGGAAGATCTGCATGACTCATCATTGATCGTACCATGTCCAACAAGGTTCGATTCCTCCTCTCAGACACACCATTCCATTGTGGTGTTCCAGGTGGAGTGAGCTGTGATATAATACCACACTCCTTTAGAAGGTCATCAAAGTCTTGGCTTAAGTATTCACCTCCTCGATCGGATCGAAGGGCTTTTATGCTTTTGCCAAATTGGTTTTGAACTTCATTCTTGAATTCCTTAAACTTTTCAAAGGATTCGGATTTGTGTCTCATTAGATACACATATCCATATCTACTGAAGTCGTCAGTAAATGTAATGAAGTAATAAAACCTACCTCTTGCTAACGAACTCATGGGTCCACATACATCACTATGTATAAGTCCCAATATATCGCTAGCCCGTTCACTGTGTCCAGTGAAAGGGGCTTTAGTCATCTTGCCTAATAAACAAGATTCGCATTTTTCATATGATTCAAAATCAAATGAATCCAAAAATCCATCTTTATGGAGTTTTGATATGCGTTTCTCATTTATATGGCCCAAACGACAGTGCCAGAGATATGTCGGATTTGAATCATTTGATTTAAATCGTTTTGTGTTTATGTTATAGATAGGCATTTCTAAATCAAGAATATAAAGACCGTTAAATAATTGTGCAACACCATAGCAAATATCATTTAAGTAAAACGAACAACCATTGTTCTTAATTATAAATGAAAACCCTTTCTTGTCCAAACAAGAAACAGAAATAATATTTTTGTTTATAGCAGGCACAAAATAACAATCTTCTAATTCTAAAACTAGCCCAGTGGGCAAAGATAAATGATAAGTTCCTACGGCCAGTGCAGCAACTTTTGCTCCATTCCCAACTCGTAGGTCAACCTCTCCTTTCGCCAAAGTCCTACTCCTTCGGAGTCCCTGCACATTAACACAAATGTGAGAACCACATCCAGTATCCAATACCCATGATGTAGAAGTAGACAAATTGACTTCTATAACATATATACCTGAATCAGAAGTCGTACTTCCTTTTCTTTTCTTCACTTCTTCCAAATAAGCATGACAGTTCCTTTTCCAGTGTCCAGGTTTTCCACAGAAGTGACATTCACCTTCTTTAGCCACCCCACCTTTAGGTTTTAAAGCTTGTTTGGTTTTGGAATTGGGTTTGGCAACAGACTTAGATCCTATCTTCTTTTTGCCTTTCCAATTTCCCTTAGCATTCCCCTTTTGCACCATCATTATGGGAGCGGGTCCTGCCTTTTTCATGTTGTTCTCGGCAGTTCTTAACATGCTCAACAACTCAGTAAGGGGTTTCTCAATTTCATTCATAAGATAGTTCATAACAAATTGAGAGTAGCTGCTGTTCAAAGATTGTAAAACAAGATCAGTTTGGGCTTCCGGAGTGATTGGAAAACCCAACCTATCCAGGTACTCAATATACCCAATCATTTTCAGCACATGTGGACCAACTGGATCACGTTCACCCATCTTGCAGTGATACAACGCTTTGCTTGTATCATACCTCTCCTGTCGAGCATGCCCTTCGAACAATTTCTTGAGATGCTCGATCATCTCATAAGCATCCATTAACTCATGTTGCTTCTGAAGCTCAGCGTTCATGGTTGCTAGCATGAGACAACTCACGTCCAGAGCATCATCTTGATGCTTCTTGTAAGCATTATGCTCCGCACGTGGTGCAGTGACAGCCGGTGCTGCAGGAATGGGCCCATCAAGGACATATAGCTTACGCTCTTGTTTAAGGACAATCCTCAAGTTCCTGTGCCAGTCAAGGAAATTAATCCCACTCAGCTTGTCCTTCTCAAGGACTGATCGTAGTGAAAGACTACTTGTGTTGTTGTTGTTGTTTGCCATTGATATCTACAATTTATAAGTGCCAAAATAATAAGTCAAATTGCAGAGTTGATATTATGTAATTGATAATAGTACATTCAAAATATACCTCCCACTATTTTATTCAAATTAATAGCCCTCACCATTAATTCGGAAAGCATTTTCTATTAAATCTTTCTAGTGAGCCAAGATCCATATTTCATTATGACTTAAGTTAGCTTTGGCTAATCTCTTAAAACATAATTATTTAGGTAGACAACCCTTTGTCAATTATATCATATATAACTCCTGGATAGTTTGGTAAACAACAATTGTTTTAGTCCATCTAATGGTACCTACCAAACTCTATGCCTCTAAGTCCACAATCCTATTGAGATAACTTAGTTAAGTCGGCCCCAATGATTTTAACAGTTTGGATATCACAATTATCCTATCGCATCTTACCTAGATAAATAGGGTACTTTGCTTTGGCAAACCTACATCTATTGATCAAGGTCTTGATGAGTGTTATTCATTGGAAGGCATCTGATTTAGACTTAATAATTTAATGAGGGATTAATTTAGATCTCACCAATTTTAATCTTATTAAGCATGCACATTATTTATCATATCATATCGCATACAAGCATAAATAAAGTGTAAAATTAAATGTGTCACAGTTATGGCCCAATCCACTGTCAATCTTTTCAAGCTAATGAAAGATTGAAGGTCAATCTAAGGTGGTAAAAGATCTTAAAATAAATAGCCTCCTTGGATCTTCCTCAAGCATGTGCCTCCTCTCCATCTTGACATCTTCATCAATTACAGATTATTACATGACATAAAGAAACCTCGAGTTACATTCGAGGGGATTTAGATGAGAAGAGAATATTACATCAGAATTTATAGAAAGGCACGACATGCAAGCCGTATTTCAAAACCAAAAACCACTAACCTATGGGTCAAAAGGCCATAACTGTGCACCATGCATATCACAATAAGCACATAACAATTTATATATAATTAAAGAAAACAATATATAACATATAGGGGACACGACCATCGTGCGCTACGACGGGGGGGTCCAAGGGGGGTCTCCCCCCCTGGCGGTGGTCCGGCTGACCGATCAGCCGGCGGGTGGTCTCGCTGACCGGTCAGCGAGCGGGGTCGGGGGCAGCGCCCCTGGAAAAAATTTTCGAACTACAATCTGTATTGCAGAATTTTTCCATAAAATCTCTGAAACAGTTTCAGAATCATACATTTTAATCCACCAAAACACCCATAATAACAAATCATATAATACCAGTTTCGATTTAATCATATTAAAACGAATAACAGTACACCCAGAATTTATCATATATTTCCAGTTTCGATTAATCATATTAAAACGATTCTTCATGTTTCTAATCCGATTAGAACAGTTATATTGTTATTCCATCGATTAAAGATACGATTAACATTATCATCATATATATTACCAGAATATACATACAACGGAATATCATATATTCAATTTCATATCGGTAAACATGCATCATCATATATCATATATATCGAATACAAGTAAAACACGTAATCTAAATTAATCGTTTCGCAAGTAGCTCTGATACCACTGTAGGGTTTCGGCACAGAAACGCACAGCGGAAATTAAAATTTTAAAGCAATTTCCGAAACCCTAAAACAGGATCCATGCGAAAAATCAATTAATTAAGAGGTTTAGAGATTATACCGATTATGAAAACGAGAGTCTGAAATCGACTGCGCCTCGAATCTCCAACGCAATACAAACCGACTGCGTCTCTACGGTATCCACACGAACGCTCCGCGAATCGTCTTACGATCTGCAGAAGAAGGAATCGCGGTACTAGCCACCAAGGATGAGGATTTTCGGAACTATTTTCTCTAGTCTCTCTCTAAGAGCGGCTAGGGTTTTGTTTTGACGTAAAAAACTAAAGTCTGATATACATCATATATATAGCAGTCAGGAGGAATTAATCAAAACCTAATATTATTAAAATCCGAATTTATATATATCTTAATTAAGTCTTACTTAATTAATATGCATATATATAAATTATCCTATTAATTTAAATTCGTAATTTAAAATTATATCAATCATATTGACATATTTAAATCTTTACAATTTAAATTAATTTCCTTTTAATTACGTTCTTTGTGTGTGACCCTATAGGTTATTATTACGTTGGCAATAACCTTAAAATCATATTATAATGTTATAAACAGTGAGCGGCATCTAGTAATGCATCACTGCTACCCAAGTAATAATAAGATCGATGATTCGATGCAACCTTTTCGTGACCAATGTTTCAATGTAATTTAATCCTTTTAACCTTAATATCCTAGATTAAACTCGAGTCATGGAATGTGTCATACTCTTCATAATTTAATCTGAGTTTTCTTGATCAATGAGTAGACTATATGAAACAAATCACTATTTGAGCATGGCCATGCATTTCATAGTCCTACTCAATCAAGAGGCCCATGGATATCACCTATAAAATATAGGATGGTTAAATTCCATCTAGATCACTCATATTACTCACACGATTCATAATGAACCCAATAATCACCTTTATAGTCCACCCTATTAAAGGTGACATTTGATGATATCAAAGTACATAAATTCTCGTGTAGTAATATAGCGGTTTCAGGTCGGAGGACCATTACATCATTGTCACTATGAGAATTTACTAATGACACTTCGCATAATGCTCCATATAGAATTCTCATGGTGGGTCTGTCCAGTACATTGTTCTCTAACATGTACCTATGCATTGACTTAATATCTCATATATATTTATGACCAATGAGATTTGGTCATCAGTCAATCCACATACTAGTCTCAATGCATCATTGTTGTCCCATCAACAATGATACTCGACTAGGGACATTTAAGAACAATGATACTAATTATAATTATATAATCTCATGTTCAAGTCACATACTTGAAACTATATAATTTGTATCATTATTCTAAGGAATTTTATTATGTTAACAATTATATTACGCAGTAATTAAAACCATAATAAAATCATTTATTTATTCAATCAACAATAATATCAAATGTTAAGCAATTACATCAAATAATTGGCCTCTAGGGCATAAACTCTAACACATTGCTCATCTCAAAATTTTCAGATGTCATTCTCAATACTGTCACAAAACAAGGGTTAATTAAAGAAATTAACATGCCACATATTATCCCTATATTCTGACTGACCAATTAAATAACAATTAAGCTTAGGTAGGATACACTAGCGAAGGTTTTACTCGTCTCTCTCCTCCAAGTTCTAATCCCAGATCTCCACCAAAGATCATATCCCTAAGCTCTGATACCAACTGTGACACCCCAAAATAGGTCCACACAACCTATTCTAAGTTGCCAAATACACGGTACAGAAACCAAATACAAACTTCATTAATACAACTGTCGTGTAAAATACGATAACACGTGTTGTGAGTTTTAATACAAATATTTTCTTGTGGACAATATCCAAACTTAAATAAAGTTCTCATTACAATTATTGATACACTATTATACAAAATAGTGAGGACTGCTATAATAACCATCTTGAACCATCACTCCACACCCCGACTAGTCTCGGCTATATTTTCGCCTCCTGAGAAGAACAACGGTACAAAAAGGAAAAGGGTGAGCTCAACTAGCCCAGTAAAAAATATTATGACTAAGATAATGTAGAAAAAATTATCCTTAGTCCTCAACAGGGAAAACCTGATAGAATACAATAGACAACAAGTTTCAAATGAATAACTGCAGTAGAAAAAACAATCCATTCGAAGAGTCAAGTAGAGCATGATGTCTACTATCTTCCATGATTTAAAAGTCCATCATCAATATTTTATCCCTGTAACATCAATCAATAATTATTTCCAATCAACAAATTATCTATGCACTACGGGCCAAAGATAATCGTTTGTATCACCAGTGGTCATGATCATGCCAAACACCTATCCATCTTTGCACTACGGGCCAAAGATATCAATCAATAGTTCATCTTTACACTACGGGCAAAGATATTCATCAATCAACAGCTCACCTTCGCACTACGGGCCAATGATAACTTTCAACATAATTTAAGTTTGAGAATTATGATAGTGAAAATAAGAATGAATCAAGTGAGTCCATAACATGAATTCAATTTCAAGAATAAGATTCATAAAAGATAATTTGGACAAAGAAAAGAAATTAAATTCTGTTGTGAACAGTACTCATGAATAGTACCGTATAAATAGTGCCTATGAATAGTACCGTATGAATAGTACAGTATGAATAGTACCATATGAATAGTACCGTATGAATAGTATCCAGACATCAAAAAAAATCAAAATGTAATAAAAAATTTCAGACCAATATTCCAGTGAAATGATATTAGATGAAGCGCAATCCTTAAAAAATTTGTAATCTTTTTAGGAATTATAGAAACAATACTTACCATAGTAAGTTTAAATTTAAGAATACGAGATGAAATAATATCGCTTACGTAATATGGAGTATGAAAGAAAATGATATTCCTTACGAGTATGGAAGGAAATAATATCATTTACGATTATTGAAAGGATATTGTAACGCCCCAAAATCCAGTCTATCTTCACATCTGGATTTCGTGCATCACGAGTACATCATCTCCCAAATATACATCATTATATTGTGAAATATAACAACATACATTCTCAAATTTTAGGTTTTAAAACCTTATAACCTCTTTCATTACAAATAATGATAAATACATTATTCATTTCATCTTACAAGAGTGACTTTTATCCGCCACCAAGGATACATAACAGTTCATTAAACTAATCTACATTACAAGTCTTCACTTGCTCTTCACGCTCATTCATATATTGAATGGCACTTCATCTGGATACCGGTCTGCTTGATCTTTACGGGATCTTTAAGTTCTTTCTAACATCATTCGCTGAAAATATTTTTCATTTAAAGCAAGTGTGAGCATTCAATTGCCCAGCAAGTCATAGTAGTTGAATAAACAACTTCAAGAATGTAAACATTCTTTTAAGGCTTCGATAACCGAACAAAGGTTATGAAGCAGCTTGAATAATAGGAATAATCTTGATTCCTATCATTTTAAAACATTAGTCACATTCACTTTAAAATACTTTCATTCTTCTACCTTTTTCATACACATCCTGTCCGGCTTGAATCATTAGCACAGACTTAACAATAACGGTTCATGTATAAACAGAACATACTCATATTAAACAGTTCAATCATAGAACAGTTCATCTCATAGAAACACCAAAGTGTTCAAATTATGGCACATGGCCTCATACATACTACCACCTTGTACATTTATCACACATAGACAAGACTTCTTGAGTTCAACATCTGAGAAGTTTAAGAAACTAACATTCATATAATATGAATGAAGTTAGAAAACTTGCCTTACGCACAGCTATAGCTTACGCTGAACTGCTCAATCCAATCCCTATATAACACATAAGAAAAATAACACATACACCAATTAGTCACATACTTGACTTAAGCATTGGTTCACTCACTACAAGAAAAATGCTTAACAGCGACCAATACTATCAGCGACCGCACCATCGGTCGCTGATATTATTAACAGCGACCGCCATCTGTGACCAATATTTAATATGGTCGCTATATTTTAACAGCGACCGCACGCGGTCGCTAGTCAGTCGCTAGTACAAATTTGCCTCCCAAAATTTGGCTGGAAATGTTGGCGCCAATGTTTTATGCGACCACTTAATATCTGCGACCGCATGCGGTCGCAGATAAGTCCATGTCATTAAAATCAGCGACCGCATATGGTCGCAGATAGCGGTCGCTGATCAAACTTAATATTAACAGATTCAGTCACTCGCTCGACACAGCAGAGGCGGAGAAAAAGAAGAGGGAGACAGAGAGAAGAGGGAGAAAGGGGGGAGAAGAGAAGAAGAGGAAGAGAGACTCCGGCCACCGCCACCGGGACACCGGTCCACCGCCATCAGGAGGTACCACCGCCGCACCACCGCTGCACCACGCCGGTAACCCCTTAATCCCTAAATCTCTAAATTAGACCCCTTAATCCCTTAATACCTTAAACAGAATGTTAATCTTGTGATTATTATACTTTAATCGATTTGTTTTTAGTTGAATATTGCAATAAGGTAGTACTATTAGAGTAAACATTGTCATTAGAGGAACTCAATGTTAAATGAGTTGTGTGAGGGCATATATGTTGTTTATATATTTTTTCAGTAATATTTTCAAAAATATTTGACGAGTCACCAACTCATCAACACAAATTACCAGCAACTTAATGAGGACCATAATATATTTAATTGATGAGTAATATTGTAGTACTAATTTATAATTGATTGATACATAATACTTCCTCCATTTCAAAATATAAAACAATGATAATTATTTTTTTGAAGTCAATACATGAATTTTCTTCATTTTTAGTTAAAAAAAATGATAAATATTGTAAAATATTTAAAATTATACTCATTGTAAAATTTATAATTGGAAATATATATGACGATATTTATTTATGTTTTAGATCTAAGTTGCATATCTTTTAATATTTACAAGGTTACTAATTGATCACGTGTTATTACTTTTTTGAATGTTTCATGCTATAATCTCAGTTTCTATCTAGTTTTCAACTGATATTGGATGGAGATTTTGTTTCTTTTGGATACAGTACTAGTACTGATTCCTGGTTTATGTCTTGGGTGCCTAGAAATGACCTTATATACATGCCGTCGTGCATGTGGCTAGTCTATATTACAGGGGAGACTCTGGCCAAATTTTTTTATTGGTCGGGTAGTTGCAAACATTTATACTATTAACGAGCCTATTGGTGATCCAGTAGAGCCTATTAAGGGGATGTTGGAGCTGATGGGCTGGGCTTAGGTCCGCGAGTCCATACGAGGCCACGCCAAGCTTAGCCAAGCCTCACGGGGTCAAGCCAAGCTTGGTTGTTAATTAGGGTGCTGTTAAGCCAAAATAGACAGTGCTAGGGAACTGCTAGTGCAACAGAGAAGATAAATAGACACACTTGGTCAATAAATATATTGTTTTGGCTATAACAGAAAAACAAGGGTATTTAACACTTATGTATACAAGAATAAAGCTACAAAATGTTATAAAAGCTATAAATTGCTCAACCAAGTTGTGACTATCCCAAAACATAAAAGATTATAGAAAGGGACTGTGAGGGGTATAATCTTAAAACATGTTAGGCGCCTTAGCACACTAGTTGATATGAATGAATCTCCAATATACTCAAAAGTTGTATAAATGAGTTAGCAAACTTTGATATAAAGCTAGCATGAATGAAATACCTTACGTATTCACTTACGATAAACAATAAAAATAAATTTAAAACAAATTAAAATAAAATAACATGATATAATATAACTATTAAACTAAGTAGCATTTACTTAGTTTCTCATACTAAATTTAATAACATTTAAAGTTTCCCATACTGCTTTAATTTGCATTCATTCGTTAACATCCGGAATGCTTAAATGTTAATCATATGCTTACAAGTATACTCAAGTCATATGATTACAAGTATGCTCTCAAGTCATATGCTTACAAGTATGCTTAAATGTTAATCATATGCATGCTTATATGTATGCTCAAGTCATATGGTTACAAGTATGCTCAAGTCATATGTTAACATTTATAATGTTGTCTGTAGTAGGTACCGTGCAATCATGGACCTCTATTTAGACCGTAGTTGGATGGCACGACGAAAGTCAAGTGCCCAGATAGGTGCTACAGCTAAATTTAGAGCTGGTTGCCAAGTATTTTTGGAGTATGCGTATAGTCACCCGGAATGTATGAATGGTAAGTCACAGATACGATGTCCATGTTTGAAGTGTAAGAATGTAAATTATATGGATAGAGACATGATAAACTATCATTTACTTGTTTCTGGGTTCATGAGAAATTACGAAGAATGCTGGTGGGCACATGGGCAGAGAAGAGATGGTGGCATCACACAAGTACATAATTCTGGCAGTAGTACTCATCGTATGAATGAAATGGTTCATGATATTGCATGGCCAGATTTTGATTGGGATCAAGGCAGAGAACAACCTATGAATTCTGATGCCAAAGAATTCTTTAAGTTGTTAAACGAGGGTAGCGAGCCATTGTGGCATGGTTGCACCAAACACACTACATTGTCTGCAGTGGCGACATTACTTAACATCAAGGCTGATCACAACATGAGCCATGAGTGTTTTGAGTCGCTCTTGAAGGCCATTAAGAGTATGTTGCCTGACGGTGAGAAATTACCTGGTAACTATTACTTTTGTAAGAAAATGGTGAAGAAGTTGGGTCTTGGATACCAAAAGATCGATGCATGTCCCAACGATTGCATGTTGTTTTATAAGGAAAATGAACAGATGACAAGGTGCACGTTTTGCAGTCATGATCGGTTTAGGCCTAATAAAGAGGGTGTGACTACAAAAAAATCAAGTATACCGTTTAAGATTCTAAGGTATTTTCCAATAACACATCGGCTAAAAAGATTGTACATGTCTTCAAGAACAGCTGAACATATGAGTTGGCATGCGAAATCTCCAGCTAAAGATGGAGAACTAAATCATCCCGCAGATGGGAAGGCTTGGAAAGATTTCAACTTAGCACATCCTGGATTTGCATTGGAACCTAGAAATGTGAGGCTTGGATTGTCCACCGATGGTTTCAATCCGTTTGGCCACTCAGCTGTTCCGTACTCATGTTGGCCTGTGATTGTTACTCCGTACAACTTGCCACCTTGGATGTGTATGAAACAGCCATACTTATTTCTTTCACTCTTGGTTCCTGGTCCTAAGAGTCCTGGAAAGAACTTAGATGTTTACTTGAGACCTCTTATAGACGAGTTGAAGGTATTGTGGGAGGATGGAGTACAGACTTGGGATGTTGCAACGAAAACAAATTTCAACCTTAGGGCAGCGGTTATGTGGACTATAAGTGACTTCCCAGCTTATGGTATGTTAGCTGGATGGAGTACACACGGGAAGTTGGCTTGTCCGTATTGTATGGAGCATACAAAGTCGTTTAATCTATCAAAAGGTCGAAAGCCTTGTTGGTTTGACTGTCATCGTCGGTTCTTACCGGTAGATCACCCATTTCGAAGAAATAGAGAACACTTCAGGAAAGGGAAAGTAGACAATGATATACCTGCACCGCGATTTTCGGGAACGGAGATGCGAGATCGTGTGATGAGATTGCCGGTTATCCCATTTGGTAAGGTTGATGCCACAAATATAATCAATGGGTTTGGCGAATCTCATAACTGGGTTCGGAGAAGCATCTTTTGGGAACTGCCTTATTGGTCTACAAATTTGATTCGTCATAATCTAGATGTGATGCATATTGAGAAGAATGTGTTTGACAATGTGTTTAACACTGTGATGAATGTTACGGGGAAGACAAAAGATAACGATAAGGCACGTTTGGACATGAAAGATATTTGTAAGCGTCCCGGATTAGAACTTTACGAATCTCCTAATGGTAAGATTGTCAAACCGCATGCAAAGTACACATTGTCCAAAAAGCAAGTTGAAGATGTATGCACATGGGTTAAGTCTCTGAAACTACTAGATGGATATGCATCAAACATTGCAAGGTGTGTTACGGGTGGGAAATTGCAAGGGATGAAGAGTCATGACTGTCATGTGTTCATGGAGAGGCTCATGCCTATAGCATTTCGGGATCTGCTTGATAAACCAATATGGGATGCTTTGACGGATCTTAGTCGTTTCTTCAAAGACTTATGTTCAAAATCATTAAATGAGAAGGACATGTCTGTACTTGAGAAGAACATCATAGAGATCACGTGTAAACTGGAAAAAATATTCCCACCTGGTTTTTTTGACTCCATGGAGCATTTGTAAATCCATCTTCCCTATGAAGCTCGTGTTGGGGGTCCAGTTCAATATAGATGGATGTACCCTTTCGAAAGGGTGATGGGAAACCTTAAGAGAAAGGTTAAGAATAGAGCTTATATAGAGGGGTCGATATGCGAGGCATACAGTTTCGATGAGATATCTACGTTTGTCTCAGACTATTTTCCGGACGAAGTCTTGACAAAGGCCAATCGAGTATCGAGACATGATGATGGGGGAAATGTTGAACTAAATGGTCGACTATCTGTATTTGGTCTATCGGGCCGCGCTTATGGAAAAGGGAAGCGCATATTCCTCTCTGAGCAAGAATTACATGCTGCACATACTTACATTCTTCTCAATTGCGAGGAGATTGACGAATTTGTGAGGTACACATGTAAACTTGATAATTTATCTTTTAAGTTGACAATTTATTCCAATATGTTAATGTTTATAACATGGTATAGATTGTACGATGACGAGTTAAAAGTGAAGCATCCCGGCATAACTGATAAAGATGTTCAAATCAATCGGGATAAAAACTTTGCACTTTGGCTAAAGGACAAAGTAAGTTTAATTTTTAAGCACGTAATATATATATATATACTCCATGTTAACTATGACTTCATTTAATAAGATGGAGTTTTTGTAGGCTTTGACTAAGGGATCAACGATTCCGGCTAATGTACAAGTCCTAGCTATGGGACCAGACAGGGACCAAGTCACCCGCAATGGTTACAAAATAAATGGTTGTGAATTTCACACAAAGGCATATGAGCACGGTAAAAGAACAACGAACTCTGGAGTGTGTGTCCAAGGAGATTGTTACAATGAGCTTGGTCGTGCCTTTTATGGGGAGTTAGAGGAAATCGTAGAGTTGTCGTACAAGGGCACGTACGGTGGTCATATTCACTTGTTCAAGTGCCATTGGTTTGATTCAGAAAAAGGGATACGTGTTGACAGACATGGAATCGTCGATATTGACCTCCATAGGTCTGCGTACTCCAACGAACCGTTTGTATTACCAACTCAAACAATACAAGTATACTATACTCCTAGTCCAGTTAGGAAAAGGGATAGACCGCCTACAGATTGGCAAGTTGTAATTCATACTCCCGCGCGTAGTCGTGTCCAAGTAATAGACGGGGATTTCTACCAAGAGGAAATGCTTCAGAGACCTCCTATAATAAATATAGAGGACAACAATGATGTAATCCAGTTAGAGGGTGGAGATGAACCTGATGAATTGGATCCCGAGACAGTTATTGTGCAGGATGACAGTGATATTGAGAAAGAGTTATTGACTGACACTGACACAGAATCTGAAGATGGTTATGAATCTCCGATACTTGTACAAAATGATTCTGACTCATCAGACAACGATTTTCATTAAAATGTATGTTTAGTTTTAATTGTACAAAATGTATGTTTATGTTCATGTTCATGTTTAGTTCATAATTATGTACCTTTCATTTATGTTCTCTATATAGGAATGTTCTCTATATCCTTAACTATATCATTTATAGTTGTTGTAGTTAACTATTTTGCAGTCATGTTTATGTACCTTTCACTTATGGTAATCGTAGTTAACTATTTCATACAATTAATTGTCATTCATAATTTCATACTAACATCCTAATTTTTTTTATTTATAGATGTCTTCTGAACCTGTTGCACGAAAGCGCGGGTTGGGTCGGGCCCTAATCATGTGCCGAAGGCCCCGGCTAATCCGGATGATCGCATTCTTATACAGATCCGTCCTCCTCCAGAAAGCACGTAAGTTAAACATCGTGTATATATAAGGGTTTAATATTTCCATTGTTATAAATATATTTTAATGTAAATTATTGTATATTGTAGTGATTTTCAAGATAGTAAAATTGTGAAGTGCATTTCACAATTATGCTTACAGAACTGGCCTACGCCAGTGATTACATGGGCGAGCACACCTCTCGCCCATAAGGATGCAGTTTGGGCTGAATTTCAGGTATATTTATTTAATCACTCTGATAGATAATACATAGTTAATCAACTAATAGTTTAGTAATGTTGGATTATGGTATTATAGTAGTTTT
This sequence comes from Panax notoginseng, assembly GCA_016801055.1. Classification (NCBI taxonomy): domain Eukaryota; kingdom Viridiplantae; phylum Streptophyta; class Magnoliopsida; order Apiales; family Araliaceae; genus Panax; species Panax notoginseng. The sequence goes on from CM029013.1 coordinate 122,819,431, forward strand.
AATATTATTATTGTTGTTTTATTTGCAGAAGCGGTATAGATGGGACGACGCACATGCATCAGTTATTCAAGCACTGTTCTGGCAGAAGTGCGCCGTCCGGACTAAAGATAATCTAAACAAAGAACGACAGAAAGCCCTGCACAATGCTGAGATTGACCATCCAGGACAGGGTGAGCAGTATATGCATGAGCATTGCCCCTGGTGGTGCGCACATCACATATGGGTGCAGATGTGTGAGCAGTGGAGAGCTGAGAGCTGGGTCAAGAGACGTAAGACTGCCGCCTCGAACAGATCCTCAGGTGTATCTGAAGGCGAAAAGGTAAAAGGCACGTACAAGGGCGGCAGTATATCTCAGCTGCAACATATTGCTGCTAGGGTACGTATGTATAACAAGCTTATTGGCTTAGTTATTTGTCTTTATGTTTATAGTCATGTTTTGTAGCTAAAATATCATATGTTTACATATTAATATGAGAACATGAACTGTAGGAGTCTGAGTCTCAAGGTCAACCTATCAATTGGTTAGATGTGTATGTGGCCACCCGTGATGGTCTGCCTGATGCTGTTCAGATAGCGGTAATAAGTTAACTTTAAATATATTATAGTCATGTTTTTTAGCATTTCGTATTTATTTTTAACTATTTATTTGTTGACCTTCTGACAGGACACTTATAAGGGCTTAATGAACGAGCGCTATCCTGAAGGCACCCCGCGTCCGGCGATTGATCAAGAATTGTGGGAGAGGGCGTCCGTCGTGAAGAAAAATTATGTTAAAGGTCAAGGACAAAGAGACGCCCGACCATCAGTGGCACAGGCAGCTCTGCTACCCAGTCTACACAGTCTACACAGTCATCAGGTCATCCAGCCTATCATACTCCTGCTGACTGTGTGAGAGCGATCTGTCAAAATCGTGATCTTCTTCTTATACTGGGCGGGCATCTGCATTCTCTGAATCCTGATGACTTGGCAAAGGCAGTGGCGGAAGCAGCAGCATCACAGCATCAGGGTGGCGACCAGGTACTTTTAATGTTTCATTACGTACATTGTCTATTATTTAGCTTTCCCCAAGTCATAGCAGTATCAACACATGTAACATATATGTTTTATTCTTTTGTTAATTACAGGGTACTAATTTGAATGATCCATGAAGAGCTAGACCAGTCATGCATGTTAGATTTGTAAAGCCTTGTTAGACTTGTTTTTTAGATTTTTAAAGCCTTGTAATCTTTTAAACTACTTATCTTTGGACTGTATTGGTTTACGATTCTATTATATGGATGTTTACGATTGTATTGTGTTGTGTTGATTTAGATTCATTCTTTGGACTGTATGTATGGATGGATGTTTATCATATAGTAGTTATCATGGATGGATGCTTATATATACTGCTGTGTGTTGGGATAAAAAGCAGGTACAAAGCAGGTTATTTTTGGGAAATCAATAAAACAGGAAAAAATATTTATAAAAAAAAACAAAGTCAGCGACCGCGTGCGGTCGCTGATACAGTATTAGCGACCCAGTAAGGTTCGTCTACTTCAGCGACCGCATGCGGTCGCTATTACCAGTCGCTGACACGTGTACCACATCACGTCTGACGCATGACTCAGCATGAGTCAGAATAGCGACAGCTGAGGTCGCTGATTGCGGTCGCTGCGCTATTGTTGGTCGCTGATGTCTTTTTAGCGACAAGATTTTCTGCGGACTACTATTAGCGACTGCATCCGGTCGCTGATACCCATCTGCGACTATTTGCGGTCGCAGATGTGCGGTCGTCTGATAAGCCTTTTTGTTGTAGTGACTTCACTTTACTTCTTAAGGTTCGCGTT